>JAJHSJ010000005.1:84689240-84709741 GCA_021015155.1 Magnolia officinalis | reverse complement strand
CCACCTTCTTCGGATACTCCGGTACTTAAATTCTCACTATAGTTACTTCTTCTTTCACATGCCTTCTTTGAATGGAATTGCAGCAGCACTTTGAGATTCTCCTTTATTAATCCTCCTAATTATCAATATTTCTTTGATTTGCAAGGCCTTAATTTCGCTGTATACTCCTTCCTATCCTTGCTGTGGCGATCTTGGGTTTCATTTACTTGCATCTGAAGCTACGGATCGAACGAGCTGGTATGTTTCTCTGTTGCATTATTAACAAAATAAAAAAAAATATATTTAAAAAAATCATTCAAATCTTTCTTGTGGCGCACTGAACTTGGGAGTTAGTATATGGGTGTCGAGTGCCAGATTGGGAGCGCTATGGAAGCTGTCGGTCTTTGAATTTGGGCTGATATTATCCTACTAGACTATTTTTAATGAATAATAGAGAGAGAGAGAGAGAGAGAAGATGAGGAGAGAGGAGAGAGAGAGAGAGAGAGAGAGAGAGAGAGAGAGAGAGAGAGAGAGAAGAGAGAGAGAGAGAGAGAGGAGAGAGAGAGAGAGAGAGAGAGAGAGAGAGAGAATGCAAGGCGGCTGTTGGTGGAATTATGGGACCCACCTAGATATTTGATGGATGGATTCCACCAAAGAATGTGATGAGTCCCTTTTCTCCTACCTTTCAATTCGCTGATCCGATGCGATGCTAAATTTTCATCAGTTATGAATTTGAAATGTAACAGTTTATGAATCTGATTGTATTGGAAGTTGGATTACAGGCAGGGAAGAAGTGCAATTTCTAAGTTCTCGATGCCAATTCTCATACGTAGTCCTGTGGGTGTTTTATCTGGAGCTGAGCTTCTAGCAGCGGCATTGTTTATTGTCTTTCTAGCATGGACGTTCTACTCTCGCATCTCCAATGACTTCAAGATGATGATACCGAACAAATCGCTGAAATTGAATGAGTGAGTGCTTGAAAAATACTTACTGACTTGCTATTGTTTTACATTTTGGAAATTAGTTCTATACCTTGTTGAGTCGATATGAAACTTGGCCAAGTTAGCTAGAATTGGTCGGAGTCGATCTAGTTCATTCTAAATAAGACTCGAGCGACAATACATCACGACTTAATGGGTTGAATTGGTCGACTCAACGGAGTCTTGTGTTCTTCCAGAAAGATACTAAAATTTAAGAAAATAAACTAATTTCTTTTACAAATTATTAAAGTACTACTGGTACCATTTGCATACTATCAAACTATATTTAGAACTAGAAGATAAAACCAAATCGTCATCATCGTCGCCTAAGCTTATCCCATCTAAGCTACTAAAATTTAAGAATAAGAAAAAAAAAAAAAAAACAATCATCATCTGAGCCTATCCCAACCAGCTGCTGAGGTTAGCTAAATGAATCCTATTATGCCATTCCACTATTTTCTTATTACCTCCACCCATGTCCTTTTGACCTTTCTTATTTTATTTTATTATTTTTAAGCCTTCAACTTATATGAACTTGTTCCTTCTTGTTGTTCTTGGCCTCTGTTGCACATAAATAACCATGTGACTAATACTTTCCCTTATCCTATTACCTGTTGGTGCTATTCCTGAATTTCCTTGAATGCATCCATTTCTAATTCTATATTTAAAAATGTTTAAAATTAAGAAATGTTCACTTAGTAATAAAATTCCATGCATATATACCAACCCCACATTGTAGATTTGATTAGTCCACCACCATTGGGTAATTTTCAAGTTTTAGAACTATGGTTTGGAGAATATTGAGCTTTTCTACAGATAATTGTAATTTTAGGACACTGATGGTGTTGGATTAATGATCTCAGATGGGAGCTTAAGGTGATGAAGGTGGGGACGAGGCTGGGTTCGCTATCGGAGGCATGCCTTGCACTGATGTTGTTGCCTGTTTTAAGGAGGTTGTCAATCTTTCAGCTACTTGGACTTCAGTTTGAAGCTTCAGTAAGATATCACATATGGCTCAGTAATGCCATGATGCTGTTCTCTACATTGCATGGTTTGATCACCATCTTCATCTGGGCTGTCAAGCACCAACTTGAAAACCAGGTACGCGAGTTATCACATCTGCATCGATGCTTCACCGAATGAAAAACACATGATTGTGTAAACACTCGCCATAACGGTCATGGCTAATCATTTCTCATTTTCATTACAGAGCCCGTTTGGATGGATCCAGCTTAAACAAAAGGAATCAAAAACAGCGATCCCCAAGTGGGGCCCACTGTTCTATGATCATGATTCCAGACGTAGAACTGATGGGCCACACAAAGGATGGAGATGCCCCAAAAAATGTTCTAGCTGATCCATCAAATCTAGGCCTATTCTGCAGAACTTTGTTGTAGTTTTCCATTTCTTAATTCTCTATTTACAGGTCACTGATTCAGTAAGGCCCATCAGATCAACGGTTAACTGAACTGTGGGCCTTACTGACGCAGGGATTGATGCTCTGAATCCACGGAGCTTCACTAGACTTCTCACAGAGATTCCTCGAATTCATGAGAAGAAATAAAAAATATAAACAAATTTTAATAAATTTAAAAATAGATTAATTGATGATAAAAAATAATTTACAATCCTTTAAATAAGTAACATCAAACATATGAAGAAGTCCCATAATCAAACTCTCTAAAATTCGTGACTTACTGTAAATATGGTAAACTTACTATTTATAGATGGTCATGATTTCTACCAGACTTCATGGTTTTAGGCCAAAAATAGTAAGTGTCCAATTTGGCCTCCTAATTTTTCTAAGCCCTTTTCATGTTGGGCACGACTCCTAAAGCTCAAAGTATCAACGAAATTAAAAAGGACTTTTGATCGTCGATCTAATGAAATCTCGCAAATTCGGTGTGGGCAACTTGGCATAGCGGGTTGGTTGGGTAAAGTACCTTCTCCTACTCAAAATCATATATGTTATATCGATTAATTCATTCTGGTTTGCAAGATAAGCCTGTTTAATTAGGGTTCTGACGGTCCTGATCACTTCCACTTCTGATCGGACCTTCTCTAGTCCATCTTGGACATGAAAGTGTCTGCGACCCGCTAGCTTTACATCACTTACTCAAATTCTACATATAGTTTTAATTTTGTATCCAAAACTATCTAAATGAAATTCATGTCTTCATCAACCATGCTAACTGCTCTTCATTCAATATCAATGGCAGATAAAGCAATGGCAGCCAACGGGTCGTGTGAACATAGCAGGTGTGATTACATTAGCAGTGGGCCTAATCATCTGGATCACATCACTTCCTCCAATAAGAAGGAAACGATTTGAGCTTTTCTACTACACCCACCATCTCTATCCAGTCTTCTTATTATTCTTCTTGTTTCACGGTGGAGATCGCCATTTCTATGCTGTTTTGGGTGGTGTTCTTCTCTTTGCTCTTGATAGAATTCTACGGCTGATACAATCCAGCCAAGTTACATGCCTCATCTCAGCACGTATACTGCCATGCAAAGCAATAGAACTGACTCTTCCCAAACACCCTGGTAATTACTCTCTCTCTCTCTATTTTTCCATCATGCACTCAATCCAGACCGTTCATATGTTGCAACTACTGTTTGATGCACCAAATGACAAAAATCACACCAGTTAGATTATCCTGGGAGGCCATTAAACCAGTGGTTGGGATTACCCAACTGGTGTGAATTGTGGCAGGCCACAAGTGATCGTACGGATCTCTTACATGTGTGCCATGTGTATGGATGGTGATGGGTGATCACCTGGAAACCTTTAGGATTGGAAGATCCAAAGCTTAATTTCCATCTGTCTCACACAAAAGAACGGTTCATATTACTCGTAAAGTATTATATGTAAGAAAGGTAAATTATCAAAAGGGTTAAAGCATTCCAATCTGATTTATTTATTTTATTTTTTTTTATTTTTATTTTTAATCTCTGGTCATCCCATCCAAGTCCATGGATATATGTAGAGGTGTACATGAGTCGAGCCGAGCTGAGCTTTACCCAGCTCGTGCTCAACTCAGACTGCTCAGTCCCAGCTTGTACTCGGCTTGGCCTTCGAGATCGGAACAACAGATAGTGCTCGGCTCGGCCGAGTTCGAGCCGAGTTTTCGAGCCGAGTTCAGTAAGGGAAGAAGAAGGGTAAGGGAAATGGCGACCGGGCAGGACAAGGACCATCGAACGGTCACTATGGCCACCAGAAAGGTCATCGGATAGGGCAATCAAGCGCCTGAGAAAGCGAGGGAAGACGAACAGTGAGGCGAGCTGAGCGGCTGAGACTTGAGAGAGAGAGTGAGAGAGAAGAAGGGTAATAGCCATGCGGGTTAGGGTTTTTTAAAGGGGAACGAGCGCCTGAGAGAGGGTTTTTTTTTTTTTTAAGGGGAACGAGCGCCTGGGAATGAAATGGCTGGATGGGAGCTAAAGTTTTAATTTTTAAAGGGTATATATACCTTGTACCGAGTCGAGCCAAGTTCGAGCAGTATTCGAGTCGAGTCGAGTCGACTCGAGCAGGGGCAAGATCGAACTCGGCTTGAACTCGTTTCAAGCACCAAAAATCAGCTTGACTCGGTTCGAACTCAGCTTCGATCCAAGTCGAGTCGAGCTTTTTCTAGTCGAGTCGAGTCGAGTGAGCTACTGAGCTAACTCTGCTCGTGTACAGCAACTCTAGATATATGACCGGATCAAAAGCCAGATCCAACAACAATGGTCCCACACATTCTTTGATTAAGAAAGAAATGCCAACCATCCGTAAAACCAAACTTTCACCACTCAAGTGCTTTCAAGGGCGAGGCTTTGGTGGATCCCGGATCGACCGGGGGTACTGTGGGGCCCACCTTGATGTATTTGACTACATCCATGCCGTCCATTTGTATTGAAAGCTTATTTTAGGATATGATTCAAAAAATGAAGTAGATGAAAATCTCAGATAGACCAACAGTACATGAAAGAGTGGTAATTGGCCATTAAAAGCTTCTTGTGGTCTAGAAAAGCCTTGGATCAAGATGATATTTATGTGATCTCTTTATCCTGGTCTTTGTGACCTTATCAACAGGTTGGATGGAAAATAAACATTCCGGTGGAATCCATGATGTTTTTAATGGTGGGGATTCAATCATGACTATTTCCTGTGGTGTGGCCCACCTAAGATTAGGGTCATCTTCAAAATAAGCTTTCGAAATGGTTGGACGGTGTGGATTTGAGGCACATATATCACTGTGAGCCCCAGAGCCAGGGTCCCACTCACACCGGTGGATCCGGGCATCCACCGAAGCCGCGCCCTGCTTTCCCGGAGCGTAGATAGCCACTCGACTCGGTCCCGTCATGAGTGAATCACTCGTGCAATGCAAACAATATCTAGTAATATTAATTTATTTGTAAAAAATATTTCTTTTTTCTTAAATAGATTATTCGGAAAACACCAAGGGGCCGTCTGTCATATGTACTAATAAAAGTTGACTTTTTTATTTATTAAAAATGTCTCTTTTTGAAAAATAAATTATTTGTTAATGGTCTAATTTACATGTATTTATTTTTAAGCATAAGAGATGGTGGGTTGTTTGTTTGTTTTTTTTTTGTTTTTTTTTGTTTTTTTTTTTTATATAAGAGCTCGTATGATTGATGGTACACATCAAAAGTGGGCTCCATATGACTGATGGTAGACATCAATAGTAGGACTCACACGATCGATGGTGGACATTGAAGGTGGACCCACATGATGAATAACCTATATTGAAGGTGGGGCTCCATATGATAAATGGTCTTACATCAAGGTGGGCCCACATAATGGACGAAGTGGGCCCCACATGGAGGATGGCTCCAATAAAGTGTGGCTCGGCATGATGGATGGTTCACATAGAAGGGACGCCCCACATGATAGAAGATGGACATTAAAAGTGGGTCTCCCCATTATGGATGGCCCACATTAAAAGTTGGCCCCACATGATGGATAACCTACATCAAAGTGTGGCCTCACACGATGGATGGCCCACATCAAGTGGGGCCCACCTGACGGATGACGCACATCAAGGTGAGCCGCATGTAATAATGGACGGTCCACATCAAAGGTCAGCCCCAAATGATGCATGGCCCACATCCAAGGTGAGCCCCACATGATGGATGGCCCACATCAAGTGGGCTTCATCGAAGGATGACCCACATTAGGGTGGGCTTCACATAATGGACAGTCCACATCAAAGGTCTGCTCCAAATGATGAATGGTCCACATCTAAGGCGACCCCTGTATAATGGACAACCCACTTTCAGAGCAGGCTCGACACAATGGACACATCAAATGTGGGCTCCACATAATGGACAATGGACACTGAAAGGCCCCACATGGAGGACAATTAGCGTAGATGGTGGGCCCCGCATAATGGATCACCTACATCAAGGTGAACCCCACATAATGGACGGTCCACATCAAAGGATGGCCCACTTTGAAGGTTAGGCCCACACAATGGATGGTCCACATCAAAGGTGACCTCCAACATGATGGATGATCCACATCCAATGTCCAACATGATTGACAACCCACGTCCGAGGTGAAAGGCATGAAGGGGCTTGCTTGTTTGAGACTCAGATGTTGCAATTTTTAAAATTGGTAGCAACTATCTGTGCAAAAAAACTCTTATATGAATGTTTTAACAAACATGCTTATTTTTTAGGTTCTGAATAATAATATTACCATATGAATTTATTGTAAAACAACATCTAAAACAAAAGGGTCTCCTCCACCTCTTCTTAGATTAGATAAGCGATCCCAAATGGGATCTAAGTTTTGTGCACCAAAACTCGTTAGGATGAAAAGAGATGGGATATGTAGAAGAATGTTCTATTACACTAGAGTCTCAAATCACTCTTTGTTGATTTCCAGGATTGGTTACAAATAAAGACCCCTCGTTGCGTGAATCTAAGAACATTTAGTGTACTTATGGATGGCTAGAGTAGCGCCATGTAGTGATCATCCAATAAATAATCTAGAATCCTTTCGGAAAATTCCACGCTACTTTTTATAAGACTCCCTTAAAATTTTAGAACATTGTAAAGATCTCAAACTATTCTAAACAAATCTACATGACTTATGAAGTCTCTACAATATGTGTAAAACCTCTAACATATATAGAAATAAAGTAGAAGATGACTAAGTCACTTAGTCCCATGAGAATGATCCAAGCTACCCAACCCAACCTCGTTTTTTAATGGAGTATGCAGGTTTTTAAGACATTGACATGGATATATGTGGGTGCAGGAACTAAGTACCAGCCAACAAGCATTATATTCATTAAGATACCATGTATATCAAGCTTGGAGTGGCACCCTTTCAGTATAACTTCCAGCTCCTCTCTAGATAAGGACACTATATCGGTTGTAGTTAAATGCCAAGGGAGGTGGACAAATCAGCTCTACAATAAAATAGATGCTGACATTGATTCGGATAATGGTCTGCTGATGTGTGTCCCCGTTGCAGTTGAAGGCCCGTATGGGCCGGCATCCCTCGACTACCAAAGGTATGTATGTGTACATCAATGTGTTCATTTCGCCCAATCAGTTCATCAAGTGGACCACATCAGTAATGAATATGGGCTGGCCTGATTTATGGGTCTGCTAGCCGGGGCATGTTCAAGGTGGGTCCCACCTGATGATCATAAGCAAGCTATTCTTGTATTGATAGCAACATTGGGGCAACAGGTATGACGGCTTAATTCTGATCGCCGGAGGGATTGGTATCACTCCATTTATCAGCATCTTGCGCGAATTTGCTTCCGAAAGCGCCAACAATAAAAGGTTCACTATGGGCAGTTTGCAGCTGATATATGTAGTGAAGAAGCCCCAAGACCTGAGTGTGTTAAACTCGATATGGCCGCTCTTGCTAGACCCACCAACGACAGGTGAACAAGCACATGTCCAATTGAAGATTTTTGTCACCCAAGAAGATAGATCATCTGACATCCGAGTAAAGGATCAGTTGTTATCTGAAGTGAAGGTCTTACCCTTCGACACCACAAATTCACATTCCAACTCTACCATTTCTGGGCCAGAAAGTTTGTTGTGGATGGCTGCGATCGTAGCATTCTCAACTGTAACATTCTTTGTGTTTCTTCTGATCTTAAACCATGCCTTTCTCCGCCCCGAAACACAGACCTCCAAGAAGAAAAACCCGTCTTGGATTAGCGATCTACTCATCTTATGGTCATTCGTTATTGCTATAGTTTGTAGTGCCTTGGCTACTGTTCTATTGAGATGGAGAAAGGAGAAGAGTGAGATTCATGTGGCTTCTCCAAAACAAGACAAGGGGATGGAGCTGCATTCTATAGAAGAGAAGGGTACTATGGTGGAACCCGAAATCCATCTCGGAGAGAGGCCAGATTTTCAAGGTATTTTTCATGTGGTTATCATCTTCCACCTTACTATTGGAAATCCAAGTTTCTCTATATCCTGCAACTCTCGTTTCCCACCAACTAGTCCTGTGTGCGGGACTTCTAAATTGTGAAAAAGATGTCCACACGACAAAGATCACCTGTCGTCAAAATCAGGTTGATCCACTCACTAGGTGGACCCACACCACACCTATTCATTGAGTCCAGTGTTTTGAATAGCTTTGCTATGCAGCATAGCTTAACCTCAATGATGCGTAGCTTATGAAAATAGCTCAAGTCATATGTAGCCTAAGGTATATGATAAATATGCATACATTACATGCTACATAGCCTACGATAGATACTATGTAGCTGACATTAAAAGTTATTTTTCAGTAAAATACTACAATCAATTAATATTTTCAATGATTTGTTATATTTTTCTTTTTACGTTTGAATAAAAATTAGTTAATATTTTCAATTATTTTAGTTAAATAACACTAGTATTAAATCAATTAGGTTGCTCTTTATTTACCAAATGTCAGTGAGTTTCATCATTAGACTAATTCGGTGCAAAATATCACAAAATTTCATGATATTTAGCACAATCAAAGGACAAACTTAATTAAAAATCTAAAAGTAGAGTGTAGCTATACACTATATAGCTTAAGCCTCACGCTTTTAAAGGATGAATGCTACACTACACACTATTTACTATTTAAAACATTGTTGAATCAAACAGCCAGTTCTTCATTCTTTTGAATGGTATGGCCCAGCTTGATGAGTGCATCATCATATTTTTGGCCCAGATGATTTTCATGGCTTGTCATTGTAAAGGATTATCATTATCATCACTAGATTGGTAGTAAAATTCAATTCTAGATCAAGCTAGTTGTAAGTTGCTGTAAGGACCCTTTTTATTAAGGTAACCACCTGTATAATATATATGTAATGTATTTCTCCATTTCAAAAGAGAAATACTAGAATAATCAAATTCACCTAAATATTCTTCTGCTTTAGTGAAAGTAGTTTTAGGTGTACTCAGTTACAAATGTGTTTGATGGAGTTGAAATATGCAAACCATGTAATGGTATAAAGCCCATCCACATACCCACCTATAGTGGGTGGGTATCATTGTACCAACCATTCATCTGACTGGCCCCACCATTAATGAGCGAAAATTGTATATCCAACTATCTGGGTATCATTGTCCCAACCATTCATCTAATGGGCTCCACCATTAATGATTAGTGAACAAATGATCATAAAATTCAATCAATGGATTCTTGCATATGGACCCATTTTCTAGTTTTAGGTCTATTGAAAGGCTAAAAATTTAAATTTAATCGATTTTTCAAACACTACACACTAATCAATGGTGATCTACGCAGGTATACTTTCTGAATTTTCAATGCAAACAGAAGGATCCAACATAGGAGTGCTGGTGTGTGGACCTGAATCAATGCAAGAGTCTGTCGCATCGGCATGCCGGCAATATTCACACAAATTCAATATGGATGGTCAAAAGAGGAAGCCATCATTCAGTTATAACTCTCTGAGCTTTTCACTCTAAGACATACATCTAGTCGCCTTTGGTGGAAGAAATTCTAGCAGCAGCAGCTTTGCACCCAACTAATGTATTGTGATGCATAAAAATAGGTTATTTTGGATTAATGTAAGTTTATGAGAACATCTGCAATACCTGTGTATGAAATTGTACAGGTCAAGTAGATTTAGGTTTTATTCACTATAGGAGTGTAACTTAGTCAAGTTGATATATTGGTTTCCTATTGAAGGACTCATCCTTGTAAAATAAAATAAATAATAAGCCATGTACAACTCCATATAAATTATATAGTCAGCTTTACTACCTGGGTATCCTTGTGCACAGGGGACAAGCATGGCTTAGAACCCGCAACCCAAGTGGGACATAGGCACAAAGGTTTATGAAATCCACCTACACATAAAATATATAGTGTTTTTATAAGAAAAATGAGTTTCTAAAATAAAATTATTATTTTACTCTTAGAAAGTAAATAAATATATTATATGTGGAAACTTTTTCAGAAATACTCGATTGTATGATATTAAAATTTGAATTACCACTAAATTTGTGGGGGAAGTATTGTTAACCACAGACCATATTTTAAATGCCATCCCACAAAAAAAAAAAAGATGTCTCTCCTGTGAACTGTTGAAAAACAAGAAACCCATTCTACATTACTTTAAAGTATGAGGAGGTATAACAGAAATCTGGATAATTGATTGTAAGAAATTAAAGTTAGGTCTTAGAGAAATTAAGTGCGCCTTTGTGTGTTATGAGATTAATAGTGCTGTATATAGAAATTTGACTCTAGAATAATCAGCCTTTGCTTGAAAAATTATAAGTATAGAATCTAAAGATACTATATTTTTCAAAAATATAGTATGTAATAGTAAGTTAAATTACTAAAAATGAAGTGGAACCAATGAATGATAATCCAGGTACTGTTCTTGATAATTAAAAAATCATCTAGAAGTGATCCTTAAGACTTAGTGAATTTAGGTCATCTCTCGATGCATAGTTTTGGAGGGAAGCCATTAAAGATTAAATGAATTCCATTGACTCCAATATATAACATCTGGTGATTGGTCAATTTTCCATCCAATTCAAACCCTATAAGGGCCTCTTTGGATTCATGTATTAGGGTGTATTGTATTGTATTCAGGTATTATTCATGTATACGTTGGATGGTTTTCAGAATACATCCAAATCAACATGTCATTAATCAATGTTTGGATAGGAGGTATTGTTCGGGCAAGTATACAAATTCTTGTACAGATCAATGTTTAGATATGACGTATTAAGCCTGCGTATTGTACAATCAATCCGGCATCATTTTCCAGCTGAATTTTCAGATCAACCTCCTTTTCTGGCTGAGTTTTTGGCCCGTCATCTATTAAAAAAATCACAGCTTTCGATGAATTTGCTTCTGGAATATCTTTCTTCTTTGTGGAAGTGAAGATCGCAATTGTAGATAAAATCAAAGCTAAGAATGTAAGGAATGTTGGTGATGGAATCGAACTCTGAAAACCAAAAACCATTAAAAAAAAGAGTGCAAAAGAGATCAAAGAGGGTTTGAAAGAACATGAAGAAGAAAGAGAAAAACTTCTTTGAATCTGATTTTCAGATGTTGTTTTCAAGATCAAAGATCAGAACAAGCAGTACAACAAATAAAAAAAACTAAAAGAGAACGTTCAATCTCAGCCGTTCCCTATTTCATGTATTGTTCTTTCCTTCTAAAACTCAGATATCAGAAAAGACAAAAAAAAAAAAAAAAAAAACAGCAACTGATTTTCAAAAGCCTATATAGCAAAAGGAGAAGAAAAACAAAAGAGATGGGCTTTCTTCTTCTTCTTCTTCTTCTTCTTGCTAGATTTGAAGAAGAAAAACGACAGAATCCGATCCTATTCACCAACAAGAGATGGGAAGAAGAGATTTGAAGGAGAAGAAGAAAAACTATTTGAGTTTCAGCTGTTTTCTTTTTTCTCAGAGAGAGGAGCTCCTTTTTGGAAGAGATAGGTATGAAAACTGGCGAAAATACAGCGCATTGAATAGGTTGTACAAATGGCAGTTGAGACGTCTGACGATACATTACAATGGCTGCGTTTTTTTGGTTGCGCGCTGTATTTGCGCGCATGGTTTTCCACGGTCTTTAACTCCAAACCAAACACCGTACATTTCACATCAAGCCCTTTAATACCATACAATACACCCTAAAACGGGAATCCAAACAGGCCCTAAGATGCAAATGATTTTTTTTTATAATAATTCCTAAAGAATCATAAATAAGTTTAAAGCTCTGCTGATGGCCAAAGGCTTTAGATTAAAAAAAAAAAGTATCAATTTTTTCGAGACGTGCTCATATTACTCATATACCTACCACTATGTGTAACGCCCTGAAAATCGGGGGTCGAGCATGACTCAACTCCCGAGTTCCAAAACATCACTTATGCAACATAAATGAGTATGATTGAATGTTGGCTGTGCTAGTACAATAAACATGAATGAGATTAATCCAAAACAGTAATTCATACTCCAGAACAATTTCAAAAAGGCAAGCGGAAGACTGAAAATGCATATATAATGTATGTAAGGTATAACAACCATCTCAACCTCCAGAGTATGAGCACTAACTGAGTATACATATACATGTGTTGTTTCTAAAACAAAATATCAAAATATACAACTGGAAACATCGATCCCGAAGTCCCGCGATCACTGGCCAGCCTATAAGAAGCCACCAGCGTACTGCATGTATGAGTACTCCTCCTGATCATCCTCGAAATCAGGCTCAGTCTCCGTCGACCCGTCTATACCTGCATCTAGGTCCGGGTCTGATGGGTGTCCAGAACACCGTCCCGTAACGTGGGAGTGAGTAGCTAACTCAGTGGAACAATAGAGCATGGGTTAACATGTTATCAATTCAGTCAAGCAGTAATGATAAAGCAATACAAACAAACAATCCTAAAGACTCTTATTAATGCAAGTATGAAATGCAGTTATGCGTGCATGCCCTCACCGACGTTCTCCCTCATGCGACACCATCTTACGTCCGCGGCATGCATACATTCCTCAGTGCTCCACATCTTCCAGGCACATGCAGTGCGATAATGAACATGATTACCGAGTTGTTATTAGTCCATTTCAAACAGCAGGATTGGGAAACTAAGGTACCTCCCTTGTATTATTCCCAAACATGATCCATTCTAGGGTCGTCAATCCTAGGTAATCTCATACGAAGTGTAGTTCTAGGTCGCTGCAAAGGCTGCCAGGGCTGTTACGCGCAATCGTTACACCGCTCCCCCATCACCTTTTTAACGGTTCATCACTAGGCTGATACAGGCCTAGTATGTACTTCTGTCGCTACGGAAGGGTCGTCGCCTTCACGTAGACTCAGAGTACGCTCGAGGTTACTACAAAGGGCTGTCAGGGCTGTTACACGCAATCGTTGCAGCGCTCCCCCATCACCTTATCAATGTAGGCCGACAGCTCGAATATAGTGTCCCATACCACCATAATCGGCTCACGAGTCTATTTGCTCAATGGTCACTACGGGGAGGCTCGGGCTGACGCAATCGCAACACCACGAAACCCCAGCGTAGGCCGACAGCTCGACCACGGTGTCCCATACCACCATGTCCGGCTCATGAGTCTTAGCGGATCGAGGTACCATGGTTAACGGGATTTCATCGGTAAGTTTGGTACCCTAGGTTCAAACAGTAATGACCAAACATGGTGAACACACATTCGACAATCGGGTTACTTGACGAGCCTGACTAGCTCGAGCGCACAACAAGTTGGGTGATATGAAGCGCAAAAGCACTCCGTGTGGCCAACCACTATCGCCAACCGAAGTACGACTCAGGTTCGTCAGACACATCCCTTGTGGCGACATGAATCTCAGCCACAATCTCAAGTCTGGTACCGATGTCTGGACTATAGACATAGTCCCAACCTCAATCAATTTTCATCCTTAGCATGTGGAGTAAAGCATGATAAACAAAGTAATACAAGCATGTTAGCAGGCATGTCATAAGGCATGTTATAAAGCATGAAGGAAAGCATGTTGTAAAGCATGTTATAGGGTACTATACAATTAGGGATACAATTACATATACATCACAAGTGAGTGGTTAGAGTAAACCACCACATGGAGGGAATCCTATCAGCATCGACCTACGGTGCCAACATCTAAGCATGTGCTCACACAAGCATTTACACAAACACATAGAGTACACTATTTCAACATACATGACGTATGTTAGTAAAATATGTATTAGGACTATCTTCTCACCAAGTGAGTATTTTATCCATGTATATCATAATCATACCGCAATTAATCATGACAATTGCATTTCCAAAATTTATACATATACGGTATTTCTAGAATACACAATTTCAACATACCTAGTGTTTACAAGCAAACACGTATTACGGCGATTCCTTTCGCCAAACAAGTATTTTATCCATATATTGTATAATCATACATTAAATAAACATGTCAAACACTTTTCCGAAAAAAATATGTATACGGTATTTCTACGTATACCTAGAGTATGTGAAATTCCATATTCTACAACGTTAATCGAAACAGAAAACGGAAAGCACTTTGTACATGTGCAATTGCATGCAGATCATGAATCTATCATTATCTGACATTGAAAGCGTTGAAAACCGTAACCTATACACCTAAAGTCCTTACCTTTAAGCCGTTTGAGCATAAGGAACCCGCTAGATTTGTCTAGCTTCCGTGTACCGCAACTAGGCAACCTAGGGAAGGAAATAGGTTAGCTATTTCATCACTTGGAACTCTCCCAACCTTAGATCAGTTTAGGGTTAGGGTTTTCTTACCTATAAGTGACGTCGGGAACGCCAGAAAAGCGCCTAGAATAGGGCGGTGTGACTTGTAGAATGGCAGGGAAAAAGGGCAGGGAAGATCTCCCACTTCTCTCTCACTTTCTCTCTCTTTTCTCTCTCCTTGCTAGGGTTTTCTCCCAAATTCGTATGGTTGTGAGAGGGGCTGTTCTAAGCCCCTTTTATAACCAAAATCATGTCCAAAATAGACTCAGGTTCAAGGGTGGCTGCATATATAGGCAGTTCGCCACTTTCCAAGCTCAAAAGGGATGTTCTGGTGGCCCTCCTTGAGCCAAACGTCAGACTTAAGCTCACCATCTATGGATCTACGTGGGATTACGTTTTCGACTCGATCGGATTCCCAGATCGCACGTGGCGGACCACTTTCAGTTCAACGGTCAGTGGGCCACGATCAGAAATTCTGAGTACATGTAATGTTCCTGAAATTTTTCTTAATCCGAGGGTGTAATTTGGTCTGATTCCGACGGTCAGGTTGCTTAATACTGACGCGCAATCGAATGATGCCAGATCACTATTCCAGATATTTATGTTGGGATGGAATTTGTGTTTTTCACACTCCCTCGCTCCGGATCGAAAAGAATGGCCGTGGGACATCGGAATCATCTGATTTTTGAGATGATTGTCAAGCCCAGTGGGGCGGTCCTGGTTCCTTAGCTTCGTGTTAATCGGACTCCCGATGTGCGATCTAGACCTCATACGGAGTTTCGTTTCAGTCCCGAGAGCAGACGGGTAATGAGTTTGGCTCTAGACTTTAGGGTAACCTAGAGTCACTAATTTTGCAAGTTTTGGGTCTTGCAGATCGTATTTAAAGCGATCCCAACGGATTTCATGGCTAACCGAGTTTAGTACTTAGTTAACTTTGTTATATTTCTAAAAGATTTAATCCTACGTGATTTCTGGTCGAGGTGGTACTCGGCTCAATGTACGGAAATTTACAGGTCGTTACACTATGACACTTCTCTTACTACAATTCACCGCTTATTAGTCTATCAAATGGATGTCAAAATAGCATTCTTAAATAATAATCTAGACATAGAAGTCTACATGCAACAACCTGAGGAGTTTATTTAATCTGAAAATAGAAGAAAGTGTGTAAACTGGTCAAATTTCTCTATGGGCCAGTTAAGCTCTCAAGTAATAACATAAGAAGTTTGACTAAGTAGTGCAATCTAATGGTTTTAGAGTAAACCAAGTAGATAAGGGCATGTACCAAAAGTCAAATCATCATTTGCTTGTATGTAAATGATATGCTAATATTTGGACCAAATGTAATTAGTGTGAAAGAAACTAAAAAGCTTTTAAGTACCAACTTTGATATGAAGAATATGGGTAGAATTAATGTAATATTAAGAATCAAAATTCTTGGTCTTGATCATGTAATGGCCTTAACACAATCTCATTATCTATAGAAAATATTAAAGAAAATTAATCACTATGATCATCAACTAATTTCAATCCCATTTTATCCAAGTAATGATTAGCTGAATGCCCTAAATTGATTATTATTTTTAAACTCCTTTTATTGTATAGTTGAATGAAGGCAATTGTTTTGATCATTCTCAAGCGATAAACATTATAAAATTTTATGTATTCTTTTATATCACAATTTATATAGCATCGTAAACAATCTAGATTAATCAGGATTTTGGGTAAAGTTGTAGATTTAGGAGGCTTAATTCAAGCCATTGGTGGATGGATTGTGGACACTCAATAGAGGATGCACATGAAGAGAGAGAGAGAGAGAGAGAGAGAGAGAGAGAGAGAGAGAGAGAGAGAGAGAGAGAGAGAGATCAGGTACTTAAGACGAAGGAAAACAAAAATAAGATAAATCAAGGTTGAGCCTCCTCAGCTTCCTCATATGCCATTTGTTACCATGGGTCAACATACTCCTCTCCCTGGAGTTCATCTATGGGATCGTCATTTGCATCATCTAAATATATTTGGATAGCGTTAATCACTATCATAGTGAGGTAAATTCCTCCAAGATTGTCTAAATTCCTCCAAGATTGTCCACAACAATCACATATAAAATCCAAAACATAACAACCATAGTAATTCCTCATTAATGCGACGCATAATATGCATACTCTGATGGAGGTACTTGACTATGTGAAACAAACAATGTCACACCTTCCCTAAATAGGATCCCCACGCTTTGGCCAAAAACAGACATTACCACAATTTCACATAACTGCTAGCCATCAGAGGTTCCGAGGCTCCTGCTCCCAAACCCAACTTGTGAAACAGGATTTCCCACGCTTTCACTAGATAGTGTACAACTAGAGCGACAGTCATTACCACGCTTTCCTCTAGAAACAGGACACCCGCGCTTCCTAGGGAAACAGGCATCATCATGCTTCCCTTATTATAGCACCCAGAGGGCTTGATGCCCATGCATCCAAGTGAATGCATGCTTTAGGTCTAACCATTAATTAATCCGTTTTAACATCCATTCCATCCAACAATGCACACACTCCCCAAGTAGCACTACATCCACCACAAACCACCATTCATGGTAACACTGTCCACACACTTGTCCACTTATGGACCCACCAATA
The DNA here is from genome assembly GCA_021015155.1 of Magnolia officinalis. Lineage (NCBI taxonomy): Eukaryota > Viridiplantae > Streptophyta > Magnoliopsida > Magnoliales > Magnoliaceae > Magnolia > Magnolia officinalis. Next base: position 84,692,430 of record JAJHSJ010000005.1, on the reverse strand, counting down.
CACAAAATTTATCCACTTATGCACCAATGGTTCAATCACAATCATCCACTTATGGATCCATAGTTCAATCACAATCATCCAACCAACCACTTCGATCTCCTCAACTTGGTAATCACCAACACACAACTTTCATAGGGTGGATGTGGGTTACTTTTGATGTGGCATTCTCAAGCATGTGTCTCATCTCATAACATAAACACATCAATTCCAAATTCACATAACATCATCATTACAAACACCATAGCATAGCATAGTGCATATGTATCCCAAAGACAAACCAAACTTCATATGCACATGTTCACGGATTCACGAATCACATGGTTCATCAAAAGTCCAACAACATTACATGACATTAATCTCGTATTAAACGTCGTTAAACAATTTTTTTTTTTGAAGACATAGGGTGTCCCCACCTCTTTTTGAAGTGAGACTAATCCCTGCGGATACACGCAATCACCCACAACCACGTGTATCGGGTAAAGCCAAGGAGGGGAATCGAACCCTCACCTGTAGGGAGCAAACCTACGTCATTAAACAATTTATACACGTCCTAAGATAAATTGAACAAAACTGCACAATGTAGGATTCAACTTAGACTAGTTTTGTGAGCAAATTGAGTCGACTCGATGAGTTAATAATTTTGTGAGCAAATTGAGTCGACTCGATGAGTTAACTCAACCTAGCGAGTTGACTCGCTGTCACATATTTCCACATGTTGGTGAATCTGGAATTTTTGTATTTTGAACATATAATACTATAATTCTCCCAACTGAGTGGTTTTTAAAACAAATCAATGCACATATGTGAACCGTTACTTGTGTGGTCTTACTTTCAAGCCTAACACGTGTACATTGTCAAGGCAATCAATTTATATTCATAATTTCTCATATTTCAACATGTAATTATAGCATGTAATCAACCCAAAAAATAGAGATTAAATATAATGGAAACCAACCCTAAATTAATAAGCATGGAGTATACAAACTAGAAAGTATAAGGAAATCATGATAGTTGATGAACAAACTCCAAGGGGATCCCCACGCACCTTGGCGAATTGACTCTCTCTCTCTCACTCTCTCTCTAAGGTTTAGAGCTGTACATGAGTCGAGTTAGCTCGGTCAACTCGCTTCACTTGACTCGGAAAAGCTTGATGGCTCGAAATTGGATTCGGATAGAGTCGAGTAGGTTATTTTAGCTCAAAAAAATTTTGAGCCGAGTTCGAGCTTGCCCAAGCTCGACTCAACTCAGATTGAACCTCCACTCGAATCGACTTGGATCAAATCGGCTCAGTGACTCAGTTATTTTGATATTGACGCTGTTCGTCGAGTGTTTAATGAAATGACTCAATGAAGTAATGCTTTGAGTGCATACATTCTACGTGGGATCAACTGGTGGCGAGGAAGGAATGGATATGAAACAAATCGCCACAAAAAAAAAAAAAAAAAAACTTTACATTATAAAACTACCCTCATATCTTGATTTTTGATGTTGCATGCCAAGTATTTAATGAAATACCTATAAATTGTTGTTATTGTTTTGCATTCTGTGAGAAATTGAAGACGCACTCTATGTGTTTGAGAAAATGTCGCATAGGCTCGAACTCGACTCGAACTGGCCCGAGCTGTTGACCGAACCAAGTTGAGTTGGCTAGTCAGGCTCGAGGACCGAGCCAAGCCAAGTTCGAGCTGGGGTTAGCTACTGGCCGAGCCGAGCCGAGTTGTGCCAAGCTCGACTTGGTTCGACTCGTGTACAACTCTACCAAGGTAGGGCGTGCAAGGGGTGGCTAGGGCTAGACGGCTGCTCTTTTTAGGGTTTTTGGAAATAGGAGCAAGGGGGAGGGTGTCTCTTTATGTAAAGCTCATAAGGACAGATTGGACATCCATACCTCATGGGCTATTGGATGGCTCCAAAAACGTGGCCCTATCATGATGTTTTGGTGGATCCATACCACTCATCTGATTTGGTACCCTAGGATTACCCTAAATATGTATTTTTCTAGGTGATCAACGACTCATGATAAGAGATACAAGGTGGGGCTTGATTGACAGTCACGGTACCATGATCAGGTCCATTCTCTTCACCAAAATTCGTAGTCTCATTAGATAAGTTGCCACTCAAGTTTTTGTATTTGATAGATGGTGGGAACATAGTTAACTTAGGGCTCACTTTATTGAATTCAAGTATAATATTAGTAAATTCTCTCTTTAGCTTGGATTAGGAAACTAGTTCCTTGTTTTGTGCATGATATAACTAGGATGATGAGGTATCTCAATTGGTCCATGATTTTTGAGATTTGAGTTATTCATTAGATAGGAATAATTGACTATGGATAGTGGTTGCATTTTCCTTCACAATAGCTACCAAAATCAAGGGTTTAGAGTATGTTTCGCTATATGGGTTGCTTCTACTATGATCTAGTGGCTGAAAATTGACATGTACGGTTCATTTATGATAGATGGGCATGTGATAAAATATCAGGTCAATCAGATCATGGGAACCATGTGATCTAGAAATCAAGGGTCTAGGTTAATCACAAAATTGCAAATATTTCTTATCTGAGAGTTTTGAAAAATCTAATAGTTTTGCACAGTTCTAAGAATATTTCTAAGCAAATCTTACAAATGGAACCTCATCTAAATTATCATGGATGAGTTATTCATGAAATAAGTTAAAATTCCCATTTACTAAAGAAAATGCACATATTAAGTGACAAACTAGAACAAGCACTGGAATGGAAACATCAGGGATGTTACACATCAAGTGTTTTAAATATCGACTGGCACTTTTACGGTCTCTAATTAGTTAATCATAAGTTTTCAACCATTAACTTGTGTTTTAACTGTTGATTTATTTTAAACCCTACTTGATAGACATCCAGTAGTTAAAATCTGTTGATCCACTCCTTGGGGTGGCATGGGATTGCCCGAGGATGGTGACCATGAATGGTGAAGGGATTTGGACGATTGGGTGCATGGATTAGGAAGATAAATAAGTTTAATTCACAGTAAAGTATATAAAAATCTATAAGGTAGTCGAGCACCATACTAAGTACAACTCATGAATGACATTATAAATTTTTGCTGATGCCATTTGGGTAACAAATGTTCCGTCAACTTTTCAAGGGTTGATAAATGGTATATTTCATTTCAACTTTATCTTTGACAGTTTGTTTTTGTAATTCTTTGATGGA
>JAJHSJ010000005.1:84529240-84679240 GCA_021015155.1 Magnolia officinalis | reverse complement strand
GGTGGAGAATACTGTGGTCGATGCATTATCCAGAAGAGATGATGTGGGCAACTCATTGGTGTTTTCTATATAGAATTTTAATGGCTCAAGGAGTTCAAGCATGAAGGTGTACGAGATCTCAAATTGGTTGCTATTATGGATAAGGACTTCAAGCATGAAGGTGTAAGAGATCTCAAACTGGTTGCTATTATGGATATGCCAAAGGGTGACCCAGATTCGATGCCAAAATAATCTTGGAATGGTGAGACCCTATGGCACAAGGGTCGATTAGTTGTTGATCCTGTCAAACAACCACTTTCTATAAAAGCTCGAGCCGTCAGAGAGGATGGACACTCCAACACTCCCCGCGTGTGCAGAGTTCTTTCTCTAATAGCTCGAGCTGTCAGAGAGGATGGACACTCCAACACTCCCCCACACGTGCGTGGTGGAACTCCACATGGGAACATGCTAGGTAAGGGTGGAGGAACACTCAACTCACACCATAAACGGCACCCTGTGGGAGAATATATTCCGGTGGCATATTTGCTACTGCTGGAATTTGACCACAAGACATTCCGCTTAATACCATGTCAAACAACTACTTTCTCTAAAAGCTCAAGCCATCAAAGGATGGTGTATCAATGTATATCGAGGGACTTAACACTCCAACATAACAACAAACTAGGCAATGATGTTACAAATTCATAATGACTTTCCTTATGTTGGTCACTCAAGAAACTTGAAGACACATGAGAGTTTCAGGGGTATTTGACTGGAAGGGAATGCATAACAAGTTTAAAATATATATTGCAGAATGTGATGTCAACCAATGGAATAAGAATGAACCCATCTCTCCAACGAGCCTCTTACAACGCTTGCTAATTCTGGAGAGTATGAACTAAAATTACCATAGATTTTTTGAAGGATTGCCTAGCTCTCATGGAAAGAACACTGTATTTTTCGTGGTAGATGGCTTAAGTAAACAAGCACATTTCATATCTCTATCTCCCCCACACATTACAATCATTGTAGCTAATATGGTATTTGTTGAAAATGTTTTCAAACTCCATGGCATGTGAGTCTCCATAACAAGTAAAAGGGATGTTGTCTTTACATCTACTTTTGGAAAGAGTGCTTCAAATTGCAAGGCACTGAATTGTAAATAAGCACAGCTTATCATCCTCAAGAACCGACGGGCAGCACGAACATGTCATCGTTGTCTAGAAACTTTTCTCCATTGTTTCACTAGCCAGCAACCCAAGAAGTGGGTGAATTGGCTCATGGTAGAATACTTCCATAAATCTATTAAATGACCCTTATGAAGCAGTTTATGGGCCACCTTCGTCAATTTCATCATACATGTCTGGTACAATTTCTTTCCACCACCTAAATAAGACTCCTCTCTCATGATCATATTCTGGAACTTCTCTAAGAGCACTGGAATATTGCACAAACTTGCATCAAACAAGAAGCTAACAAATGTCAGACAGAGCAACAATATGGTGTATTTAAAATTACAACCTTATGAACAGGTTAGCAACACAGTTCAATGAAGTTATCTCCTTATTATCATGGACCATATCACATTTCGGAGTGCATTGGCTTGGTGACTTATCACCTACATCTTCCACTTCTCACAAAAATTCATCTTCTTTCATGTATCTTACCTAAAGAAGAAAATTGGCAACATGGTCATGATTGTTTCCAAACATTGTGTTTTTCTGATGATGGCAACATCACGATGCAACCTAATGCTACGTTCAGTCCCCGAATACTTAAAAGGCATGACCTGGCTATAACTTATAGGCTTATTAAATGGGCTACTTCAACTGCAGAAGATGCAAAATGAGAGAAGGCCTCCACCATTGAAGACCACTTCGCAACTTTCCAACCTCGAAGAAAAGGTCAGTGACAAGGAGAAAGACATGTAAAGAAACTCTTTTATCAAAGATTTATCTCCTTTTATGCTTAAAAAATTGCAATTATGTTATTGCCAAGTTCCCTAATTAGTTTCTTTACTTTTTGTAAATGGGTTGGGTATGAGAAGCATGCATAAGGCGTTTAGCTACTCTTTTTCTGCTCAGCAGAATAACTATGTTATTTCTTGCATACTACCCTATTTTTCTCTTTTTCATTGTGAGATTGTTACATCTAATACGTTAAGACTTTTCAAACATAAGGCATCCATGATAGGACAGCGGATGGATGGAATTGATTGTTGTATCATCTTGCCACATGTCCTTGGGAGACGCTCCACCATATCATCTCCCTTTTGTTTCTGAGGTGTTTGTATACGGTAGTTGTCTAGGGGTAAAGCCCATGGCCAACCCACCACAACAGATCTCTACATTCACAGGGCTAGAAAATCATATTTGTTATTGCCATGGAGTGTAGTTGTGAGTAAATCTGATCATAGATCAACATTTCTCCGTATAAGTTGGAGAAAATTGTTTTCAAGGTTGTTGGGGACCCAAAAGGCATGGTAATTGATCCGTCATCACCAAGAGGAAATCCTAGTTCTTCGCTCAATGCTTCAATAACATCTGTGAAACTAAATGGAAAAATTACTTACACTGGGCTAAGTCTGTTGAGGTATTTCTTTTAGTCCAAGAGAATGATCAATTCCTTACAAAACCCAAGCTGGAGGAATCTTATCCGAAGTATCAACAGTGGATGCGTGATGATGCCCAGATTCGATCTTGCTTGTAGAATAATATAGAACCTGTAGTTAGTTCTAACTTGGCATTCTTGAATATTGTGAAGGATGTGTGAGATACCATGGAAAAGGCGCACTCTGAACAAAACATCTCTTGAGTGTATCAGTTTCGAGAGATGAATCACAACCATACGTGCACTGACAGGACCCTCTTCAGAACCATGCAAAACATTATAAATAAATAATTTAAATATTTTTAAAAAAAAAAAAAAAAAACGAACCGTTCCCATCTGTTTTCCCCAAATAAAGCGTATTTACCTCGTACAACATCCAGCCCAAAAGGAAATTCTCTGAAAATCCTGTCACTCTTGGCATCTTTAGAAGAAAACGTGAGGCACTAATTCTACAAGATTAAATCCATACACTTTTTTTTTTTCTGCAAAAAGGCACTGCGCCTAGAATTCCATTCACAAACAGGCCAACTTACATTCGGGCGTGCCCAGGAAAAAGGCCGGGCACACCTATCGTAAAGGAAAAACAAAACTGGGAAGAAACTTTACAAAGCGAAGAGGCATCAGCTTCTGCCTCTGACAAACCCGAGACCCGTTTTATCCAGGAAGATCAGCCCGTTCACCAGCATGGCGAGATCAGCAAGCGAGTCGAAAATCCGGCTGGTTTGAGAATCACTAGCAAGGCGGGCTAGCGCGTCCGCTGGGGAGTTCGCCTCCCTGAAGGCGTGCCCAATCCTGACATGACCACTGCTCTTAAGATTACCAATCCGCCTGATCCAATACTCCCACTTCCACCCTACCTTGGACCTGCCATTCAAGATATCAACCACTAACTGGGAGTTAGATTCGACCTCTACCCGTTGAATGCCTCTATTTTGGCAGAGGGAGAGCCCATCATGAATGGCTCGAATTTCCGCCCCGGTGTTGGAGCCGCGACCATACACACTAGTGAACGCGAAGAGCAACTCCCCTCTATCATTTCTGCAAACGCCCCCACCTCCTGATTAACCCGGATTCCCCCGCGAGGACCCGTCGACGTTGATCTTGGCCCAAGAGGAAGCTGGCCTGGTCCAAAAAATAACTGAGGGCTGATCCGAATTTTGAGCATTTGCAGTCTTCAATCCGGGCGGATCCGAAAGTAGAGGAGACACTGGGAAGGTAGCCGCATTCCTACCATCAGAAATGAAGTGGAACCAGCGAAAGATCTTTGCAATCACCGTCGGAACCGACACCTCCCTACCATCAAACTTAGCTGCATTGTGGGCCTTCCAAAGCTCCCAGCAGATACAGAGAGGGGCAAGATGTTGAACGGCTGTCCTTGTGGCAGCTAGAGCTCCCCGCCACTGGGAGAACCTAGCTGAAATGGAGGACGCAGGCATACTGACACCGAAATTGGCTCCAACATGATTCCACACCGCCTGCGCCAACGAGCTCTCCACAAACAGATGGACCGCAGATTCGACCGCTTTAGCTGACCCGCCGTTGCAGCAAACGCACGCCGAGGCGAGGTGGATACCACGCGATTGGATCACCACATCAACCGGGACGGCACGCTGATGTAGCTTCCAAGCAAACAAAGAGATCTTGGGCAGGATATCTGGATTCCACAGCTTAATAGCCCAAGCCAACTGCGGGCTAGGAGACCTGCAGACATCTCTAACCGAGCGAACCGTGAAAATGCCGGACTGGGAGAGGGGCCAGAAGTAGGAATCGAGGCCTGCAGATAGGCAGAAACCAACCTGAAAGATGAAATCAAGCGTCCCTTGAGGAAGATAGTTGAGAACCACCGAAGGAGGAAGCGGCCCAGCCGGGCTAAGAAAGTGTCTAACTTCCATATCCATCAACTCCGCGGGGATGGGGCTCTCAGCCAGGCTGAGGAGAGGGCCAAGACCCGTCCAATTATCAGACCAGAGCTTACAACTTCCTTCACCGAGCATCCGTTGAGCAATGGGAATCATTCGCCTAAACTAGGCCTGAATGCGCTTCCATAATGGGGAAGCAAAGGGGCAATGGGGAGAGGCCCCATTTGTCACCAGGTTCCACTGATATTTCGCCGCCATGTACGAACACCACAAAGAATTCTACTTGGAGAAGAGGATACCCCACGCCATCTTCATTCGGTAGGCGTTCATGACTTCACCCAATCTCTTGAAACCCAGCCTGCCTCAAATATCAGAACTGCAATCCGCTTCCAGCTGACCCAATGCATTTTCCTCTGGCCCTCCGCCTAACCCCAAAAGAAATTGGCGAAACTTGCTTCCAAGGCTTTGAGAACCTGTATCGGGATATGGGTAGCGGCTAGAGAGTGGATTGGTATACTAGACAGCACATGTTTGATTAGAGTCGCTCGGCCCGCTTGGGAGAGAATCCTAGCTTTCCACCCATTAATCCTACCTTCGATTTTCTCCAAAGGGGGCCGGAAAAACCCCGAGTTCACCCTTCCCGCTGCGATGGGAACCCCTAGGTACGTAAAAGGGGTAGTAGATACCTTGGAAATGCCAATGGTTCTATCAATTGCTCTAACCCTGGACAGTTTTAATTTATTTGAGCCGATAAAAGAACTCTTGTGAAGGTTGATGCATTGCCCTAATTCTGCTTGGTACGCATCCAAAAAAACTTTCGTTGCACGAAGGGATGCGAGACCCCCATTAAGGAAGAGAAGGGTATCGTCGGCGTACAGCAGGTGGGTAATAGGAGGACATCCCCTACGGGTCCTAAAAGGCTTGCACTTGTCCTGATCTAGCAAAAGATTGAGGCCCCTGCTGAGCACTTCAGCTGCGATAATAAAAAGAGCTGGGGAGAGCGGGTCCCCCTGCCGAAGCCCCCTAGAAGACTTAAAGAAACCATTAGGCTCCCCATTAAACAGGACCGAGAACCAATTGTTGGCCCAGCACTTCTCAATCATATCCACCCACTCCTTGCTGAACCCGAACTTGAGGAGCACCTTCTTCAAAAAGCCCCAATCCACTTTGTCGTAGGCCTTTTCCATATCAAGCTTGACCACAACATTACCCCCCCTTACTTTCCTGGAGATCTCTCTAAAAAGCTCCTGACTGAGAGCAATATTCTCTGATATGGAACGGCTCAGGACAAAAGCCCCTTGCTCTTTAGAAATCAACAAAGGCAGGATCTGATTCAACCTAGAAGCAATGATTTTAGCAAAAATTTTATAAAGGCAATTGCAAAGACTGATCGGGCGGAAATCGGCAAACTTCTTTGGCGACTGAGATTTAGGAATCAGACATATCAGCGTTGTGGTCACCGCTCTTGGTAGGTTACCCCCAAGGAAGAAGAATGAGACAGCTTTATGCAAGTCCTGGGCCACCACATTCCAGCAGGAGATATAGAAAGCTGCTGAAAAGCCATCTGGGCCTGCCATACACTTGGATCTGAGGCTTCCAAAAACGGTCCATAAAATCCCAAACTGGGAAAGGAAAATAATAATGATGATGAGTGAAGCAAAACAAGAGGGGTGATTCTAAGCATGGTAGAGCAGATCTTAGCATGCTTACATCATAAAAGCATAATTCAATATTACGGAAAGCATAGATTTAGTCACACATGCACGAAGGATGTGTGAGATACCATGAAAAAAAATTGTACTCATCTGAACAAAACATCTCTCAAGTGTATCAGTTTCTAGAGATGAATCACAATCGTACGTGCATTGACAGGAGACCCTCTTCAGAACCATGCAAAACATTTTTTTTTTAAAGGAACCGTTCCCATCTGTTTTCACCAAATCATGCGTATTTCACCTCGTACAACATCCAGCCCAAAAGGAAATTCTCTAAAAATCCTATCATTCTTGGCATCTTTAGAGGAAAATGTGGGCCACTAATTCTACAAGATTTAATCCATACAGTTGGATCTAAGGCTTCCAAAAATGATCCATAAAATCCCAGACTGGGAAAGCAAAATAATAATAATAATAACAATAATAATGAAGAAAAACAATAGGAGGCGTGATTCTGAGCATGGTAGAGCAGATCTTAGTATGCTAACATCATAAAAGCATAATTCAATATTAAGGAAAGCATAGATCTACTCACAGACGCATGAACCAAAAATAAAAGCCCACAATAGGCAAAAATGCTTGGCTACTGCATTGTGAAGACAAATGAAAGTATGGAAACTAAAGCACGATCCCAAGTTATTATATCAACTCAAAAACTAAATTAAAAAATGAATTTAACCATTTCCTAATCACACCTGCAATGCAATCCGACCTTCAACCTTTCTATGATACCAAGTGAAATCCTAAATCACAGCATGTTTAGCATAAGGGGCTACAGACGACATGTCTCCACAATGCCTACATATCTCCATGATTGAATGTGTTGAAGGTTTTGAGGATGTGGTTCTTGGCTTTATTATTCCCTCTGCCATAGTACCTCTAATTGATGTGAAACCACCCCAAAGTTGCGATGTGTAATTGATGGGAATTATGAGCCAACCGTTAATAGGATTATCCAGTCTGCTCATCAGAAAACAATCTGTCAATTGATTCAGGTTTTGCTACCATGTGATCTTCTATGTAAGCACACACGACAATAACTTTGATGTTCAGAAGATTGCAAGTTTGTCTCTTCTTGCATGTTTGCCTGTCCATTTTGATATAGCAATAACTGAATGTTATGATTCACTAAAAGCCAAATTCTTCTACTATATATTGCTTCTTTTTTTTGTCTCTATGAAAAGGAAAAAATGCTGAGAGAAGTGAACTTACAAACATAGCACTGTCATCTGCATAAAAGTTTGTGCAATGAAAAGAACATCTGGTAAGATGCAGCATGTATTGTAGGATAATGATGATTTTGATTTATCATGTTGTTCAATTGCCGAGGAAGAAGCTGTTTTAGTTCCAATATCATCTAATAGGTTCCATATACAAAGTTATGAAAACACTTGTAATTGTTAATTTCCAAGATCCATCGGCTTTGGATTGAATCATTAATAACTGAACTCACCATTTTCGCTGTTCTGTATCAAGGGATTGAAAATCACTCACCCCCATTCTTTGTTTGGCAATGATAACATCATTTTATCTACACATCTGCACGTCTGAATCATCCTTGATCACAGAAAGAGGGACCTGCACAAAATTACAAGAAGAAAACAGCAGCTATTTTAGTCAATACATAATAATTTCCATCACCACCTTCCTGCAGAGCACTGAGAAACAGAATTAGTTGGATTGGAGATAACCAGTGGAGAAAGAAAGGTCTCAACTGATGCTGTGGGAAAACGCAACAAAGCTCCTTTTTATCCATCAAACACAGTTATAAACTTATAATTACTAAACATTGAAACCCATATCCATGCATTCTTCAAATGGCATTACCTCTTGTGTTCACCAATAGAATTTCCCTTTCTGCCAGTTCAAATATTTCCTTCAAATGATGTGTGAACTTGTCGGATATGTTCCTAGTGATCCTTTTCTGGAACTTCGTGCTTTTCAGCCATACAATTCCTACATAAACTTGGCATTGGCATACTTGAGGGACAGAATCATGGGCGGCCTCAATCTGATACCTCAAATGGACCTGCATATGAATTTGAAAGGCTGAAATCTTCATGGTTGATTGAAAATGTATGCAAGTTCAAATAGAAAATGATGACTTTCTGGGGTGAAGCATACACGAAAATGGTCGCCAAAAGGGACATCATGGAGAGTCATGATCTCATCTACAATCCACCCATTGCCATCTGTTAGAGGAGCCTTTTGCTGCGTGCTTGTTACATCTCCTCCAAAAATTGAGATGTAACGGTAGAACTTGTAAGAGATGTGCCGTTCATATACATCAGGACTTACAGCTTCCCATGGTGTTACATTATAGTTAAGACAACCAACTTTTCCCATTATTTTCCGGTCAAAGGGACCTCCATCAAAAATTTCCATCAATGAGTTTATCTGCAGCCCAGACGAGAAAAGCATTCAGCATCAAGGTAATAAATAAGACCAAGATGAATTCTTCACTTGATCCTCAAGCCAAGGATGTTTCTACTACAAATCTTCCAAACTTTCCCCTCCACTTCCAGGCGGGCCTAGAAAGATGATCAGCCTTGCTTACTGAGAGATATGAGCCAGCCCCATTTTTAGAAACTCAAGGGTCTTACCATTGTTCATATCCTAAGCTCAAAAGGATCGATCATATGACATAATTCCTTGGTAAGACCACACTTGTCTTTTAAGTTTCTTTCGCGAGGAAAAACTGAGCCACAGATGAAAGTAGCAACTACGTTTTGACTGAGGTGTCTTATAAAGGATCATTAAAAGATTGATACTATGCGAATCCTGCAAACCCAAAAGATGGGGATTGGATAAGCTGAGGATGTGCCAAATACTCACACTAACAGGAAGTTGAGCAGAGTAAACCTTGGACATTTTTGAATCTTCAACGCCCGGAAAGGATCCAGTGTCTTCAATCTGTTCATCCTGATCCTGTTGATCATCAGTTATTGGCGCCTTCTGGTCAGGGGTCAGGGTTCTTGTTCTCCATAAGGCCATGATCGTCCTGTGTAACAAGTCAATGAGTGAAATTTGAACAAAAATGAAAATAGAAAGAACAGATGCCATATTTGTATGCATGAAAGGGAGTGGGCACAAGGGTATTTTGAGTTTTAGTATACCACCTGCTGGCTACACTGAATGACCCAAATGACTGAAAGTGAAATCTCAGCCTGCCTTGTTCATCTTGAGTCTTGGCACCATGCCTAGCATCAAATCCACGGCCCTCGCGAAGAATAATGATGAGTGATGGAATACCCACTGACGCAAGGGATGGAGGAATCACTTGAATATCTTCAATGTCCTCCCACAGAAAAAAGAATTTGGTTTTATGCCAAAATAAATTAGCATAGAAACCAATTATTCTTGCAGAGAGAAAAAGCCGGCCCTGCAACAACAAGCTATTTCATTTCATGCCTCTCATTTCTAAATAACATCTCATTGTATATAGGGTGGTCAATGGGTACCCAGATCCGCCAGTACCAGAGAAACCCGATTTGGTAGGATGGGTCTATATATGATTTTGGGCCCATTTTAGAAATCAGTTCGGTACCATTTACATGGTCTTGTACTCGTTTAGAAACTGGGTCAAACTGGGTTAGGTAATAGACGGGTACCCAATTCATAATATATGATATCCATATGGCTCTAATAATAATAGGATGACATTTAATACCAAAAGATAAAGACATGAAGCTCTAGGAATAGGTTTAAGATGACATTTAAATGGCCTCTATAAGTCCCTGTGTAATAAGATCCATAATTGATTCATCTGCATGCTTATACCTGTGTGGGGACCACCATGTTGTGTATACTCCATTCAACCTGTGCATTAATTGAGCCCCACCATTGAAAACAATTGACAACCACCCAAAACCTCTAAATTCACAGGGTGGCCCACTTGATGGTTGGATCAGCCTGAATTTTATGATGTCTAACTTCCACAGTGGAGAGACCCTTCTGCAAAGGTTGGATGCCATACACTCTGAGAGTGGGCCCCACGTGTGACCCTTGTAGAATAAGCTTAAATGACTTGTAGAGGAATCAGAATCTACATTTAATGCCGAAATTCTCTTCTTAACTTGTATTAGGAGATGGACTGCCAGCTAGATTTCTAAGAAATGATACCAAAAAAAATCAAGCAGAGTATAAATCTATCATACACGTGCAATTAGCAGCAATACACGTCTCAGTCACATGTTGTTAATCAAAACTGTCTAAATAGTTGGACATAAACTAGAAGGGGCATTTTATCAGAATCATATTGATTATAAAGTGTTTCATCTGATTAATGGGCATATCTTTGTTAAATTCAGATGTTTGGGTAATTTTCTGAAACTTCAATCACATGTCCTCCAATCATAAGGGATAATGTGTATTTTAGAGCTGTTTCTGTAACACAAACATGTATAGTGGGTCCATGTGTATAATTTCTGAAAGCCTGTGTATGAAGAATAATTCTCTGCCACAGTATCAAACAACTCATAGTTATTCCTAAAACCACAGGTCCACACAGTGGAAGATGAAACGGCAGGAAGAACTAAATATGGAAGAGCAATGTCCTAGGTACTAGCATGGTGAAGTTAAAATCGAGACGGTCCAATTGATGGGTCCAAGATGGCCCATGTTTCAGAAATCCGGACGGTCCAATTGATGTGTCCAAGATGGCCCATGTTTCAGAAATCCGGACAGTCCAATTGATAGTATACAAGCTGGTCAGAAATCACAACCCCAAAAGAGGGTTGCCAACCCAATGGGAACCCGATTTCGATGAGATCTGGATCCGGGACATCAAATCTAGTACCCGGACACAGTGGAACCTAACCCAACAAGACCTGGATATGCCTGGACTAGGGCTGTACACGAACCGAGTTATCTCGGTTAGCTCGCTCAACTCGACTCGAAAAAGCTGATTTTTTGAGCTCGAAAAAATTTCGAACCGAGTTCAAGCTTGCCCGAGCTCAACTCGACTCGGATCGAACCCAACTTGAATCGAACTCGGATCGAACCAGTTCGGTGACTCGGTTACTTTGATATTGATGTTGCTCACCAAGTGTTTGATGAAATGACTCAACGGAGTGCCGGCTGGAGGCAATGAAGGTATGTTTCATCAAACAAATACTCTTTTTTCTTGATTTTGATGTTGCCTACAAGGTGTTTGATGAAATACCTGTAAAACCATTGCCAATGTTTTACATACAGTGAGAATTTGAAGGTGCAGTCTATGTGTTTGTGAAAATGCTGCACAGGCGAACTTGGCTCGATCTTGGCTTGAACTCGGCTCGAACTGGCCCGAGCTGCTGACCGAACCAAGCTGAGCTGGCCAATCAGGCTCGAGGACCAAGCCAAGCCGAGTTGAGCTGTGCCAAGCTCGACTCGGTTCGAATCGTGTACACCTCTAACCTGGACCCAACCCAAACCTGACCTGTTGACAGCCCTAATTGTAAATGAGCGCCTAAAGAGGAAAATAACATGTAAAAATAAAATAAAACTTCAGTTTACCACAAGCTACTAAATGAAGTGAAATCAAATCTTAATGTATGCTCCCAACACCGATGCAAAACTAGATTCTTGTCTGGTGTATATGGTAAAGTTCTAGTTGTATGAAGGCAACTGGACCATCTTGGAAAAGCACAGCTCCTCCCTCCAGGATTATTGTCAGTTACATGGCTTCAACTCAAAGTTCCACTGGTTCTTACTTCTTTGAAGAACATAAGAAAGAACCGGTTCCAAGACAACGACATGCTGCCCAAAGTACTATCCACAAATCCAACAAATCTCGATTCACATCCAAAATAATACTAATACTAATACTAACACTGATACCAATAACAACAACAACAACAATAATAAATATCAACTGTGCCTACCATGGATAACAGTCCCACAACATACGATAATAAACTAAGCAGATCGATGGGTCCATTCATAGGGGTTAGGGCCTTTGATCTTGAACCTTTCAAAAAACAGACCTAGCATACTTCTTTGAGAAATAAAATTGCCATTAGTTTGAAATACCTCTAAGGTAATACGTCATAAGATGCATCTGTCATCCCTGAAGTCATTAACCATACAATGTTCCAAATATCAGTGGATATTATTGGTATCATCGGGTGCCCAATACAGATACTGGGTTCAAATAAATATATTTACTTTTATAGGCGATATTTTCGCCTGTATCGCCAAAATATTGGCAATGCATTGCTGACCAGCCAGTATATATATTTACCTGCATCGGCAATATCTTTGATATTATCACCAATACATGGGTCTCATGCGAAAAATGTGCAAAAATCACGAGAAATTTGAAAAAAAAAAAAAAAAAAACCCAATTTTTGTAATTTTTTTTATTGATTTGGATTCAAAGTAGATTTAGAAGATGATACGGTGCTTCAACATGACTTTCCTAGTGAGGCTCATCTCACTGCTGATCATTTAATTTTCAGTTCAACCATGTCGTGGGAATATATCTGATTATGAGCTCTCTAACTTTGTGGATTTATTGATGTCATCCCCTCGATTCATGAAGATATTATGGTTTGGAAAGTGCATAGTTCATGCATCTTGTCTATTCATTCTTTTTATAAGTTAATTTCCGGGGAGCCCCACAATCTTCATTTCCCGCATCAAATTTGGTCATACAGTGCTCCTACTAGAGTGACAGCGTCTGCATGGCTTGTGGGAAGAAAGAGAATCTTAACCATCGATAATTTACAAAGAAGGGCTCTCATTCTTCCTAATACTTGTTTGATGTGTATGGAAGATGTGGAATCACTTGATCACTTTTTCAATCATTGTTCTTTTGTTCGAAAGGTACAGGACTTCTTTCTTACTACTCTTCAAACAGATTGGGTTATGCCGATTTTGATTGCGGACCTGTTTTGAGCTTGGCATAGAGGTGGGGTGAGTAATCAAGGAAAAGTTGTGGCATCTTCTATTCCTAGCAATGTTGTGGTCCATTTAGGGAGTGTAACTGTAACACCCCGGATTTTTGCCACTTGGAATTAGACGTCCTTAGGCAATGGGTCGATCCTAACACCTTATTAATTTCTCAAAACTCAATCCCAAAGGCCAAAATCCCTTTTTAACCCATTTCCTTCCAAATCTCCCATTTCACCTTTCACCACCTTGTTCTTTAAATGTTTTTAAGTACTTTCATATTAGGCAGGAATCCTAAAGTTTAGGTGATGAAGAACAATACTTTAAAAATCCATACAAAAACCCGAGTATCACCTCAGGATCAAATCCTTTAAGAATTTGACAAAATTAACTAAGTGCTAACATAGATTAGCTACGAAATCCGCTTGATCCACTTTAAATACGATCTGCAAGACCCAAAACTTGTAGAATCAGTGACGCTAAGATACCCTAAAATCTAGGATCAATCTCATTACCCAGTTGCTCTCGGGAGCACATTGAAACTCCGTATCGGATCTAGACCGTACGTCGAAAGTCCGATTACTACGAAATTATATAATCAAGACCGCCTTGCTGGGCTTGACAACCACCTCGGAAATCAAGTCCAGATAGTGTCCCGAAATAATTCGCTTGAGCCCGGAGTGAAGTGTGTGAGAAAACGTGGTTTCCTTTAGAAATTAATTTGAATTTGAGACTTGTCGCTTGCGGGCCGAATATAAGCAATCAGACAGTCAGAATCTGACCCAAATACACCCTCGGATCATGACAAATTTCATACACAGGTCAGTGTACTTGTGGCCCTGATCGGTGATCGTGGACCGTTGAACTGAAACTGGTCTGCCACGTGCGATCTGGAAACCCGACTGAAACGAAAACTTAACTCGACCTAGATCCATGGTCAGTGAGCTTAAGTCAGACCTTTGGCTCAAGGGGGGGCTCCGGAAATGCTTCGTTGAGTCGAAACAGACTGGTTTTGGACAGAACCTAAGTAAACCTTGGCCCTGGGGTCATTTCCATCAGTTTTAGCCCTATATAAGGGCCTTAAGCCCTCACTCTCTCATTCCATACGAATTTGGGAAACCCTAGGAGAGAGGAGAGGAGAGAGAGAGAGAGAGAGAGAGAGAGAGAGAGAGAGGTGGAGTTCATCCCTGGGATTTAATCCCATCATTCCACGGGCTGAATCAGCTATTCCGTATCGCTCTACCGGCGATTCTGACTTCGTTCTTAGTTAAGAAAACCTAACCCTAATCTGTTTTAGGGTTTCAATTGTTACAAGTAGCGAAATAGCTAACTTAACGCGTGATATAGGTTGCCAATCCGCCGTTGACAAAGACTTCGTGTTTAAAACGAATTCGTTACGCTTATACGGCATAAGGTGCGGACTTTAAACGTATAGGTTATGGTTTTCAAGGCTTTCAATGTCAGTTAATGATATATTACTGACGTGGATGCTATTGCACATGTACAAAGTGCTGTCCATTTCGTTTTTCAGATATACGTTAACTATGTTGAATATACTGTATTCCTCGTATTTGTAAAAAATACCGTATACGTATGAAATACGGATTTGTGCTTGCCATGATTAATTGTTGTTTATGTATGTTAGATGCATGTGTATCAACTTCTGGGTGAACGGATTAGCCTAATACCTATTATATTAACATATGTCGTGTATGTACAAGTTGTAGCCTAAGTGTTTGTGAAAATGTCTGAGTGAGTATAAACTATGCATTAGTGTACGCCACGACTAACCATCGTGGATATGTGATTGTTGTATAGGCGGCAATCCTTTGACGAAAGGACTTGCCCTAATACGTATTCTAACTACTACATACCATGTATGATGTAATGTGCAGACTAAGTGTATGTAAAAATGTCTGTATGAGTAAGTGCTTCTAAATTCTTCTCAAATTGGGCGTTGAGATAGGATTTTCAACTACCCTAACGATGTGTATGATTTCCTCCATGTACCGTATATTATGATGTATGTTTACCTATGTAATGCATATGTATAAATTCATGTTTAAGTTGTATTCCATAACATGTAAAAACAAAGTCGTGAAGGGTGATGGGGGAGTGGTGTAACGATTCCGTGCGACAGCCCTGGCAGCCCTAAAGCGACCATTATTGGACCTTCGATTATATGATTTGCAATCTTGATTCATAACTGCTTTAACTATCTTCTAGGATATTTTGTTATAATTGAATGTAATTAGGGCTATTGTATAGTCCAGACAATCGGTAACAGGCCTTGATGTTGTGGCTGAGGTCATTTCGCCACAAAAGACACGTTCGATGAATCCGAGTCGTACGATGGTTGTCGGCAGTGGTACCTTGTCGGTTACTTCAGCGTACGCTCGTACCAGTTGAACTTGTCTAATAACCCGATTGGCCATTGTATGTTCACCATGTTTGGACGCTACTGCTTGAACCTAAGGTACCAAACTTACCAGTGAAACCCCATTAACCTTGGTACATCGATCCGCTAAGACTCATGTGTAATGCCTCACCCAAGGGCACAATATTGTCCGCTTTGGCTGGCACTCACTGTCCACCTTCACGGTTTTGTTCTCACAGGCGGAAGCAGTTAGCGAACCACCCGCAAAACGCGTTGTATCCTTAAGGTGAGAACCCCACATATAGACCAAGATCTCGAGCCCTCCCTTTCCGATGTAGGACAGGTGCACTACACACCCACCCCCCCTCGGGAGACAGAGCGCCCTCGCTCTGATACCATTTGTAACGCCTCACCCAGGGCACAATATTGTCCGCTTTGGCTGGCACTCACTGTCCACCTTCATGGTTTTGTTCTCGCAGGCGGAAGCGGTTAGCGAACCACCCACAAAACGCCTTGTATCCTTAAGGTGAGAACCCCACATATAGACCGAGATCTCGAGCCCTCCCTTTCCAATGTGGGACAGGTGCACTACACACCCACATCGGAAAGGGAGGGCTCGAGATCTTAGTCTATATGTGGGGTTCTCACCTTAAGGATACAACGCGTTTTGCGGGTGGTTCGCTAACCGCTTCCGCCTGCGAGAACAAAGCCGTGAAGGTGGCCCCTTTGCTGTGCCAGCCAAAGCGGATAATATTGTGCCCTTGGGTGAGGCGTTACATCATGAGCCAAACATGGTGGTATGGGACACCGTGGTCAAGCTATCGGCCTACGCTGGGGCGACGAGCCTCCCCGTAGTGACCAGTGAGCAACCCAGACTCGTGAGTCGAATGCGGTGGTATGGGACACTGTATTCGAGCTGTCGACCTACACTGATTTGGTGACGAGCCCTTTGTAGTGACCTCGAGCATACTCTGAACCTGCGTAGAGGCGACGAGCCTTTCCGTAGTAATCAGAGTATACACTAGGCCTGTACTGATTTGGCAACGAGCCCATTGCAGCAACCTAGAACCGCAATATCGTATGAGATTTACTAGGACTGACGACCCTAGAATGGATCCTTGTTTGGGAAGTGATATAAGGGAGGTACCTTAGTTTCTCAATCCTACTGTATGAAAATGACTAATAAAGAACGTGGTAATCACGTTCATGCACCGCATTACGTGTGCGTTTGGCGTTGATGGTCAAGCACTAAGGGAGTGTGGCATGCCGCGATCGTAAGGAGTCGCTGAGGGAGCGTAGGCAAGGGCATGCATCATACATACATACCATACTTGCATTAATAAGAGTACTTAGGGATGTGTGATTTACTGCTTTATCATTACCGCTTGATTGAATTGATAACATGTTAACCTTTGCTTTATTGTTCCACCGAGTTGATCACTCACTCCCACGTTACGGGACGGTGTTGTACACACCAACCAGATCCTGTTTGAGTTTCGGATGATGGCGATGCTTACAAAGCGGAGCCGGACTTTTATGATGATGAGGAGGGTTTCTCCTTATACAGCTATCAGGCGGGTCTATGTAGACCATCTTCTGATCGACGGGATTACAGGGATTACTTTAGTTTGCACTTTTGGAACGCCCATGTATATTCCTTCTGTTCATTTTTTGTGTATACATGTCTATATTTAACCTAGTAACATGTTCATACTCTGAAGACTTACAACAGTTTATATATTTTATATATCTATCACAGTCTTCCGCTTGCGTAATTTAACTGTCTCTGGAGTATGATATGCTGTTTTGGTATAATCCCATTCATGCTTCAATGCACTCATCATAATCAGCATTATCTATGTTGCATAAGTGATGCGTTGGAACTCGGGAGCTGAGCTTTGCTCGACCCCCGATTTTTAGGGCGTTACAGTAACAAGAGAAGTTTTTGGAATAGGAAATCTTCAAGCGAGGAGGTTGTTAGGAAATTGATGTAGGACAATTATCCACTTGCTCTAAAAGCTTGAACTGATAGAGCATGGCGAATTAATCACTTTATCTCATAGTCGAGGCCCCACATCGCATTGGTTAGGACCTCGGCCAAACCCCCCTCGTGAGCCCCACTTCACATGGATACCGCCTCACACGGGTGTGCCCTTGCATCCCACAGGCAACATCACTCGAGCCCGGTGTGAAAATTCACGTGCATTAAACACCCTCGGTGAGGAGTCTTGAACACAAAACCTCCCGCTCTAATACCACTTTGATGCAGGACAATTAACACTTGCTCTAAAAGCTCGAACCGATAGAGCATGTCGAATTAATCCCTTTATCTCATAGACCAAGCCCCACATTGCATGGGTTAGGACCTCAGTCGAACCTGTAAACTTAGGAATTTGGAGATATTTTTCTGTATTGCTTCAACCCAAAGGTGGGTTTAAATAACCACTCTACAAGACTATACAAGGAAGCTTATTTAGAGCTTCTCTATACATGGTATATTACAACTAATGATAACCCATATATACAATATTCTCCCCCTCCCTCCCCCCTCTCCTCTCAAAGTGATGTGGGATAATGAACCAACATCAGTTTGCCACGAAGAAACCTATGACGGGATAGGGTCATAGTTATGGTAAATAAATCAACAAATTGTAGCTCTGATGTCACATGAGGAAGATAAATGATTCCAGCTATGTATTTTTCTCTCACAAAGTGGCAGTCAACTTCAATGTCTTTAGTGAGCTCGTGAAATACTGGATTGGAAGCCAACTGAATAGCACTGAGGTTGTCAGCATATAACGGAGTCGGCAAAGACAAATGAATCCCAAGATCTGTCGACAATCCCTGGAACTAAGTAATTTCACTACATGCCTCTGCCATTGCATGGTATTTGGCTTCTGTGCTGGATCTAGATACCGCGGTTTGCTTCTTACACTTCCAGTTAACCAATGATTGTACCAAGAAAACATAATAGCCAATGGTGGACCGTCGTGAAATGGGACAACTTGCCCAGTATGCATTAGAGTAAGCAGATAATTGTAGATCATGCGATGATGGAAAAAGAAGCGCCTGATTAAGGGTACCTCAAAGGTATCTAATAATGCGATGAGCTGCCGTCATATGCAATGTGCAAGGTACCTCGACAAACTGACTAACAACATGAACTGCATATGAGATATCAGGACAAGACATGGTGAGATAGACTAATCTCCCTGCCAGCTGCCTATAGGATGTAACATCTGAGAGAATGTCTCCATCATCTTTCATATGAAATGAGGAGTGAAGTAATGATTTGAGATCGGCAATTCCTTGAGCATCACTTCCTGTGATGAGAATATCATCAACATAGACCAATAAAGCAACAAGACCTAAATCAGACTTGAGAATAAACAGTGATGAGTCATATTCGCTTTGAGAATAGCCCGCCGTGGTTAACACCCCATGGAATCTTTCAAACCATGCTCTTAGTGCTTGTTTGAATCCATATAAAGCTTTAGATAGCTTGCAAACTAAGCGTGGATCCTTGGACTTATAACTTGGAGGTTGCTTCAAGTAAAAGTCTTCTTTGAGATTCCCATGGAGGAAAGCATTCTTGACATCAAGTTGACTGAGTTGCTAACCTTTAGAAGAACTTATAGCGTTCAAGGAATGGACAATTTTCATTTTTTCCACTGGAGCGAATGTCTCATCATTATCAACTCCATACTCTTATTTATAGCCCTGGGCCACTAGCCAATCTTTGTATCGATCTAAGCTCCCATCGGATTTTAATTTCACAGAATATACCCATTTGCTGCCTATCACTTGCTTCCCCTCAGGTAATGGAACCAGCGTCCAGGTAGCGTTCTCCTCGAGTGCCTGAATCTCATCATCCATGGCCTTTACCCAACATGGTTGTTTATATGCCTGAGCCTAAGAAGTAGGGACAACCAAAGAAACTAATCCAGAAAACAAGGCATGATGAGAGGCAAAAAGATTTAATCGACAGGGAGGAATAGACGGACGACTGGAACGACATAATTGGATCTCAGTGGAAGGTGGGACAGTTACCTGCGCTATAGGAGAAGGGGACACCTGATCGGAAGCAGGAGTAGCTGAGGGAGAGGACCCAAGAGAGATAGGCTTCACACGGCGTTGGTAGACCTGCAAAGGAGGAGAGGGAGAAGGAAGCATAGAATGATTTTCTTCAAAATGGGACAAGAGAAATGGAAGACAGAACAACGGTAACTGATGAAGATGCATGGACAACTTTTTAGTATAGTAAATTTTCAAAGAATGTGACATGTCTAGACACACGAACAAGATGAGTACATGGATCATAACAACGATACCCTTTCTGATGCTCCCCATATCCAAGAAATACACATTTAGCTGCCTTGGGACTGAGTTTATCCTGTTCTCGTTCTAGAAGATGAACAAAAGCAATGCATCCAAACACTCTTAACCAACTATAATCTGGATCTTTATCATGAAAGAAGAACGTGGGAGTTTTCCGGTTGGCCAAAACACTGGAAGGTAATCGATTGATCAGATACACAGCTGTTGATTTTGCTTCATCCCAAAGAAATTTTGGAACACGTGCATACTCCATTATGGTGGTTGCTACCTCAGTAATGTGTTGATTCTTTCGTTCTGCTACTTCATTCTGCTCCGGTGTGTGAAGACACGTTCGTTGATGTATAGTACCATTTGAACTTAGAAAAGTCTCAAACTCGGAAGGCATATATTCTCCCCCAGAGTCAGACCGTAGAACTTTAATTTTCTTTGCAAATTGGGTCTCCACATATGATGAAAATTGTCTGTAATAAGAGAATGCTTCAGACGTGTGCTTCATAAAATAAATCCAAGTGTGCCTTGAAAAGTCATCCACAAAGATGATGTAATACAATGAACCACCAGGAGCCATGATGGGAGATGGACCCCAAACATCAGTATGAACGAGATCAAACAGATTCTGAGTACGAGAGTTACTCAATGAAAAGGGCAATACAGTAGATTTACACACTTTGCAACTAACATAGTTCATATCAATGGAAATGGGACTAATATTGATTTCATCATTCAAAAGACCAAATCTAAATAAGAAAAGCATGTTTTAAGAATTTGGATGCCCTAAACGACTATGCCAAAGTTTCCACATTTATTAGCAAAAGAAATATCATGAGAATATGGAAGAAAAAAACAACGCGATGAGATAACTCCGGGATCGAACTCCAAAGTAAATAACCTTCCTCTCTTATGGCCCTTCCCAATTAGCTTCCCTGTTTCCAGATCCTGTATGAAACAACCAAACCGAGAAAACAAAACCAAACAGTTATTTTTCACTAGTTAAGCAACCAAAATCAAGTTGGCAGATAATTTAGGAACATAAAACACTTTGCAAAGGAAGATATTGCGAGATGATGAAGGTGAGACTTTCAAGGACCCGATATGAGAGATAGGTAAATGGTTCCCATCCGCGGTGTAGATGGAACCCACTCCTCTATAGGGGACACAATCAGCTAGACAAGAAAGATCCTCGGTCATATGATTAGATGCCCCTGAGTCGATATACCAAAGATTTATAGGATCAATATTACCTATTGAACTTGAAGAACCCGTCGCTTGAAGGATTTGCAGAATTTGTTCGGGGGAAAGTAGATTAGGCTGCACCGATGGGACCATAGATGATGAGTCAGGTTTCTCAGCAAAGTAAGCCAGAAATGCACGTCCACATCGCTGGTAGTGAGGAGGTAGAGGAGGGCGATTCGGGCAATTGGCTATATCATGTCCTTCTTGTTTGTAGTCAGTGTTCGGAATATCGATATGGCGTTACGTATCACATTCTTGGGATACAGATAGGTATCGGTTATCGCATGGGATATATCGGTTGTATCGTGTAAACATGGGGAAACATTGGGAAATTGGTTGAATTTTTCAATAAAACTTTGGTGATTGTTAAAAAGACATCAATACACACTTATAAATCAAAACATTACAAAAAACAAATACACGTAATATGTTTTCTTTGTATGAGGTCCTAATCTATGCGTTGTCTAACTAAATTGATGCAAGTATATTCAATGTCTATTCATATAATTTATAAATGTAAGAAGACGTGTGGAAATACAAGCAATACATTCAAAAGCAAAAGAAGAATCACTAGATTAGGTTACAGACATGTTTGATGTGATGTTTGAACACAAAGATAGCAAACGATCTGCGAGAAATTGGGAAATTTTGAATTTTTTTCAATTTTTCGTAACTCGTCCCATCTCCTTCAAATCTCTAAATCAAAGTTCCCAATCCATGATTTTTCATGCAGAACATGAAAAATCATGAATTTGTAACAATTTGACACTAATTTAACATGATTTATAGAAAATAAGAGCATCAAAATTCAAAAATGCTCACTAGATCGAACATGTGGGATATATCGCACTGCTTGTGCATTTCATATCGCACTGGTGGATACAAGATATATCGTGGGATATATCGGCCGATATCGTCGATATTTAAAACAGTGTTTGCAGTATCGACAAAACAGAGTACTTGGTCCAGAGGATTTCAGATTTGCTTTCTTGTTGGGACGAGTAGCCACATGACCAAATCAATGGATGAGTGTCGGAATCAATGGAGGAACGTCAGAATCAATGGGGGTGCTCCGAAATCAATGGAGGAGTGCCGGAATCAATGGAGGAGCGGTGGTTGGTCGTGCAGCAGGTTCAGAAACCTAGCTTTGATACCATGTAAACTTAGGAATTTGGTGATATTTTTCTGTATTGCTTCAACCCAAAGGTGGGTTTAAATAACCACTCTACAAGATTATACAGGGAAGCTTATTTAGAGCTTCTCTATACATGGTATATTACAACTAATGATAACCCATATATACAATATTCTCACAGAACCCCCTCGTGGGCCCCACTTCACATGGGTACCGCCTCACACGAGCCACCCGCCTCATACAGGTGGAGCCTGCCTCACATGGGCCACCTACCCCAAGTGTTCCCCTGCATCCCACAGGCAACCCCACTCGAGCCCGGTGTGAAAATGCCCCTACATTAGAAATCAAATATAATGTTTTGGGTTGGGCTTTTGTTGTGAAGGCAACTAACCCTATCTATCTTTCATCGGTTTTCAACTTGTAAGTTGGGTTGTATTCTTTCTCGTTTTTTACACTTTTCTAATTATTTTTTGTTCTCTAAAAAAAAGGTAGATTGAGACCACTCCTCTTCCTTTTTTTGGATCAAATATCGGATTTAGGGGAGAAAAGATGAGAGAGATCATCGCTTGAAAGCAGAAGCGAGATGAAACTCCAAAAGTGAGAAAATTTCGAAAGTAAACATTTTCCTCAGATCTTAGCATGGATTTCATTAGTAATCCATGTCTATATATGTGATTATCATGCATTGACATATATTTGAGTTGGAAATCTCAACATTTGGGTAGTGGAAATTGAGAAAATTTGGGGAATGCCTAATTTCCTCCATTTTGTCCCCTAAAATTGGTAATTGAAGAGTCGAATTTTGATATGTTGATGAGAGATGGCCGATCTATCGATTCACCAAAAGTTCATCCTGAAAAAGTAATTTTTTTTAATTATTTAAAATATATGTCCTATGTGCATGCAAGATGTTGAATAAATTAACCGCCTTTTCATTCATCGGAACTTTGCCAAGGAGGTGTGGGCCACCTTCCTTGCTTTATTTGTTACATCATGGGTGATGCCGGAGTCCATAGAAGACCTTGTGGGCTTAGCATGAGGGAAGAGTGGGGAAAGAAAGTAAGATAGTGTGGCGGCTAGTTCTTATGGCTTCGCTTTGGGCTATTTGAGGAAAAGGAACAATCGTTGCTCTCGCAACCACCGTAGTT
Organism: Magnolia officinalis; assembly: GCA_021015155.1. Lineage (NCBI taxonomy): Eukaryota > Viridiplantae > Streptophyta > Magnoliopsida > Magnoliales > Magnoliaceae > Magnolia > Magnolia officinalis. The sequence goes on along the minus strand of JAJHSJ010000005.1, from coordinate 84,655,973 downwards.
TGGTTAGTATGGTTGTTGACTTGTGAGGAGAATCAGGTTTGATGTAGCCAGTTGGGCATCTGGCTTTAAGTCAATGGATTGTAGAGTTTTTTCTTTTTTAAATTTGTAATTCTTCGTGCCTTCCTCTAATTAGTTGTTCTTAATAAGATTTCTGTTACCTTTAAAAAAAAATTATTTAAAAATTACAAAGATGGAATAAAAAATTTGTTTTATTTGGAAAAATAATTTTATTATTCCAATATATATATATATATATATATATATATAGAGAGAGAGAGAGAGAGAGGAATGCTCAGAGGCGCACCAGGTCTCATGAGTTCTTGTGAGAACTCATTTCCGGTGATATAAGCCCAAAATCTAAATTGTCCACCTGATGCAGCACCCTATGAAACCCCCAGTGCCCAAGTTTTACCCTGATCCAAAAGTCTGGTGGGCCATGGAAAAAGGAAATAGTTTCCTCCCATGATTTGCCTCTCTTTTGTCATGACCCACCAAAGTTTTGGTTTAGGGTAAAACTTGGGCCCTAGGGGTTTCATGGGGTGCTGCATTGGGTGGATGGTTCAGATTTTGGACTTATATCACGGGAAATGAGTTCTCAAAAAGTTCTCGTGAGAACTGGTGCGCAGCTGAGCATCCCTATATATATATATATATATATATATATATATATATATATGGATGTTGACAAGTAATGTGCTACCTTTGGAGGAAAGTTATTTTTGAATGATTTCAAAATTTAGAAAATAATTAAAAATCTTTTTATTTTCAAAAATTAATTATATTTTTCATAATTATGTATGCATGTATGGGAAAAAAAAAAAAAAAATGTATGCATGTATGGATGGATGTGTCATGAAACAACTACAATAAGATCAGAGAAAACTTGTTCTACCAGGAAACCTAGGCACGTAGTATCCCTTGCACTATCTACTACCAAACAAAGAGCTACCATGTAATGCCCATCCAGAGAGTTTCTACAGTATGATTAGGTTTTCAATCCATACAAGCAGGATCCCCAGGTTCATTGTCAAAGATTTGATATGATGCGACCTATTTTAGATGGGCCATGCACCAAAGACCCACCCGGATGGAAAATCCCAATCTTTCAATATGTGGCCAGCAAATAGGTGGTTAACAAAGAAAATACAGCAAAAGGGACCATTCAAACCTAAAACAAAAAAAAAAAAAAAAAACAAAACAAAACAAGTAAACAAAACAAAACAAACAAACAAACAAAAATAAATAAAAAGAGACAAAGATTCGACAACTAGGATCTGACAGTCCAAGGGACTTTTGGTGCATCGGCCATCAACGGTGGGCCCACATATCAACAATTTGGATATGTGAACCATGTGCACCACTAGCTGATGGGGACATCTCGCACACACGCACTCCCCCCTTGCGCACGTACGCAAGGAGGGCCCCACCTTCGATCTAGATCGATGACGACCTCCATGGAGGGCCTCCTAATTAGATGACTGTGTTTTAGTTCCTCGGGGTGGACCCGATCATCGTGTGGATCCCATCATTGGATCTCATGATCGTGGCCCACTACCCTAGGTGACCTAAGACTTTGAGTTTTGCTTATTAGCGTTATTAGGAGCATCATGAATGGTTTAGATTGCATTGATTAGTTGTTATTTTTTATTACTTCGTCTTTAAGTAATAGTATGCGCACATGGCGCGGCTTCTGGGGTATAGATTTTTCTTATAAATAGGCAACCCCTTGTAGGGTTTTTTTCATTGAAGATGATTAATAAAATTTTGCGTTTTCCTGCTTCTCTAATTATCCGAGTTGTGGAAACCTAATTGGATGCGAAACCCTCCCTTCTTCGAAGGGCTAACTACCGTGGTGCGAAGCTACACCATCCCAAATCGCCCCCATCTCCTACCCTCCATATTCCTCATTTCCTACAGTCATCCCCTCATCAAATCCACCCATGTTTGTAGCTAATCTTTCCCCAACAGCAGATTTCTAAAATCTGGCCCTACAGGAGGGCTGAAACTTCAGCGCGACACCGTGTTCAAACCGATCATCCGTTTGGCCTGAAATTTGGAGGGAAGGTGGCCCATCCCTGGCCGACCAGGCCCTAGCTGGCTGATTCCAGATTCGTGGGCCCCACACACATGCGGGCCGTCATCCACGCATGTGCGTCAAGCCGGATTGTTGTTCACACGTGCGGGCTGATCACAGGTTCCCTCTCGTCTCTATTTCACTCCTCTTTCGCCTTATTTCCATAACCCTAACCCTAGATCATCTCAAATCCCCAAGTTCTATTCCACTTTTGAATCCCTAGGTTTTCCCGAATTGAAACGTGAGAATCTCTTGGATTGGGAAATAATCCTTTGCATGTGTGGATGAATCTACTTTCCTTTGAGCATTGTTTGGCCTATAATTTTTAATTGATTCAGCCCTAACATGTGTAGGCTTGGACCCTCGTAGATTCCCTTTGTTGAATGCTTGACTTTATGTGAGACGTGGAATTATTGTGATTGTTTCTAAATTATTATGATCTAAAGCCTAAAATCTTGCACATCATATCTAATTTTCATGTCCCGCATCACTAGCACAAACTAGAAAATGCTAATGATGCTATAGAAAAACCCGGGTCGAGTATTGTGTAGTACCCTCTTAAATGAACAAAAATAAATACTTAAAACCATGCACAGTATTCTACTCCAAACTCAAAGATCTTAACTTGAAAAGCATGTAGTCCAAACCCAACCTAAATACCTAGTAACCTAAATTGACTATCCAACTACCCAAAAACTGAACAACAAAATTTTGGATCAGATTACAGTTCCAAGTACATGCATAGTGTAAATAAATAGCACCCACCATCATATCAACAGTTTGGATCTCTGAACCATGAGCACCACTCGTACAAACTGAAAAACCATGCATATTATAGAAACACCCACGCTAAGCCTCCCTTTTTTTTTTTCCTTTTCTATTCTTTTTTTACTTTTCTTTTCTTTTCTTTTCTTTCTTTCTTTCTTTTTTTTTTTTTTTTGATAAATGATACGAGAATTGTATAACAACCTCCTACATAAAGTTGGAAACTTAAATATTTGCACATTATAATATTGATAGTCAATGATCTTTAACTGAAAAAACTTGTAGCCAAACTCAAGCAAAATAGCTAGTGAGCTAAAATAAAATGGTTTGGTTTTGTTTCCATTTCCAACCTAGAAACAGAACAATTAATTATAGTTTGGTTTACATTTCCAACAACATGCAATGGAAACAAATAGCACCTGCAAAGGTAACTTGCGCTTCAAGTAGCATGAAAAATCATTGATGAGAAATTCTTCTGGTGGCAACCCAAACAGCTTCTGAAACGTCAAATTCCTCTGAGGCGACTGAAGGTTTAGCTGGAAAATGGGAACTACACAGTTAGAGAAACAGTTTTAGGATGTACAGGAACACCATGGTAATTATGATCCATTTACCTTCTTTCCAACTTCCTTCTCCATCTTCATTAAGTACTCTCTAATAGTTTCAGCTCCTTTACTATTGTCTAGGAAAATTCGTAAGTGCAGCTTGGTCTGAGATACTTGTGCCAGTTTGCCTTCAAGGGGAACCCATATATCTGCCAGTTCTGCAGATGTGTGTTTTAGAAAATTGATCTCAGCATGCCCAAGAGAGCCAGCCTGATAAAATGGACCATCAAAATCAAAAGCTTCCACATCCAAGACAGATGGCGGCTCTTCCATTGCATCGAACTCCAGTATTTCTGCACATGAATTCACTTAAACGTGATGATCACAAGGTAGACCAATCATCTTAAATACCCAAGTGTCTAAACAAAAGTAAGCAAGTAATTGAAAATGCTACCATTCCATTGAGGATTGCGAGTATGAAGCTTGACAGAGCTTGTTCTAGTTTTGCCATTGCATGTGAAAACCACATAAGGGTCTGAAAGCCCATCTGAATCTACAGACGCAAAATTCTCTCCTTCAATTAAAGCCAATGTAAGTAACCATCCATCACCTTGTGCTTTGACTCCATGATCACTACCTATGGAAAAGGAGAGAATGGCATCAAAAGTAACTAATACATACAACATTACCACTAGCGGTGTGTCAAAGGGCTAGATCTGACCCAGCCCCACCCGTTAATACTTAGTCACACATCATACGTGATACACCCAATCATCAATCCAAATTGTCCACTCCTTGTACACCACTATTGACAGGCCATGACACACACACACAAAAAAATGCATCGCATGGATCGGATGATACTAACCCTTTGAATGTTGGACACTCTGCCAGAAACAATCCAATTTTTACGAGCCATAGCACAGATGGGAGCATCATCTGACCAAAGCGCTTCTTTTGCATCATATGCAATCCACAGTGGAGCCTATTGATAGATGTTTTAAAATGATGATGAACCTAGTTGATCTTTGCTCACCATTTTTCATAATATTGATCAGATGGTTAGGATCATCCAATCCGATCCGTGTGATCTATGCATCATAGCTAGGCAATAGTGGTGTGAAACAAATGGACAGTCCCAACCAATAACTAGTGGAACCACATGTCATTTAGAAGTTATGAAATCATATACAATCCATAATGGGACCTATTGCATTGATATTTCAGATGACGATTGGGTGATTTTGCCTATGCCATGATGGTTAGGATTATCTGCTCGATGCCATCTGTGCATCACACATATGCGCGCGCGTGCACACACACACCCACGCCACCACCTTTATATTTGTGTGTGCAAGCGCGCGCACATACCTTCCCAAAATTTATACCTCCACACTCATGCACATACGCATGTGTATGCACGCGTACGCATGCACCCTGTCCCCATCTTTACATTTGTGTGTGCGTGCATGTGCACACACACACCCCTTCCCCAAATTATATCTGCACACGCATGCACACATGCATGCACTTGTCCCCAACCAACGTAATGGAGGGTTGATCTTAAGTAGGCAGTATATGAGGGTCTCTATATGACCACATGGCTGTATAACCCTGCCCATCCAGTTGACATGTATAGAGATACGATTAGTCCATCTAATGAACCACCTAACCATCCAGCCTGATATTTTGGCAGACTGTGTAACCAGTTCTATCATGAACTGATCTGAACTTTTTGCCTCCTCCCTCCCTCATGACCCTAGTCTAAAATTGATACCCATAATCATGATCCAAAATTATAATAGGCTACCATGGTGATTGAACAAAAGCCAGCAACTAGAGATAAAGAACACTTAGATCTCACTTCAAATTGTCAAATTTGAGTGTCAGAAAAGTTCCAGAAAGAAAATAAATAAGAAAAAAAAAATACCTCTTTGCAGTCTAGCCTGTAGAAAATGAGAAATCATATTAAATATGCATTGTCCTTGAAGAACCAAAATTCCACAGGAGACCAACTCCCCAAAGGTGTCAGGCAAATCAAGACCATTAAATTCCAGCCCCTGACGTGTGCTAGGACCTGATAGGAGAATGTGCACTAGAACATACAAGCCCATGAAAATGGTAGAAACCACAGTCACATTCCAAAAGTACTCCACTGCCAATTCCCAGTCTGACTGGTGCTCCATTTGCAATGATGCCAGTGCCTGCTTCTTATCAAACAGGAGCTCTGCAGGATCCACTGGTTTAATATTCTGAGCTAACAAGTCAGCAAATTGTTCATAGCTTTCCTTGAGTCCCTGCCGAGCCCCTCCTTCAATCATTCCTTTCATAACCGTGCTCTGAAAGAAGTTTATGTTCCAAGATATTATGAGACGGGAGGACTCTTCTCCTGAAGACAATTCTGGCCCAGGCATTATCTTGTAGAGCAGCTCGATCTTGAAACAGTTGCCATATGGGACATCAGGTGTGCTCACACTCATCAAGACTGCAAACTCCTTCCCATCTGCTTTTAGATAGGATTGCTCCTCCACAGCTTTCACGGCCTTCACTAACTTTGTTGCAGCCTTTGTGTAGGTAACAACTCTTCTTAAACGTAAAATCTCCCCGCATTCCCATGTCCATGAACCTTCTTGCATGTCCATGATTCCCTGCACTTGTGCCAGATCTTTCCTGAACTGTGAATTGGGTGCAAAAAGAAATGTGTTCAAATCTTTGGATGAAATCATATATGTCTGATCAACAAGGATACCCCCTTGTAGATCTTCTGGCATCTCATCATGCTCTTCGTCTTCCGACGGCATTCTTTCCATTGCTTCTTCAAAGGTGCAGCTAGCAGAAGGTTCACTTGTGTTATTCCCACAATCAGAAAGTGTATTGGCACACTCAGATGAATCATGATTACTCGAAACACTTGTGTAGGATTCCCCATTCTTAGTAAGAAGTTTCTGCATTAAACGGCCCGCAAGTGCCTGCACTGACTGTTTTTCCTGTGGGGCAGGTGCTGATTTTTCCAAGTTCATCTTTGCATCAGGAGTTGTGTGACTCAGAATTTCATGAGATGCTTCTTTTGGGCTTTCCATTTCTTCTGAGTTGACATTGTCGGTGAGTCTCAGGCAAGGGGGAGAACAATGGATGATACCATCATCGTTGTTTCTCCCATATAAGGACATGGTAAGAAAAATCTTCCCTGCATTTCCCAAGAATCAGGTCATTTCATGGTGATCAAATAGAATATTGAAGTTACACATAGAAAGGGAAGAACAAGTCATACACCTGGAATTCCTCATTCTTCTAAACACTTCTTAAATTGATCATTGTTAAATGCTGAAAGAGTGCATAAGCAGACAAGCAACCATGGATGATGTAATCTTGGAAAAGAAAACAGTCCCCACGAAGTACCAAATCAAATCAAGAAACTATCCTGGCATGAATTATGAAGCCTACATGCATAAACACTTTCAAACAGGGAAAAAAAAAAAAACATTTTTCCATCCATTAGTGCTGCCACAAGATTGCGCCATTATGCACAACTCCAAGTGCAGATTGATTGAAGGGGACTCAATGCAATTGCATGGGCCTCCTCAAAATACACCTCTTTGGGGTTAGCTTATATTTTAAATGAGCTATGAATATTTCGCTTATTCAGGTCCCTAGGGTCTCGAATTGTATCGTTGATTATTTAGCACAGGTGGGGGTTCATATCTCCAGTGTTCGTGGTATCAATATCCTTTACATGCATCACTGGCTGCGGATACAGAAACATGTATTGATATCACCAATGTTATTGCTGATACCCAGAAATGTATTGCTGATTGAGGGAAATATTAGGAAAACACAGAAATTGTGGAATTTCTCAATGAAACTTCAGGAAATGCTAAAATACACATTTGCATATTTAGGAATCAAATAATTGTTAAAAAAAAAAAATACATACATAATATGTTTCTCTCTAATGGGGGCTAAAAGCATGTAACACTAACTCAAGGATACATTAGAGAAACATGGGCAAAATGGTGGATTTTTTCAATATTACTTCAGGAGATACTAGAATACATATTATTGCATATTTAAGAATCAAATAATAGCAAAACTGACGCATATTTGCATATTTAGGAATCAAATAATAAGTTTCCCTTTAATGGGGCATAAAAGCATGTATCATAAAGACATGGACTTGGGGAAACATTGAGGAAACATGGGGAAAATGGTGGATCCATCCATCCATGCACGCACATACATACAAACATATATGCATGATACAGACATCCATCCATCTATGCATGCGTTCATATACACACATACAACACATGCATTTCATCATACAACCATGCACCTATAAAAATAAAAATGAAAATGAAATGAAATGGAATTTTTTTTAATAAACAGATTTTTGGCTATATTGATACATTGGCGATATTATTGAAATACCACTGATACATTGGCAATACAAGCACACAGTTGAAAATATTGGCAAAACATTGGCGATATCAATACATTGGCAATACATGCAACACTTGGAATTTACCAGTCAAAAATAATGGGTTAGGGTTTTGACAGGTTTAGAAAGGTTGTAAGGCAATGGAAAAGATAAGGGAAAAAGAAGAAGAGAAATACCTTGTTGGAGAAGAGAAAGAGGAAGCATGCACCTTGGGGAATCCACCACCAAACAAGCATCTACCCTTCCACAATTCAATTGGAATAAAGGATTTCTCACAAACCCTAAAAACAAAGAGGAAAACTGCCTTCACACAAGAGAGCTTCTCTTTTATTTTCTTCTCAATCTTCTCCACTAGGGTTGGACCCCCCCCCCCCCCCCCCCCCCCCCCCCCCCCCCAATGCTTTTATCAATTAAATGAAATGGTCCATCATCCAAAATAAGGAAACTAAAACACTTATTAACAACCTCAACTGTCAAAAAAATCCTAAAAATAACAAAAAACATAAAAGAAGCAAAATCAAAGTCCAAAGGACCCAGATCTGGAAGATTTGGCCCGATGGCCTGATCGACAAGATCCAACGGTCAATCGACACAAAATAAAAATCCTATGACTAAAACAGTCTCCTAAGCAGCCCACATGCATCATCCCAAAGTGGAGTCTTCCTGATGCACATCTAATGCATGTGAGGTCTTCAAAATGGCCTAGCGACCCCATCTGGAACTCGTCTCCCATCCACAAAGAGAGTTGCGTGGATGTGGGTGGTCGCCTCCATCTCTAGTACACCGAGTAGGTCATTTGATGTCCCCATCAATTCTCTTCAAAATAGCCCGGCAGGCCCCATTTGGAACTTGTCTCCCTTCCACAAAGAGAGTTGGGCTGATGTGGGTGGTTGCCCCCATCTCTCGTACACCCGATTAGGTCCTCTAATGTTCCCATCATGAATATACTAAAGGCATGGGTACGGCTCATTTGAAGTGGCGAGTTACATCGGTTTTAACTTGTGTCAAAAATTACGCATGCTCAAAAACAAAATCAATACTTAGAAGAAAGAGGTTATGGGGTCTCGTGAGTGGGAGATTAAGAACATCCTTGTGAGACTTCAGGAGTTAGATATTAAGGAAGAAATTTCTAAGTTATCGAAGAAAGAAAAGGAAGTTTGGGCTAAGTTGTCTCAAGACTAGAGAAATCGATTAAAGGAAGAAGAAATCAAGTGGCACCAAAATTCCATAATGGTATGGTTGAAAAAGGGGGGCAAGATTACAAAACTTTTCCACAACATCGCTAATGCTAGGGCTAGATGCCATAAATTATCCAACTTGTAAATGGATAGGAGGAGAGTTGAAGGGAAGGATCGATTACGCGAGGTAGTGATAAACTTATACAAAAGAATGCGATCAAGGGAAGAGTGGATAAAGCCGAGGTTACATAATCTAGACTACCATAGATTGTCAAACGAACAGGTGGAGAATTTGGAGCCCCCTTTTTTCTGAAGAGAAGGTAAAGCTACGATTGAGTCACTAGGCAGTGATAAGGCGTCAAGTCCGAATGGTTTTCTGATAGCATTCTTCCAATTGTTCTGGGATACAGCGAAGGGCGACATCATGTGCTTCATAACAGAGTTCGCTGAGGGGGTCCACCTATCAGCAGATATTCGCACCGCCTTTATTGCAATCATCCCAAAGGTGTCGGGTGCAAAAAATATTAAGGATTTCAGGCCTATTAGTTTGATTGGAGGCCCCTATAAAATCCTTGTTAAAACCTTTGCTTACAAATTCATATTGGTTTTGAGTAGCGTGATATCAGATAACCAATGTACTTTTATGTCGAGTAAACCGATTCTGGATTGTGCCCTCATGACCCGTGAGTGCGTTGATTCAAGATTTAAGGAGGGTTCAAATGGCTTAGTGTGTAAGTTGGATATTGAAAAGGCCTATGACCACGATGACTAGACTTTTCTAGACAATATACTTAGTAGGATTAGGCATGGTGAGAAATGGAGAAGGTGGATGGAGGAGCGTATCTGTTACGCAAGATTCTGTTTTTTCAAAGACGACACTATTCAATACAGCCCAAAATCTTAAAGCCAATATTTTAACTAGGATCTTATACGGACCTCCAATCAAGCTAATCAGCTTGAAATCTTTCAAGCTTTTCGCTCTGGTGACCTTCAGGATTGTGGCTATGAAAGATGCTCCTAACTCGATTATGTAGAATTCCAATATGAAGCTCACGATATCCCCTTCAACCACTTCCCAAAACTCCTAAAAGAAGACCAACAGGAACCATTGGGACACGGGGCCTCATCCCTTCATAAAGACTTTACATCAACTTTGACTTCATCCTCCAAAAACGGCCTCTGAATAGATGCAGCAACAATGTCGAAAAGACCACAGATCTAGAGATCATCCAGCAAGGGCATCTCCCACCCCTCGTCCATAAGGAGAGATTATAAAATTTGACCACAGATACGCACACCTAATCTTTCTCCTCGATTCTTCTACCATCCACAACAACACTGCCAATATTACATTGCTTCCATTTGATCTCTTCCTCCTTAAGTCGGCTTGAGTATTCCTGAGTAGCCGCACCCTACGGTTCTTTTCTTCCTCTAAGAACTTGACTCTTCCGCCTTTATATTGAGGGCATGAATTCCTTTTAGCAAATCATCCATCTCCCCCTCGTGCCTCCATAAAAACTCTCTTCCAAGAAAAATGATTTTTGCCCTTAAGAAGCTTCAACTTCTCACTGAGCTGGAACCCGGCGAAACCCACCACGTTGAAGGAATTCCACCATTCTTTGATTAGGTCAACAAAGCCCTTCACCTCTAGCCACGATAGCTCAAACTTAAATAGCTTTGACCCCCAACTCTCCACCTCTAGCTCCGGCAAACAAGAACATTGGTCTGAAACAAGTTTTGGCAACCCTTTCAAAGAGAACAATGGAAATTTTTCCACCCAATCCACTAACAACATAAATCTGTCTAAACTAGTGATTGCTATCTTAATCTTGCCAATTGGACTAGGGGTACTTGTCATCCACCATCAGAAGATCTACCAGCCCATGTTGGTCTACCCACAACGAGAACTCCTTTATACCATACGTAATATTGGCCCCGTCAGACTTCTCAAAGCTCAATCTTTTCATGTTGAAATCGCCCCCTATGCACCAAGTAAAAACGAACCTGTAGCGCACTAAATTGAACTCTTCCCAGAAGTTGTCTCCTCGCAACTTGGGTCAGCTCATACACGAGAAGCACCACTAGAACCCTAACAGGACATCCCTAAGAACCAACGACACTGAAAGGGACCCTCCCCACATATTGGAATCCCAAGCCAACACAATATCCCTAGTTGATCCAATTGACTCAATGACCACCCACTCCTTTAAGTTCACTTCCCAAAGAGAATCCATAAGCTTTCTGCCAGTGGCCTGCATCTTGATCTCCTGGAAAGAAATCACCCAAGGCTTCCACCTACTACAAATATCTTTAATTTTAACCCTCTTCTGTGGGCAGCCCAACCCCCTATCTTCCAACATAAGATCTTCATTCGGGTACTACCCTACCCTTCCTCCCCTTCTTAGCCTAGGTCCTAAACTCCCCAGCTAAGAAATCAATGCCTGATACAAGACTTAAAAGCTCCCTATGGCCTCTAGGGTGTCATTGGATTTTCCTCTGAGATGCTTGTTGAGATATCTGGCTTCCCCTCTCATTCACAACTAGGAACAAGGTATAATAGTATTCTACTTTATCACTAAAGGTGACATCCACCATTCTACGTGCTTAGTACATTGCCACCTCTAGCCGTCTTCTCCTACTAGCTTTCAACACTTGATCACCAAAATTGTCTTCCTCAGCAAACCCAACTCGAGTGGCTAATGGTGAGGTCAAGCTCCCCATCCCACCAGAGGCCGCCTGAGGCAGAGCTACCTCAAGCACCTCCCCAAGAGCTTCCCCAACTCTGAATAGCTTAACTAATCGAGCCAACAGCCTCGACCCCTACCAGTGCAGCCTACCATTGAAGGGATCGCCATCAAAGCATCGGATGAACTTTCACGCGCCATTAATGCTCTACTAAAGACATCAGATTCACAGTCCTTGTTGGGTCCCGACTCCCCCATTAGTTGCGACGAGATCCCGTCATCAAAGATCACAAGAGCCGACCTAGAGCAAGGGTTCTCCTCGAACTCAAAAAAAAAAAAAAAACGAATCTTGGTATTTTAAGGGGGGAGATCAGTCACATGTGACTTGAGAGTTAAAAATACCCACACGAGCCATAAAAGGAAGAGAAGTCACACGAGCAAAAAATTGACACAACCCACATCACCCAAGGCAGGTGGCTAACACTCTGTAGCAAGACAAACACCCACTGCCATCACCATGATGTCCGCAAGACACGCGTCTCCCAACGCTCACACCACGGCATCACCTCCCCTACTCGAACCTCCATCTGGCACCCGAGCCTACTCTCTCGACCTAACACCACCACCGAACCCTGGCACCTTGCCACGTATCAAATCCTAATCGCCTCAACTGACGCCCTCTTTTGCTACCACTGATGGAGGGTTGGCATCCAAGACACGTGTCAGACCCCTCGCCTCTCCTAACGACAAAGTTTCTCTCCGCTAGCGCATTTGAGATGTCGACATAGGTGACATGCGTCACCCTATGAGAGGACCCAGGACTAGCTGTCGGTTATCACACGGAAGACATTGGGAGAGCATCACGTATCCCTCACCCGATTCAGTGCTCTGCCGAAGCATAGGGTGTTCTGACATCCGCCATTACTTGCACCCAAGCTCCCCCTAGTCAGCCTTCCGATGACCTCTACCCCCACTCCGACCTCCGACCACCTCCCAACAGCCCTTAGAACCTACTTCGCCACTCGAATGGAGACCTTTTCCGCCCCCACCACAATCAAAATCATCTCAGGAGCCACTATCAACCTCTTTCTTTTGACGAAAATCCAAGCCACCCTAACCTCCAATCCTAACTTTGTCGCCGAATTGATCATCAACACCTCGTCGACACAGGATACAATCATCTCAAATGCTCTAAAGAACCACAACTCTGGCGGTATTCCCCCAAACTAGTACCACTCTCTCACCCACCCAAACATCAATCTCTCTTCCCACCGGTATAGCCACTTTACAGGTCAATCATCGAAGAGAGCTCCGTCTAGAAGTACTTGATCAATCTCCACTGTTGATTTGAGGAATAACCAAAACTCCGACTGTGATAGAGGCTTCAGAGTATATTCTCCTTCCTCCACTCCCCACTTTTTAACAGTAACCTTTTCACTCCTCCCATCGCCACCACCAGACTCCATTAAAGACTCTCCCAAGCATTCTCTATCACCTAGTGATGCACGAACACCAGCTTGCCCGCACTAGTCAACTCCTTTCAAAGTCACTACTGCTTCATCGAGCCTTGCACTACCCCCAGAGGTGTCGCCCCTACGGCAGCCCCTCGAACCACCACATCCCTAAAATATGTGACCTTGCTTCACAACAACCCCCACCCCCCCCCCCCCCCCCCCCCCCCCCCCTCAATATCTCGTGATTGACCATCTCTGGACTATACATGGCCCTTTGCACTGACAACTGCCTACCGTTGAAGCTCCTTCGATGCAACACAACCACCACTAAGGGGACGTTCTCCGCTCGCTTAAGATGAACAAAGGAGAACCCGCCAAGCTTCCCAACCCCCTCCTTGGGAATAACCGCCTCTTCACCACTCCTATCCTCCCGAAAACCCGTCTAAAGTTGAGTTCCGTTCACTCCTCTGGGAAATTACCAACGAAGAGGGTGGGCCTGGGGAACACGGGATACGACCCAGAGGATCCACTCCCAACACCATTTGCTACCTTACAAGATTTCTCCACTCGAAGCCAATCCCCTACAGCCCTACTAGAGAACCCTCTACTTCCCTCTCACACAAAATTTCTAGCAAAACCCCTCTCCCATTCTGCAAAGTTCGGTCCCTAACATCTCCTCCCTCCCCAGCCTTCACCTTCCCCTTCCCGTTGCCAGTAACTGGCTCTCTATTTATACCCGCCCTGCTTCTCTCTATAACACTCCTTCCTAGCAAACCCCTATGATGATTCCCCAAATTACTACGCTCCTCGATCGGCTTCAAGCGTTTTGCTTCTGACTCTACACGTGAGTTGGTGCGATTTCCTTAATTTTCCCACCTCTTTCGCCAGTGTTGAGGTAGATGGTTTATCACACCTCCCATCTCCAAGCCTAGCCCCTAGCTTCCTCTCATTATTGGTCTAACGACCAAGCTCTGGAGAGGACTTTGTATCCCGATCTTACGAAACCCCTCCAATGAGATCTCCTTCTTGAAATCCCTCTCGAGATCCTACAATACAGAGCCCTCAATGATTTTTCGAGCACTCTCTCGTCTTGCACCTCCTCTATAGCACCCTTGGACCTCTTCACTTTTTTAGCTTTTGTCATAGCCCTTGGACCTCTTCATTTTTTTAGTTTTTACCGTAACGAACACTTAGGGACACTTGGACACACAACTCACATCCCAAATTACCCTTAACATGCATATGATATCAGGTTTCCCATCTACCACCATCAAAATTAACTTAATAATACATCATCTACAATGTACAAAATTTGCAAAATAAAAAGAAACGAAAAGAAAAAATGAAGGTGGAGGGAAAACCGCACCCTCTCCATGTACAATTACGAAAAATCGTAATATATCTTTCTCTGTATAAAACCCAATACGATTGTCCTGCTTTTCACTGTGAAACTTTATTATCTTTCCAACCAAGTTGAATTCTGGTAACAAGAGGGTTCATCCAACTACTCTTTACCAAAGAAAATGGTGTAACAACTATCTCCCAAATAAATGCCATCCACAGAAGCATGAGTGCCCTACAGAAGAAAGGTGGGTCCCATTGCGGTTGCTCATGCAAGCAGAGTGAGAATAGCAAATTCAGCAAAAGAGCAAAGCAAAACCAAACCAAACAGGCCTCATTCCATTGATGATTCAAACGGGGTTCCATCTTCCCAAGCCGACGAAGCAGAGAAAGAAACAAAGAGAGAAAACAATGAAGAAGAAGATGAGGAGAAAATCAAAGACGAGAAAGGAAACAGACGCACACCCACCAGTATCCTTGTTGGTCTTGTTAGATTTCCCATGCTTCGGACAGAGAGAAAACCAGGTGGGCGGAACCATCTGCTTCTCTTCTGCGAGAACCGTCGAGATGGGAATCCGAACCTGACCAACGAAACAGGACGCCCTCCCATTGAAGAACCGTCCATCAAGATGATGATGGTGATGATCCGGACCGTCGATGTAGACAGAGATGATGATAAGATCATCTTGATCGTCGACTCTGAAAATGAATTCTTCATTCCAGATGGGATTGGATGTCTTCCTGACGACCCTAGTCCTTGACTTGTACTTTCCCAACCGAAGCTTCACGTAGGAATCAGTACGCCCACCGTCGGATGGAGGTAGGTCCCTCGCTTCCAAGACGTACACGTGTATCTTTGCCATTGTAGTTGCGGGGAGTAGTAGAAAATGGAGTGCAGGAGCTGTGTTTCGTTGTAGTCGTTGTTGTGGTTGTTGTTTGAATGAGAATAGCAGTGGTAATGCAGGAAGGTGGGAGAGGAGGGTTTTGATGGAAGGCGCGGCTCCGACGCCATTGAGAGTAGACGTGGAAGTGGGAGGAACTGACACGCCGTTGGAGTGCTTTCGTAAGAGAGAGAGATCGATGGAGCTGATGTTTGAATTGGGGGGGTTAGCGGTTTTACTTTCGTCCTTTGCGCCATGCACCAGTCATGGTTCGTTGCAGATTGGTGGGCCCTAGTACTGCCTGCGGTTACCCTCATGGGGCCTACTGTAGTGTATGTGTGTTTTCCATGCCGTCCATCCTTTTTTCCAGTTAGTTTTAGCTTCCGATATAAAAATAAAACAGATCCAAATCTAAGGTAGACCACACCATAAGAAACAGTGGTGATTGAACTCCTACCATTAAAATCTTCCTACGCTCATTGTAATGTTTTCTTTCCATCCAACCCGTTTATTTGGTCACAGAGATCTGGATGAAGGGAAAACATAAATATCATCTTGATACAAAACTTTTGTGGCCCCCAAGAAGTATTTAGTGGTAGGTGTTCGATCACTACTTTTTTCCCGTGGTGTGGTCCACATGAAATTCGGATCTTCTTTATCTTTCATACCATTCCCTAAAATGAGGCGAAACTTTAGATGGACGGTGGATAAAACAAATACATTAAGGTGGGCCACGTAGCTTTTCCAGCAGCCCACCGTACCCGCGAGATTACCTGGCATGGTGGTACTTGATTGGTGCCCGTACAACACCGACCGCTTATCAGTTTTCCTGCGCGGGAGGCCCGCTGGCTCCGTATACCTGACACGGCTTCGGTGAGTCCCTGACTGTGGGGCCCACCTTGATGTATTTTCATTGCATCCACTCCGTACATCCACTTTGATAGATTATTTTAGTATATGATTTAAAAAATGAAGTACATCCAAATTTCAGGTGGAACACACCACATGAAAGAGTAGTGATTAACCATAAAAAACTTAATGTGAGCCACAAAAGTTTCGATCAAGCTAATATTTGTGTGGTTCATTTTTCCATGTCTTTGTAGCCTTATGAATAGGTTGGATGGCAAATAAACATTCCGGCAGTCCCTAAGAATTTTTTTAATGGTAGGTATTGAATCACCACTGTTTCTTATAATGTCGTCCATCTAAGATTTTTATCGGATTCTTTTTTGGTACCATGCCTTAAAATGATCTGTCAAAACGGATGGACGGTGTGGATGTAAGTAACATACAGAAAAGTGGGCCCCACAGTCCAGCCAAGCCCCCCTAAATGACTTCGATCTCAACACGTGTGCCACGTTGGCATGTGATCCGCAATAGACCGGTCAGCATCTCTCTGGAAGAATAAACTCGACCACATGATTCTCGATTCGTACACGAAATGGACCGCTCAAAATCACCGAAGGTGCACAGGGTCCGTGGCTAGTACTGGAAACTGGTTCAGTTCCTCCGTCCTTGTCAGCTGTCACGCCCAACGGCCTTGACCGTGTCTTTTTCTTCTACCCCTTTCAAATTCTCCGAAGCGGATTGGCTGGTGTCCCAAACACCACGAACTTAGCTGGTGTGGATACGTGTCGTGACGAGCGCTGAGTCTCTCAGCTCTGAGTTGTACGAACGGTTTAGAGGAGTTCAAAGTTACATGAGCCTCACAATGATGTATTTATTATATCCACACCGTTAATCCATTTGTGGAGATAATTTTAGATATTTATTCCAAAAATGAGTCATATCCAAATCTCAAATTTACCACACCATAAATAGCAGTGGAGACAATGATTCTCACAGTTAAATCATTCTCAGGGTCAACATAACTTTTATTTTCTATCCAATCTGTTCATAAGATCACAGAGACTTGAATGCATTGTTCCAAAATTTCTGTAACCCAGAAGGATTTCAATGGTAGACGCTAAATCCTCCGTAAGATGTTTGGCGCATGGTATTGGAAATGATTAGATGGGATGGAATTAAAAAATAATAATTATTATTACACATGGCAGGATAGTTCACTTGTAACCATAGGTTAAGCTTAATTCCGTGCTATGTTTGTAATACGTTGGTACCCACCGTCATTTGAAACTAGTGAGAATAACACGTGTTATATCTAAGCTGTTCATTTATTTTAACCTCATTTTATGACATGGGTCTAAAAATGAGACCGATCTAAAACTTATGTGGCCCCAAAGAAATTTTCAACTGTAGGTATTCAATCCCCATTGCTTTCTATGGTGGGGTCCACTTGAGCTTTAGATTTACCTGATTTTTTGGCCCGTGCTCTAAAACAATCTCAGGAAATGGGTGAATGGTGTGAATATATCTTACACATCATGGTGAGACCTACACAACTTACTAACATTGAGTGAAATTAGCACGGACCCAATGCAATTCCATCTAACCTGATTCCAAGCTTTTTCATTCTTCCCAAACATTTAGGGGAATTGGCACGGGACCATTGCAGATCTTTCTGTGTCTTATTTTTAAGCTCCAGGCTTATAACGAGATATGAAGCTCCAGACTTATAAGTGGACGTACGGTTTGGATATAACTCATACCTCAAGATGGGACTCACAGCACTTGCTGACGTCAACACATCAGCCGAGTCGGTGGTGTGTGGTACACCAGCCAATCCGCTTCCCA
Organism: Magnolia officinalis; assembly: GCA_021015155.1. NCBI lineage: Eukaryota > Viridiplantae > Streptophyta > Magnoliopsida > Magnoliales > Magnoliaceae > Magnolia > Magnolia officinalis. The sequence goes on along the minus strand of JAJHSJ010000005.1, from coordinate 84,637,919 downwards.
AATTCTGCTGCAATGAACGTAGTATACTCATCGGTTGCACTTGAAATTGTACTCCTCATTTTCATGATCCGGACACATGCACTTCGGCAGGATGAGGACTTGGGTCGGTACTACGTGGGACCCACCGTGATTTGTGTGTTTTATCCATTCCATCCATCCATTTTTCTATCTCATTTTACGGCATGAGCCTAAAAGTGTGGCAGACTCAAATCTTAGGTGGACCACACCACAGGAAACAATGGTGATTGATTGTTCACCATTAAAACTTCCGAAGTCCATTGCAATGTTTATATGAATGATATGGTGTTGTGGATCTGCCTCATTTTTATGGCATGAGTTAGAAAAATTGATCATGGCATGGATAAAACACATACAACATGGTGGGCGTGTTTGGGTAGTGGGATTAGAGGGGATTAGGTGGGATGGGATTCATCTGGTCCGTGCCAATTACACTCGAGAAATTTACGAATGTGGACCCCACCTTTTATCCAGCAGTTTTTCTGAAACAATACAAACTTAGAATACGCAACTGGACCTCCTCGTACGGACGTAGCATTTCAGGATGAAAATACCCCTCCTTTCATGGCTGTGGCTTTTCCTCTCCCATTTTCACTGCTTCTTTTTCCCCTTCCTTTCCACTGTTGCTTTCACCCCCTTTCCTCACTGTTTTCCGGCAGAAAGACCTCTAAAAACCCTTTTTGTGGGCCCCCCCTCAATCGCATTTTGTCTTCTTCTCAAAATGGTCGGTCCAGAGAAGACAGCACGCAGCAAAGGTATAGTTTTAAACTCAGTTGCCCCCACATGGAATGTATGTACTTCCGTTTATATTTTTTAAGTAGAGGAAAAGGTTATATACGATCGAGCTCATGGGATCTCCCCATGAGGTCGAGCTGTGTGGGCCCCACCATGACGTATGTCGAACATCAACACCGTGAACATGATGGGTCCCCTCTAAATACGGGATAGCCGAAAAATCAGCCGTATACGGAACTCAGGTGGGCCATACCATCGAAAATCATGTGAAGACATGGGTAAAACATATAAAATTACTTGGTGGGGCCCACCTGAAATTTGGATGTGTCTAAAACTTGTCCGACCCCTCATCCAAGTGGGACACACATTGTGGATGGGCTGGATTTGTGAAACACATTTCGGTGGGCCCAAACGGCAAATATGAATGTTTTAATGGAAGGTAACCCCTCTCAAGTTTTGTACGTGGTGTAGCCTACAAAAGTCACGAATTAACTTGATTTTTCTGCTCTAGGCCCACCATGGAATGGTGCATCTAACTGATGGGGTAGATGTTTGACATACCTCATGATAGGGCCCACACTGCTCGACCTCATTGGTAGTTCACATGAGCTCGACCATATAGAACCGTTTTCCCACACAGACGTATATATACACGCATGCCCGCTGATCTTGTAGTTTGCCCCGCTGATTTCCTTTGAATGTAATTGCGGGCATGTGCCAAGGTATGTTTATGTCTCCTTGTATATAACATGATGTGGGGTCCAACACTGTAAAAGCTACAAACTTGAACAGATACATGCCTTGACTCCCTGTCATACGGCCATGTCCCTATGCTGGCCGAATAAAGGCAAGTGTTCCTTATCTTTTGTGCTGACAAAGCTACGCAACCTTGTGACGCGCTACGTTGACTAAGCTACGCAACCTTGTAATAACGAGGAAAGTCATATATGACTCATGAACACCTCATTGAGTTATCCTTGCGAGCATTGCTCAATGCTAGTTGCCTAAGCGGCGAGCTTATTTTAGGGTCAGTTTGGGCAGTGAGATTAGAAGGGATTAGGTGGGGATGGGATTCAAAAAACATAATTATTACCCATGGCAGGGTTGTCCCCTATTACCATGGGATTAAATTAATGCCCTACTTTGTTGATAATACGGTGGTACATTGAATGAATATACCCACCATCATTTGAAATTACTTAGAATAACATACATGTGTTATATTTAAACTGTTCATTTGTTTCGTAACCTCATTTTATGGCATGGGCCTAAAAATCAGATAGATCCAAAACTTATGTAGCACCAAAGAAGTTTTCAACGGTAAGTATTCAATCCTTATTGATTTCTATGGTGGAGTCCACTTGAGCATTAGATTTACCCGATTTTTTGGCCCATGCTCTAAAATAATCTCAATAAATGGGTGGACGGTGTGGATATAGCCCACACATCATGTTGGGACCTACAAACTTACCAAACATTGAGTGAAATTAGCACACGACCAATGCAATTCCATTTAATGTAATTCCAAGCATTTCCATTCCTCCCAAACAAGGAGTGGAATTGGCACAAGAGTGATGAATCCCATCCCCACCTAATCCCTTCTAATCCCACTGCCCAAACTGACCCTTAGCCGGTTGAAGCTAATTGATCCTTCAATATCTATAGCTAGTTTGCCTCGCTCCTTTTCCTAGTTTGCCTCGCTGTTTTTCTAGTTTGCCTCGCTGTTTTTCTAGTTTGCCTCGCTCCTTTTCCTAATTTGCCTCGCTGTTTTTCTAGTTTGCCTCGCTGATATTTCAGTTTGCCTCGCTCCTTTTCCTAGTTTGCCTCGCTGTTTTTCTAGTTTGCCTCACTGATATTTCAGTTTGCCTCGCTCCTTTTCCTAGTTTGCCTCGCTGCTTTTCCTAGTTTGCCTCGCTGCTTTTCCTAGTTTGCCTCGCTCCTTTTCCTAGTGGGTCACACGAGAGGAAAGCGTGGGAATTCGCTAAGAATTGTTGAAGCATTTTTATGGTCATAAAAGTTTTAGGTTTGGGGCTATAAGTTTGGTGTTTTTACTTCATCCCATTGGGAATGACCTTGTAAACGGTTTAAATAGCATATAACATCAAGGGGGAGCATTAGATTTACCCGATTTTGTGGCCCATGCTCTAAATAATCTCGATAAATGGGTGGACGGTGTGGATATAGCCCACACATCATGTTGGGACCTACACAACTTTCCAAACATTGAGTGAGATTAGCACACGACCCAATGCGATTCCATTTAATGTAATTCCAAGCATTTCCATTCCTCCCAAACAAGGAGTGGAATTGGCACAAGAGCAGATGAATCCCATCCCCACCTAATCCCTTCTAATCCCACTGCCCAAACTGACCCTTAGCCGGTTGAAGCTAATTGATCCTTCAATATCTTTGGCTCATGTGTATCATGCATATTACAACTTTCTTGAGCTGTACCTTAGAATGAACGGTATTTTCTTTTGAATATAATTAAGGGCAAGTGGCAAGGTATGTCTATGTTGTGATGTAGAAATTGGTATACCTTGATGAGAATTAGCGGGGCAAACATGAAATCAGCGGGCCAATAAGTGGGCCCAACAGTGATGTATGTTTGTTTGTTATCAAATCTAGACATAAGATCATACTGACATGGATCAATAGAATAAACAATTATAAGCTTGATCCAAACTTTTGTGGCCTAGATGAAATGATCAACATTAGAAGTTCATTTGTAAATTTATTTTTGGTGTGTTCCATTTGAACATTGGATACGTTTATAGGAATTGGCTTAAGCCATGAAATTATTTGTTAAGTCTGCCCCGCTGATTGCCTAGTTTGCCCCGCTCATTTTCATGTTTTTCCCCGCTGACTTTCTAGCTTGGTTCACTGATTTTCTAGTTTGCCCTGCTAACTTTCTAGTATGCCTCGTTGATATTCTAGTTTGCTCCGCTGAATTTGTAGCATGCCCGTCTAATTTTATAGACAATGTTTTATCCTGTTAATTTTATGTTTGATATGTTTTTAAATCCATCTCTGCAGGCAATGAAAATTATGCCGTCATCTCCAAGCCAACATGTAGGTGTACACTGACTTGGTGGTTTGACAAGGTGAAGGATGGAGTGGAGAAACACGATAGTCGCCTAAATCTGTTCAGGCAATCCCCTTTCGCGTTTTTATTGCATGTTACATCCTTTAGCTTTGTAGGGGCTATATTTCAGCTACTTTTAGAAAGATACAAAGGTGATTCAGTATTTAAGATCAAGGGGAGGCGATTGCAGTTTTCTGAGATGGACTTCGCCCTCATTACCGGTCTTAAGACTGGAGATCTTACTGTACCCAAGAATCGTTGTAGGACGAGTATACTAAGAGACAAATACTTCAAAGAACATCCAGTGTTAAAGAAGCACCTAATGGCCGTGTTTGAGAGATTAGTTGACACCAATAAGCATGAGGACGTCGTGAAGGTTGCCCTACTTCTAGTTGTGGAGTGCTTTTTTAGGGGAACCGATCCGAAAACTATGTGCAACATGGATTATATTCACCTGGTGGACTCGTTAGATGATTTCTATGTGTATCCTTGGGGTAGTTTGGGATACATGACAATGTTGCAAGGAATCGAAATTGCCGTTGCCGCATCAAGTTTCCCCGGTACACTGTATGTGGTTGCATCCTTCCTCTACAAGTAAGAACATCTTTTATTTTCTATATGTTTTCCCTCTATAGTCATCTTTGAATTTTTAACCTGGTGCAATTTCATTCTAACAGGTATGGGCAGTAGAGATATTACCGGCCCTACAAGAGTGTGTTGTTTCGTATGTTCCCCATGAAATTCCACGCTTCATTCAATATCGAGGCTGGAAGTGTTAGAGGTACAAAAGAATACATGCTATTTTCCAGAGTAAAGCTGTAAGTTTATATATGTCCAGCATTTATTGGCGCTTAAGTTGACAACCTTATCAATTTTTTATTTAACATTACTCCTTTTCTTTTGCAGACATCGATAGTAATGAAATTAGAACCAACGCCACGAGAATGGGAAACGGATGCTGTTCGCTCGGTGCGTGACAGTTTCCAGGTGAGATGTTATGAAAAATGAACTTTATTTTTTCTACATGTCTAAAGTTATCCTTACTCTTACATATTCATGTATACATTTTGTAGGTCACTGAAACCCAAGAAGATGATGAGGAGGGTAATGAAATTGATCATGATGAGGATGACGAGTCAGATGATAATGATGAGAAAGGCGTGGAGGGAGAGGTACCGAGGGAGGGTTTACCAATGGGGGGTGTTAGGAAGAATGTTAATTTTATGAAGGAATTTCGGATTGAGAGGGAGGAGTTGAAGAGGGAGAGAGAGGAATTGAAGAAGGAGGGGACGAATTGAGAAAAGAGAGGGAAGTGATGAGACGTAAAGAAGCAATGATTGATGAGAAGGAAAATATGTTACTGAAAGAGAAAGAGCAATTCAGGATGGAGAAGGAATTATTTTATCATAACATAGAAAAGTTTGCTAATGAGAGGGAGGAGTTTAATAAGAGAGAAAGAGAAGGTAGAAGTACACAGAGGGGATGTTTTGTAATGGAGGAGGAGGGTGAGGAGTTGAGGAAGAGAGGGGAAGTAAATGATGACCCACATACAGAACTTCGACATGGGGTTTTGGATGGCCTGTCATATAGTAATGTCAAAGGAAATGTATTGAATGCATCCACTTCTCATCCCGTTTATGAAAGGAGAAACAAAAGGATACCGAAGCCGTCATATTATAAGATGTCTCCGTACTTGTCCCTGTCTGCATTTGATACAACGCGTGGGCCGTTTCTCGAACCCGAGCAAGTAGCTTTTGCAACTTCTCCGATACCATTTCCCCTACAAATGGATCCTTTCAGGATACTATCCGCACAAGAGGCGAAAGAGGCAGAGGACTGGTATGAAGCAAACAAGTCTACGGCAGCGGGGAAATGGTTCAGTACGATATGGCTGAAGGATGCATGGTTGATAGCGAGGTAAGCATTACTAATTCATTCTCTATATGCATTGACTGACATATAATTATGTGTTATATGAATTTATGACTAACATTCTACTATCCTATTGATTAGGCTATCGACACATACATCGACTTCCTGGAGCGTAGGCATAACGACCATTCAATAGCATATCCTCAGGATTGCAAGTTTTATCCTACGTATTTTACGGTAACTGTTTATTGCGTTAATCTGTAATCTGTTAGAAAATTTCATTTTGCGACATGTATTGAACTTTCATCATGTTTGTAACAGCAAAGCCTAGAGGGGTGTTTGCCTTTATTGATTGCATACCGGGACTCCAAATCGGCGTCTGAACAGGCCGAGCTAGTAGGACAGATGAGTACAGCTTATGCAATTGCAAAGTACCGAGATCAACCATACGCCAAGGCAATGTGGTGTTATGATGTGGTAATGCACTTGTCATAGAGCATCATCTCTTACTGTTATGTTTTTTATCATGTTTAACTAATATATTATTTTGTGAATCATGAACAGGTCTATGCACCCATTAATCACGAAAATTCACACTGGTTTCTGCTTGTCATCTATCCTAGATCAAGAGAAATTATTGTTGTGGATAGCTTGTGCACGAATTTATTGCCGAAGTACAAGCAAAAGATGACGAAGATGACAACTGCACTCCCTATTCTCTTCTATGCACTGGAGACGGCACTGCGCTTGAAGGGAAGAAGTGGACCGTCAGAGTCGATGAATCTGCGCCAAAGCAGAACAATGGTTATGATTGTGGTATATTCGTAATGAAATACATCGACATTTTGTGTAGCGGTCTCACGTTGGCGGGAATAGACATGCAAAAAATTTCGCCAATTGGAGGAAGTCAATAGCTTATGATTGTCTGTCTCTAGTTTGTAGATGATATTTGTGTGGGGCATGGGCTGAATTTTGGAAAGATGTTGTATATATTGTATTATCTACATTGTTGAATACACATTGTAAGTTATGATGTATAGCATACTTTGTAAGTTGGAAATGTATAGCATACTTTGTAAGTTTGGTGGATAGCATAATTAGAAAATTTTCCGTGTATTCGTCGGAATTGTAAGTTATGATGTATAGCATACTTTGTAATTTTTGGTGGATGATGAAATGAACTTTACACTTTGTCCCACTATATTTTCCGTTTGCCTCACTATGCTCGTCGATCAAGTTCAATGCACATGGAACTCAATGCGCGTCATTGGCCCACTGATTTTCATGTATCCCTCGCTGATTTTATAGTTTGCCTCGCTGTTTTTCTAGTTTGCCTCGCTGATATTTAGTTTGCCTCGCTCCTTCCCCGTTTGCCTCGCTGGTTTTCTAGTTTGCCTCGCTGATATTTCAGTTTGCCTCGCTCCTTTTCCTAGTTTGCCTCGCTGTTTTTCTAGTTTGCCTCGCTCCTTTTTCTAGTTTGCCTCGCTGTTTTTCCTAGTTTGCCTCGCTGTTTTTCCTAGTTTGCCTCGCTGCTTTTCCTAGTTTGCCTCGCTCCTTTTCCTAGTTTGCCTCGCTGTTTTTTCTAGTTTGCCTCGCTGCTTTTCCTAGTTTGCCTCGCTGTCCTTTTTTTAGTTTGCCTCGCTGCTTTTCCTAGTTTGCCTCGCTTGTTTCCTAGTTGCCTCGCTCCTTTTCCTAGTTTGCCTCGCTGCTTTTCTAGTTGCCTCGCTGCTTTTCCTAGTTTGTCTCGCTCCTTTTCCTAGTTTGCCTCGCTGCTTTTCCTAGTTTGCCTCGCTGCTTTTCCTAGTTTGCCTCGCTGCTTTTTCTAGTTTGCCTCGCTCCTTTTCCTAGTTTGCCTCGCTCCTTTTCCTAGTTTGCCTCGCTGCTTTTCCTAGTTTGCCTCGCTCCTTTTCCTAGTTTGCCTCGGCTTTTCCTAGTTTGCCTCGCTTCTTTTCCTAGTTGCCTCGCTCCTTTTCCTAGTTTGCCTCGCTCCTTTTCCTAGTTTGCCTCGCTGCTTTTCCTAGTTTGCCTCGCTCCTTTTCCTACTTTGCTGATGGATTGTCTAAACCCGATCCCGAACCTAACCCGATCCCGAACTCGAACCCGATTTCTATACTAAACCTTAACCTATTCTAAAATCTCTAAACCTAAACCTAATCCTAATCTAAACCGTCTAACCTAAACCTAAACCTAAACTAAACTTGAAAACCCAAACCTAATTGTCCAGTCCTGAATTTTAACCTATACCTTAACCGATTCTCAAATCCCTAATCCTAAACCCGCTTGCCTACCATGACCTAAACCTAAACTTGAAAACCCAAACTGAACCCGATCCCGAACTCGAACCCGATTTCCTATACCTAAAACTTAACCTATTGCAAATCTCTAACCTAAACCTAATCCTAATCTAAACCGTCTAACCTAAACCTAAACCTAAACCTAAACTTGAAAACCCAAACCTAATTGTCCAGTCCTGAATTCTTAAACCTATACCTTAACCTATTCTCAAATCCCTAATCCTAAACCCGCTTGCCTACCATGACCTAAACCTAAACTTGAAAACCCAAACCTGAACCCGATCCCGAACTCGAACCCGATTTCCTATACTAAAACTTACCTATTGTCAACTCTAAACCTAAACCTAATCCTAATCTAAACCGTCTAACCTAAACCTAAACTTGAAAACCCAAACCTAATTGTCCAGTCCTGAATTCTTAAACCTATACCTTAACCTATTCTCAAATCCCTAATCCTAAACTTTGCTACCATGACCTAAACCTAAACTTGAAAACCCAAACCTGAACCCGATCCCGAACTCGAACCTGATTTCCTATACCTAAAACTTAACCTATTGTCAAATCTCTAAACCTAAACCTAATCCTAATGTAACCGCCTACCTAAACCTAAACCTAAACCTAAACCTAAACCTTAAGTTGAAAACCCAAACCTAAACCCAAGTCCTGATTTCTTAAACCTAAACCTTAACCTATTCTCAAATCCCTAATCGTAAACCCGATTTCCTAAACCTAAACCGGGTCCTAAACTTGAAAACCAAAACCCGATCCCGATCCCGAACCCGAACCTGAGCCCGATTTCCTAAACCTAAACCTAAACCTATATCTCAATGCATTTCACGGTCAATCCCCTTCAATTCACTATCATGTACCCAAAAATGATGTAGATATAAAGCTCAATGGACCACATGATAGAAAACAGTGGAGACTGAAGGAAAAAAAAAAAAGAAATAGAAAACATTCGGGGTCGACCGGATACGACCCGGTCGACCCCAACTCACTGGATCCAGGGATCTAAAATTCTCCAGCGAGTTGGGGTCGACCGGGTATACCACCCGTCGACCCCATTTAAGTGAAATCAACTTAAATGGGGTTCGACCGGGTTACTGTCCAGCGAGTTAGGGTCGACCGGGTTGCTCCCCGGTCGACCCCATTTAGGTAGAATTCACGTAAATGGGGTCGACCGGGTACAACCCGGTCGACCCCAACTCGCTGGATACTTCTGGATCCTGGATCGGTTTACCTATGGCTACGGTTATTAGCTACGGTCTTTATCTGTAGCAATTGGGAATATATCTCCGTAGCAATACCCCAACTGAAAAACCAATGTCCTCAATTGGCTTAATGATCATATAAATATATCTCCGTAGCAATACCCTTGGGTTAGCAATGTCTTTAATCAAATTGCTTGTCACTAGGGAGAGAGATCAACAGATTTAATTTGAAAATTTTATCTGCTTAAACTGTTTATAAATACAGCACAACATTGGAAGGTTGGATTTGCAGCCTGTTTTAGAGATTATTATACAGTAGGGTTTCAAATTTTTTTCGATCAGACACAAGAATGTTTGCTTTACTTATTGGTGTACAAGTCCTTCCAAAGCACCAACTATTTGAAACATTTGGTAAAAATGTTAGAAAGAAAATGTCTTCTCAAATGCTTCACTTAAGCTCAATTAATTCACATAGCAAATTGTATCTTTTTAGTCTTAATTACAAATACAGAACAATATTGAAGTTGGGATTTGCAATCGATTTTAAAATAATTAATATAGCATCCCGTAATTTTGATTCCCTGCGTTTAACTACTTCATCTGTAACAAAACCTGATTCGATGTGGAAAAGGAAAAACATCATGCTTAATGTATCAGTCACAAGCCAATAATAAATAATCCCAAGAAGAAAGAAAAGAAGAATAAAAGAAATAGAAAAGATAGCCATAAAGATTTGTATCAGTAATGGCACAAAAGAAAATCTCGAAAAGAAAAAACATGGAGAGCATAAAAAAGGTGGCATAACACCTATCCAGCGCACCCAGCAGAACACCTAAACATATGGATCTTCAAAAGCCCAGATGCTTAACCTGTATTTGTGGCCTGAGAATAATCTGCGGCACAGATGCTTAACTTGTGGACGATACATGGTTAAAATCAGCACAGATGCTTAACTTGTATTTGTGGCCTACCCAATGAGTGGATTGTTCCGATTTCCGCTACAGTTGTGGATTGAATATTCAAGGGAAATGACACGTAAGAGGAAAATAGAAAACCGGTGTATGCTAGGTTACGTGCAATGTTGTATTGATACTTTCTCAGAAAAAGGGTCAGTTACTTGGACCCATTTAAAAATTTTTGGAATCGAATTGGTACGAAAATGTATCATCGCGATTCCCAAGATGGCTGTGGTCGGTGCTCTGTGGGTCCTCCATGATGTAGTTCATTCTCCCTCGCGGTTCATATATTTTTCTAGATCATTTTATGGTAGAGACCTAAAATTAGGTATATCCAAATCAATTAGACAACGTTACATGAGCAGTATTGAATAAAGGCAGCCTGACAATCCACTCATTCTGTCAGCCTTGTAGTACACTTCAGTGTCCGCCACCCCCAGTAGGGATCGATACAGGACAACCTACCGCTGACTTTGGATATAGCAACACACAAACTCACAAGCACACAAACAAATGAAAGGAAAGATAAAACCCATTTTGTTCACCAAACCTGTTAAACAAAACAAAAATTAGCAGTCAGGCAATCCCAAAATCAACCAAACCAAAAAAAAAACTACTGTTCACAAATGCTAACACCGCTCCAAACACACAAAACAAAAACAAATGTTGATGGATCTGTATGCGCTTTAGCTCCCGCTTCTTCTTCAAGGATCTGAAGAAGTGGTCCTGATCGAGGTCTCAATCTCGTACCCTGCGTAGCCGCGAGAGACGCAGTTAAGCATTCAACGTCTTCCCTTCTCTTGGAGCGACGATTAAACTGTTGTTCCCGCCCATCCTGTGCGTCACGCTTCTTGGCCATGGGGTGTTGCAAATCTTCTGCAATGGAGGGATGGAAAGATTCCGTTTCCGGAATGGTGGAAGAAGAGAAAGTAGACGGTTTTGGCGCGGAGAAGGAAACGAAAATGGTTTGCAATGGAATAGAATAAAAGCAGAGGGGTTTTGGGGAAACGGGACAGCCGGACCCGGTCGACCGGGTATTACCCGGTCGACCCCAACTCTCTGGACACTTACCCGGTCGACCGGTAAGTTACCCGGTCGACCCCATTTTAGTAAAATTTACAAAAATGGGGTCGACCGGGTATTACCCGGTCGACCGGGTAAGTGTCCAGAAATTTCGGGAAGTCCGGGTAAGACCCGCTTGACTCTGACTGTTTTCCATTTTCACAACTTCTGTGAATTGAAGTGAATTGTCTTGCAATGCATAGAAATGACCGTGAAATTAGAGGAATTATCCATGAAATGCATGGAATTGCCCCGCTGCTTTTCTAGTTTTAAGTCAGTTCACGGTCATTTTAACTCAGTTCACCGTCGGTTGAGGTCAGTTCACGGTCTTCATCAATAACTCGGTGGGGTCTGTAATCTCGACCAGACAAAGGGGAAATAAAAAGTTTAGAAAAGAGAGTTTTTGTGTTTAAGTGGACAGTCGCAGAGGGGAAGAAGTAATCGGAGAATAAGATCTGGTCGGATAGGATGAAGGAGCAGGGAAATTCGCTAAGAAGTAATCAGATTGTAGGGTGTGAAGATGGGTATGACAGCATTGAAAGGGACGTCTGTTTTAGAGCCGGGACATTTTCATCATGGACAAGGTCGTCCGTACGCCTGGGGAGTATTCTTGGCAACAAAAAAGAAATGGGTCTAAGCTTGTTGTGGGCCATATACTGGTCGTACAGTTGTCAATTTCTCTCGCTGTTTTTCACTTGGTTAGGTGTGTATGGGAACAATGTACTAACATTAGATTATCAGTGAAAGTGTTTCCGCTTTGGTTTATGATGTGTTTCCGCTTGGGTTTAGGTTTAGGTTCTCAAGTTAAGGTTTAGGTTTAGGTTTAGGTTAGGCGGTTTAGATTAGAATAAGGGTTAGGTTTAGAGATTTGAGAATAGGTTAAGGTTTAGGTTTAGGAAATCGGGTTCGAGTTCGGGATCGGGTTTAGGTTTGGGTTTTCAAGATTAGGATTTAGGTTTAGGTTGGGGAGTTGAGATTAGGATTAGGTGTAGGTGTAGGTTTAGGGATTTGAGAATATATTTAGCTCATAAGTTATAGATTAGGAAAAACAGCGAGACAAACTAGGAAAAACAGCGAGGCAAACTAGGAAAAAGGAGCGAGGCAAACTAGGAAAAGGAGCGAGGCAAACTAGGAAAAGCAGCGAGGCAAACTAAAAAAGGAGCGAGACAAACTAGGAAAAGCAGCGAGGCAAACTAGGAAAAAGGAGCGAGGCAAACTAGGAAAAGGAGCGAGGCAAACTAGGAAAAGCAGCGAGCAGAGGCAAACTAAAAAAGGAGCGAGGCAAACTAGGAAAAGCAGCGAGGCAAACTAGGAAAAACAGCGAGGCAAACTAGGAAAAGGAGCGAGGCAAACTAGGAAAAGCAGCGAGGCAAACTAGGAAAAGGAGCGAGGCAAACTAGGAAAAGCAGCGAGGCAAACTAGGAAAAACAGCGAGGCAAACTAGGAAAAGCAGCGAGGCAAACTAGGAAAAGGAGCGAGGCAAACTAGGAAAAACAGCGAGGCAAACTAGGAAAAGGAGCGAGGCAAACTAGGAAAAGCAGCGAGGCAAACTAGGAAAACAACGAAGGCAAACTACGAAAAGGAGCGAGGCAAACTAGGAAAAACAGCGAGGCAAACTAGGAAAAGGAGCGAGGCAAACTAGGAAAAGCAGCGAGGCAAACTAGGAAAAACAGCGAGGCAAACTAGGAAAAGGAGCGAGGCAAACTAGGAAAAACAGCGAGGCAAACTAGGAAAAGGAGCGAGGCAAACTAGGACCAGCAGCGAGGCAAACTGTAATATCAGCGGAGCAAACTAGAAAAAGGGCAAATTGAAATATGCGTGGGGCAAACTGATGGTGGGGTGAGTGGATTTGTTAAAGTAAATGGGGTAGTTTATATCTTTCCAGTCCTTGTTATCATTGTCAGTGTACAATGTAGTTGCTATTTGGCATGCTGAAGGTTATTTCCTTTTTCAGCAAACGTAGAAATTGAGCGAGGCAAACTGGAAAAAACAGTGAGTCGGGTTTCCCTTTTATGCCGCTGAAGTTCTTGTCTATCAGGCATATTTGAGCTTTTGCTCATTATAGTATCAATGCAATTGCCTTGCATTGATTTCCAATTGCATTTTCCTAATCGGCATCCTATAGCGGGACAAGCAGCAAATATAGTGGGACAAGATAGAAAGTTCATTAATCATCCACGAAGATTACAAAGTATGCTATACATCAAAACACAAAATAAATTACAAAGTATGCTATTTTTCAGGAATGAGAAACTTGCACTTCCGGCGATTATGCCCAGTTTGTTTGCATCGCCCACACTTTATTGTTTTCGATTCCTCTCCACGCGATGGAATTCTAAGCTTTTTGGGTCTTCCAGCAGACCTCCTTTGTCCTGGGGGTTTAATTTGCGCACAATACTCCTTGAAGCCCACGAAAATTTCTTCCCACTCACTCTTGTCACGTACTGGGTACCAGGTTCGTTATACGTAGCTATGTAATTTTGCACCGTGTAGAATGGGGAACAGTATGAGTAATGAGGGAGATTGTAGTTTATACATGCTGACAGGACATGCATACAAGGGTACCCCTTCACGCCAAACTCGCGACATGTACACGAACACTCACTGAGCTTGACGGTATCATTATAATCTCCCACGACATAGTACTCATCTCGAGAAATAGGATAACAGCGAACATCTCGCGCCTGCTGCACAAGATCCTTTAACTGTTGCTCCGCCCATGACGTCAATGGCCCTACAAACGATGCCACAGATTCTCTCCTCTTATAAAACAATTCCTGTATCTTCAATCTAACCCCTTCAATCAATTTTGTAACTGGGTATTCGCGTGCTTCTTTGAAGAGGGCATTAACACACTCGGAAATATTTGTAGTAACCAAGTTGAATCTTTTTCCTGGAAAGTGCGAAGATGCCCATCTCTCGTATCCGATTTCTGTCAGCCATGCATGTACTGCGGGGTTGGACATTTCGATATCATGCATCACTTTTTCAAATTCAGCCACCTACATGTCTTCACTGCCCGCCAGAAGTACATCTCCAATGACTTATCTTTAAAGGTGTCCACCAAGTTTCTGTAGATATGATACGCGCAGTAGCCATGAATTGCACGTGGGAAGACTTGGGGAACCTCTTTCAGTAAACCTTTATGTCGATCAGATATAATAACAAGATCCTCCAAAGACCCTATCGCATCGCTAAGGTAAGTAAGGAACCAATTCCAACTGCTACCGTTCTCCGATTCTCCGATGCCAAATGCAACTGGAAATATATGGTTGTCCCCATCTAAGGCCGTGGCGATGAATAGAACACCCTTGTATTTGCCCTTTAAGTGTGTCCCGTCAATGGCTAATACCCTCCGCAATGATTTCTGAAAACTTCTAATGCATTGTCCGAGCGCAACAAAACATCTTTCAAACCTGAAAGTCTCTTTGTTAACACGCAGGGCAGTCACTGTCCCCGGGTTGACCGTCCTCAACTCATGCAAATACAAGGGGAGTTGATTGTAGGAGTCTTCATAAGACCCCATCACCTGATTGATTGCAAGCTCCCTGCTGCCCATGCCTTCCTATAACTGATAACAATATTATACTTCTCTTGCATGGCGAAGATAATATCACGTGGCCTCAACCCCAGGCGTTGCTCGATGCGGCTAACAACTAAATCACATGCTAACTTACTGCTTGCTTGCCTGTGATCGCTCCTCATCCATGACATGCCACACGTGTGATTTCTCGTATAAGTCCGTATCTTGAAAACACCCGAATCACCAACGCGTGATGCATGAACCCTCCATTTACATCTATCATCGAAGCATACGACCGTAAATCTCCGGGAATTTGAGTACAGTACCTTGTACTGGAATTTATTTTGAAGGGCAAATAGGCTCAAAACATGTTGGCACCGACTCTTATCCTTGAATGTTTGCCCTTCGCCTATCTCAATTGATTCACTTAACGAATCCGTATATTCCAGCATTGCCGCATGGTGATGCAACATCATCAAACGGCACGGGAACTTGACGGGTGTTGAAGTTTGCTGTTTCGGGCATGTCTGGATGCGGGATGTCGTTTTCAGGATTGATGTATCTTCGGGCTGTGGATGATGACGGCAGATCTGCTGTTGTTGCTAGAGGCGGTGCCATGTAATCACAAATGAGGTCAACGTCACATGCATCGCTGACTTGGGCACTCACAAATCTTGATGTTTGGGGCGGCTCGGGGAGTCGGTCATTTGTTCCTCCTACTTGTAATGGATTTGGCTTATATTGAAATTCCACGCCATGCTCTTCTGCCAGACTGTCAACGTGTGTTGTCATATTTATGTGTTGGATTGTCTCGATGACCAAAGGGATGAACTTTTTCGAATGCTCCAGCTGTGTTGCCAGGAACTCTTTCACGTCATCGTCGTCCTCGAGTACGGTTGGAGGGATTGATGTATTGGAACAGGGATACAAAACTTTCATCCGAACATCACAATCTGTTGGTGTACTCTTCATAATCCTGTACATTCTGGATAGAAGTTCCTCGTACGTAGTATCAACATCTAGCGAAATAGTTTTTGTACTTCCACTCTTGTACATCCATTGCGTGTTTTCCCATTCTAACTCCCCGCCATAGCAACAGATGATTCTCGTAGCCATAATCTGGAAATCAATACAATGAGAAATTATCAATAAAACGTTAAACAACGGAAGCTTGACATAATTCCAAACTCAGTTAACTAATAGAAGACCGAAAACTCGTTTTCCCTTATAGATGAGAATGATACAAATCTTAAGGAAATAATGAGTAAGCTGGAAAAATGCGCGAGACAACATACAAATTGAGCAAGGTAAATATGAAATTCAGCAGGGGGGGTGTAAGCATGAAATTCAGTAGGGCAAACATTAAATTGAGCAAGCCAAACATGAAATCGAGTAGGGAAAACTATAAATTAAGTTATGCAAGCAAACATTTAATCGAGTGCATGTAATCCCCATCAACGCATAAAATTTGTTAAGCCTGACGCATGAAATTGATTAAGCCTAACACATGCGCATCGACTTGCATTAAATTGACCTTAGCTGCCATCAAATAAGTCCATCAGTAAATTCACTGAGCTACTATGAAATAAACAACTAGAGCTCATACGGATTAGGCATTCAACGAAGCGAATGATTTCATATGGTGCATGTTTAATTTTGTGACATTAACTATCATTACATTGAGCAAGGAACGCGTAGAATTTGATCAACGCAAACTAGGAATTGATCGAGGGAAGTATGAAATTTTAGCGCGGGGGAAACATGCAATACATTAAACATGCAATACATTAAACCAAGCTGATCTTTGTTTTATTCTTTCATCAAGATTTTTGTTACCTTATCAACAAGTAGAATAGTAAACAAACATTAAAGAAACATTATAATGGGCTATAGGGAGTATTTAATTATAAGACGTCAAATCGCCATTGTTTTCGCTACTATGGTGTACCTAAAATTTGAATTTTCCTCATTTTTGGCCTCGTGTCTTAAATGATATAAGAGGTATTTAATTGTAGGATATCCAATCACTGTTGTTTTCTATGGTGCACTTAAAATTTGGATCTTCTTCATTTTTTGCCTACTGTCTTAAAATAACATGGCAAAACGGATAAATGGTGTGGATATAGAATAAATACATTCTAGTGAGCCCTACATAGAATAAATTGACCTTATTTACCATGAAATTCGCGATCATACTATGAAATTGATTGAGGCAAACATTAAATTGTCTACCATGAAATTAAGTTGGGCAAACAATAAATTGACATTATCTTATCTACCATGAAATTAAGCTGGCCAAACATTAAATTGAGTGATCGCATGAAATTTATCAAGGCAAATATTAAATTGACCTTCTCTTATCTACCATGAAATTAAGCCGGGCAAACATTAGATTGAGTGATCCTATTGCGAAATTTATCAAGGCAAACATTAAATTGACTTTATCTTATCTACCATGAAATTAAGTTTGGCAAACATTAAATTGAGCGGTCCTAGCATAAAATTGCGCAGCGTAAACATGAAATTCAGCGAGCATAGCATGAGATCAAGTAAGCCCTAACATGGAATTGAGTGAGCTTCAAATGGAATTGAGTGAGTTTCACATGGATTTGACCGATCAACACATAAAATTAACTAAGCCTAACGCATGAATTTGAGTAAGCCTAACACATAGAATTGACCGAACTTCGCATGCAATGCAATTGTACGAGCTGAACATTTTTCTTAAAATATCTGTACCACCAACTACCATAGTACAAGTCAAATGTAGGTTGAAGGGAGGTGCTTTGGAGTGAGGGAATATTTTGAACCTTTTCAAGGATTGCAAGTCCAGCTACTTCATGGGATTTCACGTAACCCTAGCCAAGACGAAAAATGGTAAATGTAGAATGATGATATCAGCATGATTCACGGAGAATTCTATGAGAAAAATGAAAAAAATAACCTCCGTACCTCGATTTATGGTTGAAAGGGAGTGAAATGCTGTTATTTTCAGGAGGTTTTTTTCGTTGAGGGAGTGAAAGCAACGTACGAAGGTAGCAGCAACTTTTTAAACCGAAATCGGATTGGTTACTCACCCTGCCACCATCCAATGGCCGTGGTGGGTGTTTGTGAGCCCCACCATGATGTATGTGTTTCATCCATTCCGTTCATTCATTTTTACAGTTCATTTTAGAGTTTATTCCAGAAATTGAGAGGGATATAAATCTCAGGTGGACCACACCACAAGAAGATCATATGTGGATATTGACAATTACAATTCTCCTAATGCCCAATGAACTGTTTATTTCACATCTAATCTGTTGATTAGTTCATACAGGCCTAGATGAAGATAAAAACCAAAAATCGGCTTCATCCGAAACTTTTATGGCCTCCTAATGGTTTCTAATAGTAGACGTTCATTCAACAGTTTTTCCTGTGATGTGGTCCAGTTGAGATTGGAATATACCTCATTTTCGGTCTCATACCATAAAATAATCTGTTAAAATATATGGACGGCATGGATGAAAAGTATACATCATGGTGTGGCCCACAGTCCACCGACCATCTGCCGTTACTTGGTGGCAGGGGGGTACCGATTCGGTTTCCGTGAGACGGAGGGGTATTTTCGTCCTGAAATCCCGACTCCGTACGAGGAGGTCCAGTTGCGTACTCGAAGTTTGTATTGTTTCAGAAAAACCGCTGGATAAAAGGTGGGATTTCTCAATTACACTCTATGTTTGGGAAGAATGAAAAAGCTTGGAATTAGATTAAATGGAATTATACGGTCTCTTGCAAATTTTGCTTGCAAATTTTGCTCAATGTTAGCAAGTTGTGTAGGTCTCACCATGATGTGTGGGCTATATCCACACCGTCCATCCATTTTTTGAGATTATTTTAGAGTATGGACCAAAAAATCAGGTAAATCTAAAGCTCAAGTGGACCCCACCATAGAAAGCAATGGGGATTGAATACTTACCGTTGAAAATTTCTTTGGGCGACATAAGTTTTGGATCTAACTCATTTTTAGGCCCATGCCATTAAATGAGGTTACAAAACAAATGAATGGTGTAGATATAACACGTGTGTTATTATCAGTAATTTCAAATGATGGTGGGTATATCCACTCAATGTACCACAGTATTACCAACAAAGCATGGCGTTAATCTTATCCGTTGGCAATAGAGGACAATTCCTGCCAAAGGTAATAATTATGTTTTTTGAATCTCATCCCACCTAATGCCTTCTAATCCCACCGCCCAAACACGAGCTTTTCCAGCACCAACTACTACCAACATCAGTCACTATTAAATTTAAGTCTTTTTTGGTAAAGTATTAAAATCTATTGGTCACAACAAACCAATGCCTTCATATGCATACATGGCGCCTAGGGGTGCACACGGGTTGGTTTGGTCCGATTCTGGGGTGAAATCAGAACCGAATCGTTCCTAACGGTTCTAGGATATTCAGAACCGAAATCGGACCGTTGGCACCCTAGCACCGAACTGGAATCAAACTGTTAAAACTGGTTCGGTTCTGGATCGGTTTCACGGTTCTGGGCTTTTTATAATCCAGCCCAATTACATGTTTAATTTTATTATCTAGCCCATGTCTATCCATGTTGTGGTCCATTTGATGAATGGTTTAGATATTGTATAAAGTGTGCAAAAATACATTTATGAAAATAATTAAATGGTGTATTATAAACCATAAATCATGAATCAACAAAGGGTTTTTGGTTCGGTTCCAAGTTCGGTTCTAGGTTCAGTTCTATGGATCGGATCCACGGTTTGGTTCTATGGATCAGTTCAGTTCTACATACCCCCAAATCGAGAACCGAACCGATGTAACCGCTTCTTTGATTTTTGGAACCGGAACCGGTGCACTCTAGAACCGGACCAAACCAGACCGTTTGATCGGTTCCGGTCCGGTTCCACGGTTTTACCGGTTCAATGTGCACCCCTAATGGCACCTGAGTCTTTCACAAATAATTCAAAACAGCTCATACAACATTTGTAAGCTCATACATCCTCATATCAGTCATTTGACACCAGGGCTAACACTTTATGGTCATTTGATAAGCCTCAATAGCTATACAAGTTGTATTGTTTGAATAAGATTATTTTATGATAATTACAGTTGCGATGATATATAAATTGTATTAAATGAATAAAAATATTTTATGATGATTACCGTTATGGTGATAATGAATATATTATGTTTACCAATAACACTATCAATCCATATAAACATATGTTAATAATAAAATTTGGTAGCCAAATGTATAAAAGACATCGTTTTTCAGTTATGCTTTATTTAAATTTAATTCAATGATTTAAACTATAATCATTACACATAAATATATTTCAATGCATGTCTACCAACCATTATACTCCTGCAACTCACGTTTCTTTCCCAATCAATGGGAGAGAATGAATTTTTCTCATCAAATGTATAACCCATGTGTGGCCATGATGAAAAAAAAATCAAATCAAATCAAACCTATTCAAAACTCAGGCCAATCAAGCTATTGGAACAATGTAAAATCAAGCTTGAAACCTCTAAATTCTCCCGATGGGACCCACTTTAAATTTGCAATGGCCTTATTTTTGGGCATCCCTTTCTACCCGTAGGGACATCAAATGAGTGGATTTTGTGACAAATAAAAACCACAGCAACCACCCTAACATAACTTAACAGTAGGTGTCGACATTCCAACAATTTCCTATGCATTTTCCACTTGAGTTTTGGATGGGCTTATTTTTGGGCTATAGAAGAATATGAGGTGGGAGTGGTATGGGTAGAGTTGTGCATGAGTTGAATCAAGTCAAGCCAGGCACAACTTAGCTCAACTCAACCAACAGCCAACCCTAACTTGAAGTTGGTTCGGCTTGACCAGCAACTAACCCTAGCTCAAACTTTTCTCAGCTCGATCAACAGTTTACCCTAGCTCGAACTTGGCTCAGCTTGGTCTTCGAGCCTAATTGACCAGCTCGGCTCAATTTACTCAATAGCTCAGGCCAAGGCCAACTCGAGATGAGTTCAAGCCTGTGCGACATTTTATCAAACACATAAATTACATCTTTAATCTTCCATACTTCGAATGCAAATCAATAAGAGCGATTTCCAAGCATTTCATCAAACAAAACAAGCAATATCAAGATCAAGATATAAGAGCAGTCCTACAATATAAAGTGCTTTTTTGTGGGGATTTGTTTCTTTAATCTTCACTCGAATACTCATTTCAAAGATACCCCGATATGAAACCAATCCAAGAAACAATACTTCGTTGCGGCATTTCATCAAACACTCAACGAGCAACATCAAGATTAAAATGACCAAGTCACCGAGGTGATTTGGTCCGAGTCGGGGCTCGAGTCGAGTTAAGCGGATCTCAGTAAGCTCGAACTTGGCTTGAAATTTTTTTGAGCTCCAAAAACTAGCTCGACTCGATCCAAATCTAGTTTCAAGCCGATGCGAGTCGAGCTTTTCAGAGTTGAGTCGAGCGAGCTGACTGAGCTAACTCAATTCATGTATAGCTCTAAGTATGGGTGTCATGCACTTGTCCTCCCTCCACATGGTTATCCCAGGTAAGCTATAACATCCTCTTATCAAAATAGTCAGATTCCATGGTTATCCCATCATTTCAGTCATGTGGCCCATTTGAGATTCAAATCTACCTTATTTTTTTACTTATTTCCTAACATTAACTACCAAAACAGATAAATAAAGTAGATTTCTCACAAACATCCATCTAGCTTCCGATTATTGCCATTGATGTCATCAGCAATATGTGGCCTCAAAAATCAAGGCATTGATATTATTGTACAGGTGACAGCCCTTTATGGGGACCACCTTCCTTACACAAGTAACCGGCGAAGAGAGAAAGAGATGGGATAGGGTGTGGATTCAAAGGACCCAAGAAATCATTAGAAGTATTTGATTAGGTTATGTGTCACTATAAGAGATGGCTTAAGGTAGAGTACATACTAAACCGAACAACTTTCAAACATACATTGCGTGGCCCCATCTCTGATAATAACATATGACCCAGTCAAATCTCACAATGTCAATGGTTCCCAGATGGACCGAATCCCAACCATGGGATAGGTTGTGCAACTCTCTCTCTCTCTCTCTCTCTCTCTCTCTCTCTCTCTCTCTCTCTATTTAAAGGAAAAGAAAGGGTAAAAAAGAAAGAAAGAGATGAAGAGTTGGTGGGGTTCCTCCCGCCATGGTTACCTAAATCACAATTTGAATGATTCAAGTTTGAATTCATAGTTCAAAGTTCGATCCATTTCAAAATTACTCAATTTGATTGGGTAGACTCATATATCACTTTTAAGTTCATCTTATTCACAGTGCAATTTCACCTGGCTCAATATATTAGCACAATACTTGAGTTCAACAATGTTGAATCTGTAACGACCTTAAATTTTAGTGCACTTAAAACTAAAATAAATAATTAAATATTTTTATTTTAATTAAAAAATAAAAAATAAATTAATAACTGAATTGGTAAAAATATTTTTGGTTGAGGGGGAGGTTGAGGGATTGACTCTTGCTACATCAATTCTTAGAGCAGAAATATAATAATAGTTTTTTGTCAAATGACACAAAGATTTTTTTAAGAAGAAAAACAAATGAGAGAAGGAAATGAGATTCTAGGAAGGCTTGATCAGGTAAGTTCCAACAATTGGATCTTTTTTTATTTTTTATAATTATTTTGTTAATTTCTTCCCAAATTAAGCAATGGACTTGTGCATCATCCACACAATCGTTGTATAGGTGCGTAGAGAAATTTTAACAAAGAGATGATTTATAATTTCATATCAGGACAATAGTATTTTGGGAAAAGATTTAATTGCTTGCATCTAACTATGTTAAAATAGATCTGAACAGATTATTTGATCCTAAATGCCAAAAATACCAATGCCTTACATTTCAGATCAATCTAATCAATGGATGGGCCATTTTTATCAAATTTAACGATAAGAATTATTTATACCTTGGATTCTAAAATGGTGATCAGACATATCAGATCAAATCCCCACTACATATGCTCATTCCGGAATAAATTTAAATTATTATCTAGAGAGTATTGGTGAATCTGACTGTTTATTGGCCATAAGGATGAAATATTATGATTGTACTTATTATACTTTGAATAAGTTTTTTTTTCTCTTTTCTTTTTTGAAACATAAAAAGGTCCATCCCGAGATTTTTTTGTTTTTCAAACAAAACCTAGGATAAAATGACACCGTTTTCAACATCAACCATCTAAATGTTATCCCCTACAAAACCCACTTAGCATGAGCAGAGAAATCACCCACCTGCGAAACTATTCCTTGTGTCAAATGGGTAGGGGTCCTGGCCAAAACCAAAATGAGCCAGGAATGGTGGCAAAGAGTAAAGATAAGCTGTAAGAAGAGTCTTGCACAAGGTATTGTACAGTGGAATCAGAACACGTTTTGGCAGGATTAATGCTGGCATGCTGCAACATTTCCATATTTTGAGCAAAACCATGGTTTCTTCTGAAATTTCAAAACTTGAACAAACACGAGCTTTACATTTGATTTGGACAGGACCAATTTACAGAAGACATTCAAGGTGACAAGAAACACTGGACTGGACTCAAGGATAGAAGAAGGTTGTGTTTGTTCTTGCAAGGTGAGTTGCTCTCAGCATCTCATATTCAGCCCTAGGTCTCCTCTGGCTTTTCTCTTTCTTTCACATGTTACATCTGCAGCTTCATTGCCTTGGCTTCTTCTGGGCCTTGATTGCCTGGAGCTGGGCAGCATGCTTCCTTCCTGCCCTATGCTGCACTAGTGATGACATGTCTGAACATGAGATTTTACACACATCGCAAGAGAATTGCCCAATTATTTTTTCTTTGACCTTCTTCGGCTTCTCCAGCATGGCCTTGTGTTGCTTCCCTTGATGGTGTTGATAGAGGTTAAATGCACTTGAGCAGCTCACCTGGCAGATATTGCAAAATCGCTGTTGATTGTAGGACCGTTGCTGCAATGTAGTGTCCCCTGCTGTGACTTTCCTCTTCATTCCCACAAGATCCATTGGAGGCAGCCCCTAGTAAAACACAGAAATAAGGTGAATGGGATACCATGAGAACTACATAATTTCCTGTTGATGGTGCTTTTTCAGTGTCAGCCCGGTATAATTTTTATTTGATAAACAAGCGTGAATTTATCCACAATCAATATTTGAAACCCATTGATAAGACTCAGAATTCATTAGAGTGAAGTTGGTCTGGGGGGCTTGAGTTCCAACTCCAAAACCCAATTCGCATAAGGCCAATGATTTCATTCGGTTAGATGGGCTCAGGTGCCAAGTCTGAACTCATCATCATCATATTATCATCCTCATCTAACCCTTAAACCAAACTAGGGGTCAGACATGCATCCTGTCCTGCAACTCCACTCTATAATGGACCATATCCTCATTTAGACCATAGGTCCTCGAGCCTTTTCTTACTACTTCCACCCACATCCTTTTGGGCCTTCCCCTTGCCCTTGGCTAGGAGTGCCAAGTCCCAATTCCAGTTGGATAAAAAGATGAATGAGTTTGTCAATGCCTCATCCAGGTCAAACTCAAATATTAAAGATCAATTTTCAGAGCTGAGCCTGACTTGTTGAACAACATTGACAATACTTGGGTACCACCTTTAGCAAAAGAAAATACGAAAAGTAGCATGAACAGAAAGACAAAGCAAACCAAATGGCTTGATATAGGCACAGAAAATAGACAGAAAAGATGGAGATGTGGAGAGCTCATGTAATCAATGTTGCAAGTTACTAGCAAGAGTGAACACGATAGAGAGACCTGCAGCAGGACAAGAGACCAATATATATGCTCTCTCTTTATACCTTAGTTCTAAAACTCAAGTCCTCGACATTAAAGTCTCTCAACCCTGTGTCGAGCTGAGTAACTAAGTCTTCTCGAGTTTTGAACATTGTTACCTGATTTGCTGAAACCATACCTGCACTGTGAATCAGTTCAAACAAACTAGATTGCAGTTGGTCTTTGATCAAGCCAAATTGAACAGCTAGATCAATATTTTGACTTCAATTTCCAACAGTTTGTCAATTGTGTTGATTCAGTTTGATTTCTAATTCAAGCAAATTCAATTAAATTTCCACAATATCTTGGAATTAGAAACTGAGTTAATTAGGTTGGTCAATTTGAAACTAGTTGTTTCACCAGTGTACTGCATGAATCAGATTGACTTGTGTTGAATTTACATAATGGTACTTGTCCATTGAAACAAGGCTAGCCTGAATTGAAACATAAACTATGTAACCCTACCCTCACAAGCCAATTAATTATGACAAGTATTGAACTATGAACTGCAAACTTGAACTCCGAATTAGGTAAATATGGTCTTGAACACCAAGACTGAATAATATTTAATAATTAACTTTCACAAATATTATAGTCTTGGTGATTCAGGTCGAATTTTGTCTGGTTTTATCGAGTTTTTCTGAGTTTTCTCAAGTGGAATCAACAAAGTCAACTGAGTCATGACCAAGTCCCGACCAGTTCGATTTATTTTTTAGTTAATGAAATTTCATCGAGTCAAGCTTTTACAAGTTTTCAATCATAGTTTTCTACATAGAATCATAGATCATGCTTAAATGCAGATCTACAGTTCTAACATGACTTGCAAACCTAATATAAGTGAAACAAATAAACAAAAATGAAATCAGAAGAAAATTTTACCTAAAATTCTGAAAATTTGAAAATCCTTCAAATAAAATCCCAAAATCACTCACACGTCACAATAAACATGGTTTGCTAGATCATGCCTCATTCAGGTCAAATCTGTCAAAAAGTAGCAAGAGAAACAAATTTATTTCACTTCTCCCTCATGATGACTTCTCCAAATTTGTTCAGACTTCATTCCGCCAAAATAGACTTTAATTCAAATTTTTGTAGTTCAAATTTAATATGGGATCCTCATAAACCTCTAAATACACCTTCCCCAAGAGAAATACGAAAAGAAGACGAAATGAACAAAAAAAAATTGCAACGTTTTATGTGTCTCGTTGTTGTGCCAAGACGTTCGATGCACATTAGCCATACATAATCAAATTGACCGACATGGCGTGAGTTTTGACTACGGCCAATTTACATACAAATATTGTCTCAGTGGGTAAAAAGACGAGATAAGCATCTACTGATACATGATAGTATTATGAACCATTTGACTTTCAAATGAGATCATTACAAACCAGGTACAACCGTGCAAGCTACATGAACAACATGGATGATTTCCTCTGACAATTTCATGCACAAAAGGTGCAGATTGACTCCATATAGGCTGAAAGTAAATGGAGTATAAATAACAAACAACCCTGATCAGCATTCCAAAGGGATTAGTCAAAACGTGATAGAACTAGCAGGAAATGCTCCCATATGCATTGTGTGAATATTGGACCTCAATTCCAACCTTGACTGGCGAAATGCCGTATGCTCTATGGAATGGAAGCAGTTACCTAATTAAGTAGAAATTCCCAGGTAGAAGGGGAGGACGGCGAGCATGGTGTGAGTAGCTGGAGCTCATTGATGAAAACAAACCGAAAGCCTTATGCCATGTGCAGTGTTACCAAAAGAGAACTGCTTGGGATTAGAACAAGAGGTTCAAAGAAGAGGCAATCAAGACCAGCGGCAAAGTGATGAGAAAAATTCGGTCGTCCCATCTTCCAACCCGAAGGGGCAAATTCAAACCCATCTAGGCTGGCCTACTTGTTCATGAAGTTTTTCTTATGGGTGCACTCCATCTTGCAAAAAATGGATGGAGAGGATCTTCTTGAGGCCATCAATGCCAAAATTGTCAAAGTCTACTGTGAGTATAACAATTTGTTGTATACCTGAAGATATGATCCAAAAATAGCTAATAATACTAGGGGAAATGGTCATTATGGTATCCTAAAGGGAGGCTATTGATTAGAATATGAATAGCCCACTAAACCACCAACACCCAGTTTTTAAATCCCTTGGAGCCAAAAACTTTGAGGCCTCAATCCTTTTTTCCATCACATACCTCATTATAACAAGAACCTCGAGAGAACCTGCAAATTAGGAAATAACCCAAAACTGAAAATATAGATAGCTCGCAAGATCACATCCACCATGCCAACGGCAAAATTGAAACGCAGAATAATAAAGAAAAAAGATAAGAGAGTGAAACAAAAGAGGAAAGAAAATGATGTATGCCCGGGAGGCATTTCACTCAATATGGATGGCACATTTCATTCATAACCACTCAACATGGCCTAAAAGAAAAAAAATTGCACATTTTCAACCTTCTTTTCACACCTAAGCCCCTTTCTATCCTAAAAGAAAGTCCTCCCTAGATGCCCAATTTTGGCCAGCAATTCCCAAATAAAGCTGATCCATGGTCATATTCAATGACAAAGGTAGAAAGAGTCAGCCGCTCTCCGGCCAGCAATGACGTCCTAGGACCTAGGTGTTCAGTGTCATACTTTCCATATGGTCCAGGCATCCAGCCAAACCTACACCCCACATGCTCACTTTCTCCCAAAATTTCAACATTCTTTCCACACTTAGCCCCTTTCTATCCTAAAAGAAAGTCCCTCCTAGATGCCCAATTGTGGCATGCAATTCCCAAATAAAGCTGATCCATGGTCATATTCAATGACAAAGATAGAAAAGGTCAGCCGCTTTCTGGCCAGCAATGGCATCCTGGGACCTAGGCGTTCAGTTTCATACTTTCCCATATGGTCCAGGCATCCAGCTAAACCTACACTCCACATGTTCACTTTCTCCCAAAATTTCCTCAATTCACTAGCATGCTTGCATCCATCACTACATTCATTCATCCATTAAGGTCTGCTTCATCCACTTACCACATCGCACATTCATCCATACTTTAGACCATTCCCCTGTATGCATGTTTCAAGCCCTAAATGCCACCCATCTTTAATACACATTATTCCCCCATCACACAGTCACCTGTGTACATACATATTTCAAACCCCGCGTGCTGCCGAACTGCAATCCACACTTTGGTCATTAAAACAATCTGCATCCATATTTTACAGTCATTTGCATGCATTTCAAACCATGCACCTACATGCAACTGAATATATGTTCAGACATACACGACGAACCCATGTTACAATAGAAATATCATTCAAAAGTATCCAACATTCATTAACCCAGACATATAAATCACACATTTCAATTGTGTGAAATCATGTCATGCATTCCCCGTGCAGTAACCCACAATCTCCCACGAACATCATCAATCAATCATCTGAACATCCAAAACCATTATTATTATGGGAAGACATTCATGCATCTTCATCTGCATACCTACAAAAACTTTATGCATTTTACACACAATTCAGAAGCATTTAATATGACAGGCTTTTTATCCATAGGAACACATTCCATGCACCCATTATGTACACATACGTGCATAAAATTTCATATGAAATGTCCATGCAATCATCCACCAGTACAATCATAAACTTCACACTAGGTTCAAATGCATTCATCTACATGCACGCATTTCACAAACAACATCATCTCCACAAATTCAAAGACTGAACTTCAGTCATCACTGTCATCATCATCATCACTTGCTACCTGAGGTCGAGGATCCGCTAGAAGTCCCCCTCTTAGTATATAGCCATGAGGATTGATCATGGTTGGAAGGATCGACTCCATTCAATTGTCTTGGAACCATCATAATTTCTGGATTGACCAAGGCTGCAGCATGGAAACTGTTCCACATATTTAAATATCTTCTCCTGAGCAACCGCCGAGACTTCACATTGCCGTAGAGGCAAATTAACTTAAAGGACCAAACCCCCTACTTTTTCCATTCTAAATCGTGTATCTGAAGTATGGGTCCTTTGCAATCCAAATCACCATTTTTTGTGACCGAAGATTATTTTTTCATGCTCTTACTATTTTTTAAGTTATAATGCATTTATATTTACAATATAGAGGTTTATAATTTGATTTGCTCAGCAGCATGCATATAATATAATACGATGCATCTAGGGTCTATAATAATGACATTCATCATTTTATGTATAAATTTATATTTTTATACATATATGAAAAACTCTCAAGTCCAGCTGGCTGGATGTCCAACCGGCTTAGGAATTAGGGACTAATTAACCTTAATAAATATACAGAGAGGAGAGTTAATTTCACGTTACTTTTGAAAAGGAGTCAACATCTTGGGTGAGCCCCACCATGGTGTTAATGTGAAATCCACACCGACCATTAGGTGCGTCACCACATGTTAGGCCTAGGGCCAAAAAATCAGTCCCACCTATGATTCAAGTGGACCATATAATTGGAAATAGTATACAAGGCAAAGGTGACGCAGGGAAGAGTGTGAAATAATAAGAGAAAGATCATTGTCTTCCTCAAGTGATAAAAACCTTGAATCCATAAGAAGAGTAAACCTTCGATTAAACATCGCTAGCCCATGAACACTGAACCTTGTAAATATTCATGGGAGTAGGCCAATCGACAATAGCCTTCAAAATCAGCCCTCACATGATGGAGAAATCACGCGCACACACGCACGCACGCCGCCCCCCTTACGCACATACACAAGGAAAAGGAGGGCCCCACCGTTGATCTAGCTCGATGACAACGTCTAGGGAGGGCCTCTTAGGTAGAAGACGGAGTTTTGATTCAAAAGAGTGGGCCCGATAGTCAAGAAAAACCCATCATGGGATCTCATGATCGTGGTCCACTAGTCAGATTAAGTTCATACTTTAGGTTTTGTTTATTTATATTATTTAGAACATCATGAATGCTTTAGATTTCTTTGATTGATTTTTATTTTAGTTTACTTCATCGCCAAGTGATAGGTTGCACACATGGCGCGAGTTTTGGATATAGGGTTTTCCCTATAAATAGGCACCCTTGTAGTTCGTTTGATTCATTCAAGTTTAATAATAATAAAAAATCCTGCTTTATTTTTCTGCTCTCTTCGTGAGTTGCAGAAGAATTTAAAAGTGGGTGCGAAGCTCTCTCTTTTCGAAGGGCTAACTACGTGGTGTGAAGCCACATCTATCCCCATTCGTCCCTACCCTCTCCCATCTATATACCTCATCTTTTATCATCATTATTGCTTTGAAATTCCCAGCCTTTACAGCTATTCATCCTCCTACAGCCAGTTTCCATAATCTGGACCTGTAGGAGGGCTGAAACTTCGGCGGACCACTACGCCTCGACCTTACGTCGGATCGTCATCAAACTTGGAGGGATTGGAAGTCTCCCCCGGCCGACCAAGGCCTAAGTATCACTTTGGGAATGTGGGCTTCCATCACACGTGCGGCCAGCCCACCTACGCACGTGCGTCAGTTCCGAGTCACCATCTGCACGCAGGAGCTTTCTCTGGGTCAGGTTTTCATCTAGTTTTCCTCTTTTCATTCCTATTTCCTAAACCCTAGCCTTAGTTTGCATTGGCCCTAATTTATTTGCCCCTTTTTTTCACCATAAGGTTTCTTGAATTGAAATTGGTGAATCCCTTGAATTAGGAACTAATTCTTATGCATGTGTCGTTGATTTCTATTTCCTTTTGACATCGTTTGGCTTATAATTTTTATTGGTCCAGCCCTAGCCTGTGTCGGCCTAGACCCGCATAGATTCCCTTTTCATTGAATGTTTGGACTATCATGTGGGACGTGGAATTTGTGTAATTGTTTCTGAATTGGTATGATCTAAGCCTGAATTCTTACACATCATACTTAAATTTCATGTCCTGCATCAAATTTGGTATCAAAGCTTAGGGATCTTATAGGGGAATACATTACATGTTTAGGGTTAGTTTGTTTGAGTCCATCATGCATTCAGTTCATCATATGTAGCTTTTAAGAGTCCATAGTCCCTGATATTAGTTGCTGAAATTTCTGTTAGTAGGAAGTTAGCAATTTACATTGCTGTAACTTTCTGTTATTCTTTTATTTTGACAACTATATTACTGGATTTTAGTAGCACTGTGTAGTTTCCCTCATATAGAGTCTCATAGGATCATTTAGTCTCATATAGTCATCGTAGAAAGTCCTTAGGTGGAGTTGCAGGTTGTACACCCACACGTACGGGT
This sequence comes from Magnolia officinalis, assembly GCA_021015155.1. Lineage (NCBI taxonomy): Eukaryota > Viridiplantae > Streptophyta > Magnoliopsida > Magnoliales > Magnoliaceae > Magnolia > Magnolia officinalis. The sequence continues at coordinate 84,607,070 of JAJHSJ010000005.1, read as the reverse complement.
CATGATTTTAGCTAGCACCCTACGCTAAACATGGAACAACTTCTAGAGTCACTAAACAAGCTGTCCCAGCAGATCGAGTCTTGGAGTAGGCGCTTGGAACAAGACATAAATCAACGCCTTGACCAAATAGAGGCCTCCCTCAGGACAAACCCCACCATTAGGGAAGATGGCCAATCTCAGGCAGGTGGCCAGGAGGATAGACAAATGAATGGAGGTGGCCAAGGAATCAGTCATGGGCGTGCACCCGTACCCCCACCCCATGAAGGACATCAAGACCATTATTTTGAGGGGTACAACATGTGCGGCCTCGTGGCTAGAGAGAGTGCACCAGAGGCTAGTGTAGAGTTACCTACTGACGTCATTCCGATGGTGGATGAGTTTCATGATGTCTTTCTTGATGATCTATCGGATAAGTCTCCCCCTAGGAGGGATATAGAGCACACCAGAACATAGGACACTGTAATACCTACTGCCGAGTTTGCGTTTAATAGTTCTGTCGATAGGTCCACAGGTCTCAGTTCTTATACAGTCGTTACTGGTTATAAACCTGAGAAACCTATTGATATCGTCCCTATGTCTGTCCCACTGGCCGTCAGAGTCTGCAGAGTCTTTTGCACATCATATTCATTTATGGCATCAAGAAATCAAGCAGAAGATCACTACTAGTAATGAACATTACAAATTTTCTGCAGACCAGTATGAACGTTTCAAAGAATTCAATATTGGGGACTGTGATGGTCCGCATCTGACCCGAGCGGTATCATCCGAAGGCCGTTTGTAAGTTACACGCACGTAGCGTTGGACCCTTCAAAATTATAAAACGAAACGGTCTCAATGCGTATGAGATAGATCTTCCACCTTCCATGGGAATTAGTTCCGCATTCAATGTAGAAGATCTATTTACTTTTCAATAGGGCTGAAAGTTGGGCGGGTTCAACCCGACCGACCCGTGACCGACCCGACATTGGGTTGGGCTTGGGCAGGATATTTCGGGTCCGATCTTAAGCTTGGGCTATACAAACACCAACTCGATAAAACTTGGGTTGGGCTCGGGTTGAGGTCTCGGGTTGCCCGACCCAACCAAAACCCGATCAATATATAAGTTACTTATAAATTATAATTGAGTGTGGATCGTTTGTGTCGAAGGCACACTAGTGATGTCGAGTCTCATTTGTCCATGTCATTTCCAAAGACTCAAGCTAACAACATATGCCAGATTTCTCTCTCCCAAATAGACTTCATGCTATGCTACATGACTTTTAAAGGAGTAGTTGTCTTATATTTTAGCTTGTTTTAAAAAAAAAAAAAAAAATGAAGTTCTTTATAATGAATAATCACATATATAATTAATAAAATTATAGATACAAAAAATAAGTCCTATATTGAAATATAATAAATAATATAATAATGAAAATATTAGCAAGTATATACCCGATCAACCCGACCGAGCCCGCTTGGGTTGGGCTTGGGTTGAGAATTCCCAACCCGAGATTGGGTTGGGTTGGGTTGGGTAGGGTTGAGGTATAGGAACCTTGGGTTAGGTTAGGGTTGAGCACCAACCCGACCCAACCCGCCCGACTTTCAGCCCTACTTTTCAGGGAACCACTGATACTTTGTCCGGCCCTTCGTCCACCCATCTTGATTCCCCAGATTTATCCCTTGATCCATAGCCCCCTCCCGACCCATCTTCCCAACCTCTACCTCCCATACCTACCATTCTTGACCCATTTTTCCAACCTCTACATCCCATACCTACCCGTCCCAACCCATTTTCCCAGCCTCTACATCCCATGCCTACCCGTCCCAACCCATTTTCCCAACCTCTACATCCCATACCTAGCCATCCCGACCCATTTTCCCAGCATCTACCGCCCATACCTACTCTTCCTGATCTTTATTTCCAGTCTTTACCTCCCATACCTAACCTTCACATACTCAGAAAGGAAATAGAGGATATCCTAGACCATCAGATAGTTTCAACGTCGGAGGGCGGGTTTCAGAAGTACCTGATTGTATGGAAGTCACGCCCAGCTTCAGATAGCACGTAGTTCACTGAGGAGTTTCGGAGACCTAATCCTGACATCCTGGAGCAGTTCAGGAGTTTTATTTCGCCAGTGGCAAAATCTTCGCAGACGGGGAGAACTGATGGGGACATAACGCACACACGTGCCGCCCCCTACACACGTACGTAAGGAAAATGAGGGCCCCACCGTCGATCTGGCTCGATGACGACATCCAGGGAGGCCTCATAGGTAGAAGACAAAGTTTTGATTCAAAAGAGTGGGCCCGATAGTCAAGAAAAGTTCATCATGAGATCTCATGATCATGGCCCACTACTCAGATTAAGTTCATACTTTAGGTTTTGCTTATTTATATTATTTAGAACACCATGAACGCTTTAGATTTCTTTGATTGATTTTTATTTTAATTTACTTCATCGTCAAGTAATAAGTTGCACACATGGCTCGAGTGTTGGGGTATAGGGTTTTCCCTATAAATAGGCACCCCTTGTAGTTCGTTTGATTCATTCAAGCTTAATATAAAAAAAATTCCTGCTTTATTTTTTTGTTCTCTTCATGAGTTGTGGAAGAATTCAAAAGTGGGTGCGAAGCCCTCCCTTTTCGAATGGCTAACTATGTGGTGTGAAGCCACATCTATCTTTATCCGCCCCTACCATCTCTCATCCATTTACTTCATCTTTTATCATCATTATTGCTTTGAAATTTTCAGCCTTTGCAACTATTCATCCCCTTACAGCCAGTTTCCATAATCTGGACCTGTAGGAAGGCTGAAACTTCAGTGGAGCACTACGCCTCGACCTTACGTCGGATCGTCGTCAAACTTGGAAGGATTGGAGGTCTCCTCCGGCCGACCAAGGCCTAGGTGTCGCTTTGGGGAGGCGGGCTTCCATCACAAGTGCGGCCAGCCCACCCGCGCATGTGCGTCAGTTCCGAGTCACCATTTGCACGCAGGAGCTTTCTCCAGGTCAGGTTTTCCTCTGGTTTTCCTCTTTTCATTCATATTTCCTAAACCCTAGCCTTAGTTTGCATTAGCCCTAATTTATTTGCCCCATTTTTTTCACCCTAGAGCTCCTTGAATTGAAATTGGAGAATCCCTTGGATTAGGGACTGATTCTTATGCATGTGTCGTTGATTTCTATTTCCCTTTGACATCGTTTGGCTTATAATTTTTATTGGTCCAACCCTAGCCTGTGTCGGCCTAGACCCGCATAGATTCCTCTTTCATTGAATGTTTAGACTATCATGTGAGATGTGGAATTTGTGTAATTGTTTCTGAATTGGTATGATCTAAGCCTGAATTCTTGCACATCATACTTGAATTTCATGTCCTGCATCATCACGCTTTCTGCTGAAACAACGAACCCCAAAAAGACCATGTTGGAACTCATTAAGGTACACTTCTTCATATTGGTGTACAATTTCTTGTAGCGTAATGCTCTCATCACCTAGCAAAAATGGACCAAATGATCTTCTCATAAACGACTATAGATGAGGATGTCATCGAAGTACATGACAACTTACAGTTTTCCATTCCTCTAGGATGAATTCTTATCTGGTGGTACCCGTTTCGCAAATTAATCTTCGAAAACATTGTAACATTCACCATCATGTCAAGTGTATCATCTAAGCGTGAAATGGGAAAATAGACACAATACATTACCATTATTTTGTTGATGGCACAACTGTCAAAACACATCTGCCAACCACCATCCTTGTTTTGTGTCAATAATGCCGCCACAGCACATGGGCTAAGGGTATCGCGAATAGAACCCTTGACTAGCAATCCACCTGTCGATGAAGCTCTGTATGCTTTGTTGAGTTCATTCGGTATGCTAGAAGATTTGGTAATGATGCTCTCAATACCAAATCAATTGCGTGTTGAATGTCACACATACATGGAAGCTCATTCTCTAGTTCATCGGGAACTAAATCCTAAAATTGGTATGGGATGTCTTGAATCTCAGGTAGTTGGACAACAACATCACCAATTGGATCAATCTTACATCCTACCAAGGCATACATGATTCACCGTACCCAACTTTCCTCCACGAATCAGGCCATAGTCAACACGATGGAAGCTGGCTTTGCCTCTTTAAGTTCATCACCCTTCAGAGCGTTGAGAATAATAGGCTTTCCCTTGTACATAAAGTTGTACGTGTTCTTACGACCCATACATCCTTGTCATATGTCTGTGAGCACCCCAGTAATACATGTGTGACTTTCATTAAATGATGTTACACCATAGTGGTTCTTCAACAACCTAGGGAGAAGTTAACTAAGCACCACTTCGCCATGAGGATGAGCATACCACTCACCCACGCAATCTTGTACGACTTGGGATGCTTGTGAGTTTTCAGCTTCAACTTGTCCACAATGCTTTGCGATATTGCGTTCATACTGTTGCCTCCATCAATAATGACATTAACAGTCTTTCCACCACAAGATATTCATGTATGAAAGATATTGGTTCTCAACCAGTCTTGTTGGGCCTCCTCTTATGGTGTCATCAAAATATCCTTGACCACCAACGATAATTTATTTTCTTTAAGGCCATCTATGCCTTCCTCAGGTTCTTGATCATCACCTTTTGGATCACTTTCATGTGCACCTTCCACTTGGTTTGCAGCAAGGTTTTCTTTATAATATTCATCCCATTATCTCTCGTAAAACTAGAGATTATGAAAGGAACATTGTGTTGCATAATGTCGACCTCCCTTAAGTTGCTACATCAGGCTTTTCCTTTTTGTCACCACTTTGGGAAAGAGAATCAAAGGCAGAGTTCTAGCCAATTTTGTAATCCCGATGAAAGTTACCACAAGGCGTGACCGGTTGTAGATGAGCCATGGAGCCACTAACAATAGGACAGGTGGATGTATAGCCCCCGACTTGAGAGCTATTGTGTCTTGTCACCAACTTCTACCTCTATACTCTTCGGGCTATTTGATACGCTTCATCTACACTATTGAGCTGAAATATCGACAATTCTCTAAATATCGAACTGTAGTCCATTGCAATAACGCACCACTTGTTGCTTCTAGTCTCCATTAGACAACGACGAATAACTAAATCGTAATAGCATTGTGTGTATTCCTCCGCGGTCAAATTATCTTGTCATAGCGTGAGGAGCTCCTGGAAAGAAGTTGTCTCATAATCCAACAACAGAAACCACTGCTTCAATCCCGCCTTCATTTCCTTCCACTTACTTACGAGAGAAAAGCCACATCGTTGCAAGTCTTTTCGATAGCGTATCACTAGTCTTGAGTTGCACACTTAAGTTTCAGGGCAACAAAACGTAGCTTGACTGCTTTTCCATTTTGTATCAACGAAAATACCTCTTCATTGACTTTAGTCAGTCATTAAATGCCCTGGAATCTAGATTACCATCGTAATCCAGAATCTCATTCTTGACATCCTTAGCAGGATCCCTAGTGCGAGCATTACGCCTTTCAGGATAATTTAGACTCTTGTCAGAGGTAGTTCACTCCTCTTATTCCTAGTTGCACATAAAAATGTTGTTAGATCTCATAGCTAAGCTCATACTCTTCCTCGTAAAAATCACCATTTTGGTTAAGATACCTTAGGTCAACATTCCCGTATTCTAAGTCTCCTCCCAGGTCATCCATAGATGTTTTGATAGTTTGGATTGATTCCCTTTCTTGCTTCTTCAATAACAGTAACCCATCCTTCCAGAGTATCTACTCAGGCCGTGGAACGAGACTCTCATCCCACTGTTTCATGATCAAATTGACAATTGTTGCAAGGTTGACACAGCCCCATCCTGAGGTTTCATAGCCATCCCACAATTGAAAGTCACCCCTCTTATGGTGCTCATATGACATCAGGTTTACACATTTCTTTTTTTTTAGATAGGTAATGGAAAAAATTTTAGGAATGTTGGGCGTATGATAGGGGTATGGGTTGTTTACTAGTGGAATTTGAGATAAAAATAGGATGATGGTCTAGGTGCTATGGAGATTGTATATGGTCTATGGTGAAAGGGCTTAATTAATAGACTGGTTTAGAAAATTGACGGTAGGTTTGGGATGAATATTGGGATAAAAATTGTGTAAAGAAGATGGGAGAGGGAGAAAAGTGAAAGAGTAAATCCCAAGAGTAGAGCTTGCTCTGATACCAAAATAATGCAGCCATCGCTAAACACACTACCATAGAGAAACAATAGAACTCACTAAAAAAATCATTCAGTGTAACTTATTCCATTCCATGGGCCTATGCCTTATATACAGTCTCTAACATAATCTAAAGAATCTAAAAATAGGATTTCCTGCTATCCAAGATCTCCAAAACAAGAAAATCTATTAATAATTATTTCCTAACATAGAATCTCTAAAATCAAAAAGTACTTAAACAAGAAAATATAATAATACTTATTTCTTGACATAGATATATTTTCCTAACATAGGAATATAAAGAATAAAAAGGAAATGAGGAACAAGCTAAAAAAGGAAAGCATGCCTTTTCTTGTGCACAAATCTAGAGCGTGAGCTTGTGGGATGTGAGGTGATTGCATCAATCTCTTATCTAATCCAAGATTCCTAGAACAATTCAAGAAGATTTTGGACAAGGCAAGACCCTCCAACGGAGATCAAGAATCATTGAATATGGAGCAACCATGGCATCTCATATATCACTCTCTCATCATCCTCTTTGGATATCATTTTCTATTCTATCCAAGTTTTTTTCTTACAATACCCTTCATTCAAGGAATTTCACTTCCACAAATGAAGTAGAAACTGTGTTCTTGCACAAGTGGGAAACCATGGCTAATTCCTTCCTTACCCATCATTGCGGCCCTTATTCGGAATTTCTAGCCCAAGACTATAATTCATTTTTCTTAAAAATTTTGAAAGCAAACTATTTCAATTTGTTGTGCCCCACCATGGATAGACTATGCTCTAAAGTCTTCTTGATAGGACATAATCTTAACCCTTCAATTTTTTGGCTACGGATAGTTAAAAAGACAAGTAGAATAATGGTCCACATTCGGACCGAAAAGAATCTTAATATTAGTCAGTGATATCATCTTCCAATTGAGGAGCTTAATGGACCACCAGACCTAATCTCTCTCTCACCTGAGAAGTAGATGAAGACTCTCCAACATGGCTGCGAGATTGCAACTTCCTTTCGATTAGAGGCTTTACGGCAGCTGCCTTTTCTAGCAACCCCTTGCATGCAGGTTTTCTCCCAACAGCAATAGGACCCACCATTGCATTTGGCGAATCAGAAGCCGCACCTGAATATGATAATGCGTGGTCCCCATGAGAACGCGGCAGCCCTCTCTCAATTTGAAAAACCTTCCGACCGATCGCATTTGTTGCTTCTTCCGGAAGATTGGAAGAGTTGGAGATGAGATGAGGAGCAACATTCAGACTGGGTGGTCCAGAAGCACTGCGAGGCTGCAAAGGCCCTCTCTCTGCTCGTCTTCGGAACAATAACTCCCTCTGCATTGCGACTTCGAAAGGAATGACCTCCAAGGTAGCCCTCGCTCCAGCAGCAGCGACAGCGGCAGCGGCGGCTTTTTGGAGCCTCTTGCGGGGGAGATCTCTCTCGAGAAGGAGGAAGGAATCAGCAATTGCAGGTTGGGGGAGAGGAAATGGAAGAGACGGAGAGTCGGAGAGTAGTTCCATACCAAAAAGAGATTGAAACGGCTGTCCATCTATTCTTCTTCTTCTTCTTTGAAATGCTAATTCTCTCTGGATCGCGACCTCCATGGGCATTACCTCCTCGCAACTATACGACGCCATGAAGCTAAAACCCTCCTTGCTTGTGAGATAGAGAGAGAAACCCTTCCGGGCCCCTCGCGATAAGGAGAATTTCTCTTGCTTCAAATACTCGCGACTCGATCGGCCTCTTTCACACACAGCACGCGTGCTTCAGTTACTGCACGCTTCCATCATGTGTCGGATTGCAGCAGCTACCGACGCGCGCTTCGAGGAGATGATCTCGGTTTCTGGTTATTCGACGCGTAAGTACGTTTGGCGGAGAACGTATTTAATTCGGGACAGAATCTGTAAATTACAACATAGATTACTTTTTAACCGTTGATACGGATTACCTATAATTATCCGGAGCCAGCTTTTATTTGAGACGATCCATCACGTAGGTTCACGTTTAATATCCACTGTCCATATCATGTGGGGCCTTGTTTTCAATGTGAACCGTCAATCTTGTCGGATCCACCTTGTGAGGCCTACCTTTAATGTAGGCTATCCATCATGCGGGCCCACCTTAAATGTCTATCATATTGGATATTTATGGATCATCCGTCGTATGGGGCCTAACCCTAGGGCCCGTTTAACCGGGTGGATTGGAAGGGATTGAATGGTGATAGGGTGGATGGCATGGATTTCAAGGTAACGATGGTATTGCCAGTGGATTGTTTTAAGATCCATAGGATGGCTATATCATGGGATTGATATATCGAGCCTATTTGGCACGCCGGCCAATCCCAGGATTAAACCTTTTCATTCCGTCTAATCCCTCGAACCAAGCACGTCCAGGTAAATTTGAATGGATTAAGGTGAATTTGGTTGGGATTTAAAGGTAATTACGGTGTTGTCAGTAGATTGTCTTAAGATGGAATGTTTGGCATACTCCGCTAATCTCAGGATTTAACTTCCACTCCCTTCCAATACCATTCAATCCCTTCCAATCCACCCGGCCAAATGGGCACTTAAAGTGGATGGTCTATCATGGATTCATGAGTGAGTCCCTTGGGCTATTTATTATTAGGGTTGACTGTTTATGTGGACCATCCGTCATGCGGGAGTAATAATGTTAATGGTCCCTCTTGTGAGCCTATGTTCAATCTCCACTATCTATCATGTGGAGCCCACCTTTATTATGGACCATTTATGCATGCACCTCACCTTTGATATGGGTCATCTACCATGCAAGGTCATTTGATATAGATCGTCCGTCGCGAGCCCACTTTAACGTTGGTTGTCTATTATGTAGAGCCCACCTTGATCTCTCAGAGAAAAGGTTAAAAACCTTGTTTTTTTTTTTTCCCAATTTGGTATCTTTTATGATTATCCATTGTGTGGAGCCACCTTTGATTCGTCTCTCAATCGGAAGCGGATTGGCTGGTGTACCACACACCAGGTAGATACGTGTGCGAAGACGAGCGGCGACACTCCTCTGGCTCCGAGTTAGAAGCACAGTTCAAAGGAGATCAAAGTTACAAGGACCTTACAATGATGTATTTATTATATCCACACCGTTCATCCATTTTTTGATATCATTTTAGAGCATTAGACAAAAAATGAATCATATTCAAAGCTCAAGTGGACACACCAGAAATAATACCAAGGATAATGATTTCCACCGTTAAAATATTCGTAGGGCCACCATAACATTTATTTTCCATCCAATTTGTTAATAAGGTCAGAAAGAAATACATGGATGAAGAGGAAAAACAAATTTCATACTGATTTGAAACTTCTGTAACCCCAAAGAGGGTTTCAATGGTAGACGTTCAATCCCCCACTACTTTTTACAGCGTTATCCAATTGTTATTTAGATCTGTCTTATTTTTCAGCTCCAGCCATGAGACACGAGCTCGCCAAATGGATAGACGGTTTGGATATAACACATACCCCGTGATGACCCAGCGAACTTGCTGACCTCAACACACAAGCTAGATAGCTCGTTTGTGGTACACCAGCCCATCGGCTTCCCTCTCAATCTCTCTGTTTTTTCTTCCCCTCTTTATTTCTCTCCTCTTTCTTCTTCAAAATTAAAAATATATATATTTTTTCTCACTGTGTTAGCAACTTTTAAATAGCATTTTACCAAACTAACTTTTGTCACATATGCTATTGACAATTTTTTTAAACATCTATCAATCAAATAAGAAAAACTTATTAATGTGCCCTTATTTTCTCATCATCTTATCAGCCCTTGGGCACCGGCTTTTCTTAGGCTCGGATTTTTAATAGTTTCAACAAGGTAGTCTGTGGGCCCATTTCAATTTTTTTCACCTGACTGTTGACAACCTTACTCATCTATGGAGGCCAGTTATGAGTGTGCCGTGCCATGCCATGCCAATCCACTCATGGGTCCATGAGCTCGTAGACACTCCACTTGATTTGATCTTAAACTAATGAAGCATTGAATAGTTGTGATGAACCATGATGATTTGAGGACCATGTGAACCATAGGAAAACCCCACCATCTTTGTAGCTTGACTGGTGTATCCAATGGACTGTTTGCTCTAAACCACCATTTTTTAAGGCTCATGAGTGCATTGTGTGCTGAATTAAAAGCCTACTCATATTATGAAATATCTTGAAAATGATTGATAGATTTTGAATTTAGAAGGACACTAGATGGATGGTTCTAAAAAATCTGATAATTGGTGTTTCTTTGATGAGACTGTTCCTTTGAAATTGAATTGCTTCATTTTGATTTTACGTCCGGATTTGTGAGCTCATTTTTGGTTTGGTTAATCAATTTATGTTTAAACATGATTTTATGAAATAAAAAATGCTAAATGAGGTAACAATACTCATTTTGCTTCTCATGTTTAAAAATTTGCATCACTATTGTGTAAGATTTCTATAAGGTGGGCCTTATTGATCAACGTCTAGATTGTCGTAAGGGTTAGATAGTGTGATCGGGAGTACCAGTGGACCCCATTAAGTTGTCATGCATTAAAATCGTGAAGGGGTGGACGCGGATTGCGTCCTACCCCCGCCAGTCAAGCTACCCCCGGGCAGGGCTCTGTGGGGCCCACTGTGATGTAAGTGTTTTATCTAAGCCATTAATCGCTTTTCTCAGATCATTTTAAGGTATGAGCCAAACACTGAACTAGGTACAGGGCTTGAGTGGACCACAAAGTGGGGATTTAATGTCCACCATTAAAAACTTCTTGGGAGCTGGAGAAGTTTCAAATCAAGCTAATATTTGTTTTTTCACTTCATCCACGTCTACATGACCTTATTAATAGGTTGGATTGTAAAAAAACATCACGGTGGCCCTTAGAAAGGTTTCAACGGTGGGTGTCATTTCACTGCAGCTTCCTCTGGTGTGGTCCATTGGAGATGTATACCTACTTCAATTTTATACTTATACCTTAAAATGATCTGAGAAAAGCGATTAACGGCGTGGATAAAACACATACATCACGGTGGGCCCCACAGAGCCCTGCCCGGACAGATTATCGTCCGGGCGGGGGTAGGACGCAATCCACATCCATAAGGGGTGGTGCCATACAATTGTATCATACATACAATATTCAAGTTGAATTAAGATTACCAAATCGTATGGAGCCTTAGGGAGAGGAGTTTCAATGGGTTTCAAACTCCTCAGTCCTCAATCATGTAGATTATATAAACAAGGTTGGGTCCCCAATACTACACACAATAAAAGCTTCATTCCCATCCCAGTGCTTCTCTAAGGGTGTAAGGTGAGGAAGATTCTAACCATCTTTTACGGTTATAGCTTCTCAATCAAGTACTCCTTTAATTCAGTTATCTGATCTCCATGCTCGATGCATAGCACATTTTTGCAATTCCGCATATAGTTTATAGTTGGTATCAGAGCAAACTATACAACATTTATGACAGATCCTGTGGTGAAATTCATTTTCAAGAATCAATCAAGGCCTAGATTTGAACCATCCATTCATCAACATTCGATCTTAAACCTAGGTCATTGATCTTTACATGAATCAGTGATGGAATCCACTTTGGCCAGTTGGATTCCAACCCATTGCATGGGAATTAAACCTCGATAGAGGTTGTTAAGGCCATATAGTATTATCACCGGAAAAACAGATGATTTTTTAACCCATTCATATTAGCAAACCCATTTATGGACCTTCATACCAGATATGGGCCATTCTATAGGTGTGAGGCGTGAGCCGGCCAAGGGATTTCCAAATCTGGTGGCCCAAAGGTTCCCAGATGCAGAAGCCATGAATCCGACAGTCGTTGACGTAGAGATCGGCATCTATTGTCATCTGTCATAGCCGCACAGTGCATCGACAACCATGGCGCTATCGGCCTCCGGCAACAAAAAAAAATAAAAATAGGGGGGATACATACCTTAGCAGCCATTGCCGACAACTTGAGCTCCCCTCTCGGCCAATGGCTATAACGGATGCTTTCCCTCTTTATCTTTTCTTCTTAATCAGCGGTCGGGATTTTTGGACAGAAGCAGCCATGGATTCCAGCTACCTCCCATGTTTGTCGATTTCTGGAGTGTTGATACCAAATCATGTAGGTGCTTCTGTGTAACACCCTGGTTCCCGAAACCCAAGTACACTACTCATTTTTCAAAAATTCGAGTGTTAGCCTTTAAAGATAGACCGAATTTTACATACATTTTTTTCCTTTATCAGAGTTAGCAATTTAGCAGAATAAAAACAAATCAAGTATAAGAGGGAGTCCAAATATACATAACCAAATCATTGAGTGGTTGCCCGAAATCTTATACAAATCAATGTCCAAGTATTTACAAATATATAAAAATACAAATTAACGTCGGTATGCACATTGTCTGCGTCTCCTACACAATGAATATGGTTTGATAGCGTCAATGGCTATCCTAGTGAGGTATAAGCCCTAAGATTTAACAAAACGTCAAGATGATTAAGCATAGTTGTAACATCCCGAAAAATCGAGGGTCGAGTAGTAACTCAACTATCGAGTTTCCAGAACATCACTTATGCAACATAAATAATGATGATTAAATGTTGACTGTATTAGAGTAGTGAACATGAGTGAGATTAAGCCAAATAGCATATCATACTCCAGAGACAGTTAAATTTGCAAGCGGAAGACTGTGATAGATAGATAAAATATATAAACTAAGATGAGTCTCCAGAGTGTGATAACATTATCAGGTTAAATAATTACAAGTACAATCCTAAAATATACCAAATGTATAAGGTCCTCTAGTCAATATCCCAGAAAGGCCCGCCGATCAGGACACGACTCACTTGAAGCCGTCAGAAGACAATCAATACAAGCAGGCATCGTAGTCATTGCAGAGGTCCGGCTCCGCCTCAGAAGTAGCGTCGCCATCTGAAATCAGATAATGTCTGGTGGGTGTTCGAAACACCATCCTGTAACGTGGGAGTGATTAGTTAACTCAGTGAAACAATAAAGCATAGGTTAACATGTTATCAACACAGTCAAGCAGTAATGATAAAGCAGTAAAGTCAAACACTCCTAGCTACTCTTATTAATGCAAGTATGGATGCAGGTATGATGGATGCCCTCACTGACATACTCCCTCATGCGACACCATCTCACGCTCGCGGCATACTTTCATCCCTCAGTGCTCCACATCTTCCAGGCACATGCAATGCATGATGAGCATGAGTACCGAGTTTTTAATTAGTCAATTTCAAACAGCAGGATTGGGAAACTAAGGTACCTCCCTTGTATCATTCCCAAACATGATCCATTCTAGGGTCGTCAGTCCTAATTAATATCAGATGATGGTGTGTTTTCTAGGTCACTACAGAGGCTGTCAGGGCTGTTACGCACAAAGGTTACACCACTCCCCTATCACCCCTTAAACGATTCATCACAATACAGAAACAAGCCTAGTTCATACTCTATATACCGCGGCAAACCCTAAGGCGCACTGCAATTTCAGAGTATGCTCGAGGTCACTACAAAGGGCTGTCAGGGTTGTTACGCACAAAGGTTGCACCGCTCCCCCATCACCTTATCAATGTAGGCCGACAACGCGAATATAGTGTCCCATACCACCATAATCGGCTCACGAGTTTGGTTGCTCACTGGTCACTATGGGGAGGCACGTGGCCCCAACGTAGGCCGACAGCTTGACCACGGTGTCCCATACCACCATGCCCGGCTCATGAGTCTTAGCGGATCAAGGTACCATGGTTAAAAGGGATTCCACTGGTAAGTTTGGTACCCTAGGTTCAAGCAGAGGCGTCTAAACATGGTGAACATACATAAGACAGATAGGGTTACTTGACGAGCTCGGCTAGCTCGAGCGCACATCAAGTTGAACAATATGAAGCGCATAAGCACTTCGTGTGGCCAACCACTATCGCCAACCGAAGTACGACTCGAGTTCGTCGAACACATCCCACGTGGCAAATGAATCACAGCCACAAATTCAACTCTGGTACCGATTGTCTGGACTATAATCATAGCCCCAAACACAATCAATTGCAGATAGATAAAGCAGTAGTGAATCAAGATTCAACTCATACAATCAATGTCTGGTATTATTCGTTTAGGGCTGCCAGGGCTGTTGCACGCATTCGTTGCTCCACTCCCCCATCACCCATGACGGATCATACAACGTAAACATGAATTTAACATATGCATTACATAGATAAAATCATAAAAGCAGTTGAGTATGTTATGAAGCACAACACAAGCATGAGTTTGTACATATTCAAATTCTAATCACACAGCTATCCAAGGAAATCATACACATAGTTAAAGGAGTTGAGAATCATATCTCAACACCCTTAAACATTACAATTTACTAACTACTACTCATTCAGACATTTCAACAAACACTTTAAAAAAAACATATATCAACATACATGACACATGTCGATCACATAGGCATTAGACCAAATCCTTTCACTAGGGAGTTGCCCCAATCATAACACGCGTACACCCACGACGGATAGTCATGGCAAGCAGGAATCCAAGTTTCATATTCATTCAGTAATTTCCACAAACACTTGGGCCACACATTTTAACATATATAGTATATATTGGCCGTGGCGTGATTTAGGGCAAATCCTTTCGTCAAAGGGGTATCGCCAATACAACAATCATGAATCCATGACAATTAGTCATGGCGAGCACGAATGAGAATTCTATACTCATTCAGTCATTTTCACAAGCACTTAGAATACACTATTACAACATACATGGTGTATGTTAGCAAAACATGTATTAAGGCTATCCTTTAGCCAAGCGAGTATTTTATCCATGTATAATATATTACTACGGCAAATAATCATGATAAATACATCTCCAAAATTTATACGTATACAGTATTTTCTATAATACGCAATTTCAACGTACATAGTGTATATAAGTAAAACATGTATTTAGGCGAATCCTTTCGCCAAATAAGTATTTTATCCATATATCGTATATCCATACAACAAATAAACATGTCAAACATATTTTCAAAAAATATACGTATACCTTACTTTCTACAAATACCTATAGTATGTAGAATTCCATATTTTTCATCTTTAATCGAAACGGAAAATAGACAGCACTTTGTACATGTGCAATTGCATGCAGATCATGAATCTATCATTATCTGACATTGAAAGCGTTGAAAACCATAACCTATACACCTAAAGTCCGCACCTTTTGTCGTAGAATCGTAACGAAGTCGATAGGTTTGCTAAGCTTCCGTATTCGGCAGTTTGACAACCTATAGAATGAAATAGGTTAGCTATTTCACAACCTACAACTGTCTAAACCCCAAAACAGATTAGAGTTAGGGTTTCTTACCTAGAAATGACGCCGAAAATACCGGAAAGCGATGAGAATCAGGCGGTGGAGCCCGAATAGCGGCAGGGAAGAGTGATAGGGAGATTCTCCCACAGCTCCCACACTTTCTCTCTCTTTTCTCTCTTCTCAATCTAGGTTTCCTCTCAAATTCGTATGGCTGCAATGAGAGATGGTTTAAGGTCCTTATATAGCCTAAAAACTCACCGAAATAGACTCCTAGTCAAAGTATACTTAGGTTATAACCAAAGCGGGTCAGTTTCAGCTCAACGGAGGACTTCTGGCGGGCCTCCTTGAGCCAAAGGTCGGACTTAAGCTCACTAACGCTGGATCTACGTTCTATTACGTTTTCGTTTCAGTGGGATTTCCAGATCACGCGTGGCGGAACAGTTTCAGTTTAACGGTCAGTGGATCTCGATCGGAGATTCCGAGTACATGTAAATGTGTATGAAATTTCTCCTGATCCGAGGGTGTAATTTGGTCTGATTCTGACGGTCTGGTTGCTTAAAACTGATCTGTAAGCGAGAGGTGCCAGATTACTATTCAAGATATTTTATTTTGAATTAATTTCGCATTTCTCACACTCTTCACTCCGAGCTCAAGCGAATAGCGCTGGGACACTATTTGGATTTGATTTTCGAGATGGTTGTCAAGCCCAGCAAGGCGGTCCTAGTTCCTTAACTTCGTGTTAATCGAACTTCCGACGTGCAGTCCAGATCCGATACGGAGTTTCGAGATGCTCCCGAGAGCAGCCGGGTAATGAGATTGATTCTAGATTTTAGGGTAACCTAGCGTCAATGATTCTACAACTTTTGGGTCTTGCAGATCGTATTTAAAGTAATTGGTGCTAATTTCACAAGCACTCTAGTTTAACACTAGCTAAATCTCACTTAATTTCTAAAGGATTTAATCCTATAAGATTTCTGTCTGAGGTGGTACTTGGGCCTTTGTAGTTTGTATATAAAGTGATCCGAGTTATACTACTTAGCTAGTTTAAGTTAGTGTCTAGGATGAAAGTACTTAGAAAGATTGAAGAGCAAGGTGGTGAAGGATGGGATTTGTGAAAGAAATGGGTTAACAAGCGATTTTAGCCTTTGGGACTGAGTTTTGACAAGTTGATAAGGTGTTAGGATCGACCCATTGCCTAAGGACGTCTAATCCCAGGTTGGCAAAAATCCGGGATGTTACAATAGTTGTCAAAAACAGTCTAAATGAATCTTTCACAATAATCATCATAATAATGAGACAAAGTTCATCAGATGCACAACAATTAAATAAATTTCACAATGATATTCTTGTTTAAATGCATGAATGCATGCACATGCTCATAGACCTGGGGATGCACATCCAGCTGATAAAAAGTCGCCCAAGGAGAACTAGTCACCCGAAAAGTACTCAAAGGTATGCCCTAAGGAGGACTAGCCACTCGGAAAAGACTATATAACGAGGACGCCCGAGGTGAATTAATCTCCCGAAAAAGTATACACGGGTACGCCCTAAGGAGGACTAAACACTCAAAAAAGTCCATGCGAAAGAACAAACCATAATGGTAAGAATGCA
The DNA here is from genome assembly GCA_021015155.1 of Magnolia officinalis. Classification (NCBI taxonomy): domain Eukaryota; kingdom Viridiplantae; phylum Streptophyta; class Magnoliopsida; order Magnoliales; family Magnoliaceae; genus Magnolia; species Magnolia officinalis. The sequence continues at coordinate 84,589,996 of JAJHSJ010000005.1, read as the reverse complement.
CATGATAATAATTTAGTATCACCTGGTAAAATACTATATGATATAGCCCATAGTGACCTAAGAAACTCCGTGTCTTACATCGACCACCCGGTAAAGTTCATATGCCATGAAAATGCATGATTAGTCAGTCATTATTATTCCAATTTCAAACAGACATTTTGAGAAAGCCCAAAGGTCACTATGGAGGTTTGTCACCCAGCATGGTTCAACAACTCAGCATAATATCTCATATCACCATTTTCAACTTAGGGAAATCTGACGAATATGATGTTTTAAAGGTGATCTCTTCAACTTGGGAACAATCATTGTTCAATAAGTGGAACTTACCATTGCAAAGTTGTATAAATAAATTTCATCAAAGCCACATAGGGTGATTATTCCATAAAAGCCGCAAGGCCAAATATTCCATTTAATGGTGCGATAAGAAGGGATTAATCCCCAAAAGTCACATTGGCATAAATGATCCACAAGGTGGTAAGTCCATAACGTAAATTTATTTAATCCATTTCACAGATGACCACTAGTTCGAGGATCTCCTAAAACACCATCAAGTAACCTCAAGTGGCAAAATAAGCCACGAACAACATAGATAGTAATTACACATTTAAGGTACTTATCTTAAACTATAATAGAGATGTTTGTAATCCATAACATGTTCAGATACATGAATTTAAATCCAACCAGCAATCATTTACGAAGGATCACACAAATATAAGCTAACATTTATCCTAAATTTTCACTAAATATTAAATTATACAATTAATAAAATAAATGAATTAAAATAACTATCATGATGTAAAAAATCTTGAAGGTTGATCCTCACCTTAAAGTGGGAACTCTCTTTTTGTCAAGTGACGTTTAGAAGTTGTGGATCGCTTTGAGATCAATTCCAAATCCCATCTAGACTTGGTAATGGGCTAGACTCGGCCTATCTAAGTGGGTTGTTGAGTTTACCTGGCGGTCCAAGACTTGAAAGGACCTAGCCTCTTCTCTTCCTTGTTCTTCTCCTTCTTTCTTCTCTCTTTTTCTTCTACTCTCTTTCTTTCTATAACTGGGTTGAACCAAAGCTGAGCCCGACCTGACTGAGTCCCAAACGAATTAGCGAGTCGACTTGAGTCAGCAACTCGATTGGATAACAATTCTCTGAAGAGAAACAGTGTCACATTCTCCTCTCTTCTTCTCCTTCTTCTTCTATTCTTTTCCTTAAATTGCAGAGAGAGGTTGGACGCATTTGGCAATAGCCCAGCCCAACTCGAAACTCAGTCTAACCCGAGTTCATGACTCATCAGCCCTGATTCTCCCTCTCTTTCTCTCCTTATTCTTCTTTTTATATCCTTTATACCTCTCTCTCTCTCTCTCTCTCTCTCTCTCTCTCTCTCTCTCTCTCTCTCTCTCTCTCTGGCCTTATACACGGCCTGGACACAAGCCAGATCCACACCTAACTTGGATCAAACTCGGTCCAGACCGGGTGCAGCACGACAACGACGGCCCCAACTCGCTCTTCAACCCTTCTGTAACATCCCAGATTTTTGCTAACCTGGGATTAGACGTCCTTAGGCAATGGGTCGATCCTAACACCTTATTAACTTGTCAAAACTCAGTCCCAAAGACTAAAATCGCTTGTGAACCCATTTCTTTCACAAATCTCACCCTTCACCACCTTGTTCTTTAAATTTTTCTAAGTACTTTCACCCTAGACACTATCTTAAACTAACTAAGTAGTATAACTTGAATCACTTTATATACAAACTACAAAGGCCCAGGTACCACCTCAAATAAAAATTACTCAGGACTAAATCCTTTAGAAATTAGGCGAGGATTAGCCAGTGTGAAACTCAAGTACCTGTGAAATTAGCACCAATCACTTTAAATACGATCTGCAAGACCCAAAACTTGTAGAATCATTGACGTTAGGCTACCCTAAAATCTATGATCAATCTCATTACCCGTCTGCTCTTGGGAGCATCACGAAACTCCGTATCAGATATGGACCGCACGTTGGAAGTCCGATGAACACGAAGTTAAGGAATTAGGACCGCCTCGCTGGGCTTGACAACCATCTCGGAAATCAAATCCAGACAGTGTCCCGCGGCTGTTCGTTTGAGTCCGGAACGAGAGAGTGTGAAAACACTTGTTTTCTTTACAAAATAAATATCTTGAATAGTGATCTGGCACGTGTCACTTGCGGACATTTTGTAAGCAACCAGACCGTCAGAATATGACCCAAATACACCCTTGGATCAAGAAAATTTTCATAAACATATCCATGTACTTGAAATTTCGGATCGAGACCCACTGACCGTTGAACTGAAACTGGTCCGCCACGCGTGATCTGGGAATCCGACAGAAACGAAAACTTAACTTTACCTGGATCCAAGGTTGATGAGCTTAAGTCAGACCTTTGGCTCAAGGAGGCCCGCCAGAAGTCCTCCGTTAAGTTGGAAAATGTCCGCTTTGGTTATAACCTAAGTAAACCTTGTCCACAAGTCTAATTTGGTGAGTTTTTAGGCTATATAAGGACCTTAGAAACCTCTCTCTCATAGCCATACGAATTTGAGAGAAACCCTAAAGAGAGAAGAGAGAAAAGAGAGAGAAAGTGTGAGAGAAGTGGGAGAATCTCCCTGTCACTCTTCCCTGCTGCTATCCTTGCTCAACCGCACCATTCTCATCGCTTTCCAGGCGATTCCGACTTTGTTTCTAGGTAAGAAACCCTAACCCTAATTTGTTTTGGAGTTATATAGGTTGTAGGTTATGAAATAACTAACTTATTTCGATCTATAGGTGGCCAAACTGCCGTATACAGAAGCTTAGCAATTCTATTGACTCCGTTACGATTCCACGACAAAAGGTGCGGACTTTAGGTGTATAGGTTATGGTTTTCAATGCTTTCAATGTCAGATAATGATAGATTTATGATCTGCATGCAATTGCACATGTACAAAGTGCTGTCTGATTTCCGTTTCGATTAAAGATGAAGAATATGGAATTTTACATACTTTAGGTATTTGTAGAAAGCACCGTATATGTATAATTTTGAAATGTGTTTGTCATGATTATTTGCTGTATTAGTATATTATATATGGATAAAATACTTGTTTGGCGAAAGGGTTCGCCCTAATATATGTTTTTGCTAATATACACTATATATGTTAAAATAGTGTATTCTAAGTGTTTGTGAAAATGACTGAATGAGTATAGAATTCTCATTCGTGCTCGTCATGACTAATTGTCATGGATATATGAATGTTGTATTGGCGATACCCCTTTGACGAAAGGATTTGCCCTGAATCACGCCACGACTACTATACGCTATGTATGTTGAAATGGGTAGCCCAAGTGTTTGTGAAAATGTTCAAATGAATATGGAACTTGGATTCCTACTTTCCATGACTATCCATCGTGGGTGTACGCGTGTTATGATTGGGGCAACTTCCTAGTGAAAGGATTTGGCCTAATGCCCATGTGATCAACATATGTCATGTATGTTGATGTATGTCTTTTAAAGTGTTTGTTGAAATGTCTGAATGAGGTCGTAGTTAGTAAATTGTAATGTATAAGGGTGTTGAGATATGATTCTCAACTCCTTTAACTATGTGTATAATTTCCTTAGATAGCTGTGTGATTAGGAATTGAATATGTACAAACTCATGCTTGTGTTGTGCTTCATAACATGCTTAACTGATTGTATGATTTTATCTATGTAATGCATATGTTTAAATTCATGTTTACGTTGTATGATCCGTCACAGGTGATGGGGGAGTGGTGTAACGATTCCGTGCAACAGCCCTTGCAGCCCTAAACGGATAATATCAGACTTTGATTGTATGATTTGAACCTTGATCCATTATTGATTTAACTATCTGCAATTGAATGTGATTGGGTCTATGATTATAGTCCAGGCAATCGGTAATGGGATTGAATTCGTGGCTGAGATTCATTTGCCACGTGAGATGTGTTCGACGAACCCGAGTCGTACTTCGTGTGGATAGTGGTTGGCCACATGAAGTGCTTATGCGCTTCATATCGTTCAACTTGTTGTGCGCTCGAGCTAGCTGAGCTCATCAAGTAACCCGATCTGTCTTATGTATGTTCACCATGCTTGGACGCTACTGCTTGAACCTAGAGTACCAAACTTACCAGTGAAATTCCTTTTAACCATGGTACCTCGATCCGCTAAGGCTCATGAGCCGGGCATGGTGGTATGGGACACCGTGGTCAAGCTGTCGGCCTACGCTGGGGCCATGTGCCTCCCCGTGGTGACCATTGAGCAACCAGACTCGTGAGCTGATTATGGTGGTATGGGACACTATATTCGAGTTGTCGGCCTACACTGGCGTAGCCTGGCTGTGGTCCTCAGTCGGGTTGCATCCGGGTCTCATTCTCAATAAGTGGACTGGTCGGGCTTCGAAAATAGACTGCCAGTTGGTAGGACGTTAGTGGAGTGACCTCGAGCATACTCTGAATTTGCGGTGAGACGACGAGTTTTGCCGCAGTATATAGAGTATAAACTAGGCTTGTATTGATAGGGTAATGGGGGAGTGGTGCAACGATTCCATGTAACAGCCTTGGCAGCCCTTGCAGCGACCTAGAAACTCACCATCGTATAAGATTGTCTAGGACTGACGACCCTAGAATGGATCATGTTTGAGAATGATACAAGGGAGGTACCTTAGTTTCCCAATCCTGCTGTTTGAAATGGACTAATAACAACTCGGTAATCATGCTCATCATGCATTGCATGTGCCTGAAAGATGTGGAGCACTGATGAAAGCAAGCATGCTGCGAACGTAAGATGGTGTCGCAAGAGGGAGTATGTCGGTGAGGGCATCCATCATGACTACATTCATACTTGCATTAATAAGAGTAGTTATGAGTGTTTGATTATACTGCTTTATCATTGTTGCTTGACTGAGTCGATAACATGTTAACTTATGCTTTATTGTTCCACTGAGTTAGCTACTCACTCCCACGTTACGGGACGGTGTTCCGAACACCCACCAGACTTTGTCTGACTGCAGATGGCGACGCTACTCCTGAGGCGGAGCCAAACCTTTATGAAGACAATGATGCTTGTTCGTATATGCTGTGTGCTAACGACTTTAAGTGAGCCGTGTCTTGATCGACGGGATTACAGGGATGCTGACTAGATAACACTACACCTTTGGTATAATTTAAAATAATACTTGAAATTATTTAACCTGGTAATGTTATCACACTCTGGAGACTCACCACAGTTTATATATTTTATTTATCTATCACAGTCTTCCGCTTGTAATTTAACTGTCTCTGGAGTATGATATGTTGTTTTGGCTTAATCTCGCTCATGTTCACTACATTAATGCAGACAATATTCAATCATCATTCATTTTGTTGCATAAGTGATGCGTTGGAACTCGAGAGTTGAGTTTATGCTCGACCCCCGATTTTCAGGGCGTTACACCTTCTCTTTTATCTTCTTCCCACCTTCCTTTACTTCCTCTCTCCTTCAGCTACGCCCCCAACAACCCCCTTTGACTCGAACCAGACTCGTCTCACAAACTCGGCATGACCTGGTCGACCCATTGGCACAAAGACAGCTCCTCTCTCAACTTCTCTTTCGATCTTCTCTCTCTCTCTCAACTTTCTTTCTTTCCTTTTTTGTTTTCTCTTCTCTAGACCAGGGAGAAGTTCCAACTCAAATCGGACCTGGACTCGGCGCAGAATGGATGTGCTGACTCGTGACTCGGTCTGAATCAGCTAAAGCGAAAAGGAGCAGTGCATCTTTCCTCTCTTTAAGGCTTTTCATTTTTAGAAAGCGATGCCCTAAAACAACCCTTTTATAGGCGGTGTTAATCATATTCCAGATGGTTCAAACAACTAATCTGTGAGATTAGTTATAAGATTAGTCGCACAAGCCTACGGTTTTGATATGATCTGGCCCAGTAGTGTTTGCATGGATGTACTTCGATATTGCAATGGGGCTTCAGACGTTATGGCCCATTAAATGGACGTCTCTGGTGTGGAAACAGGGCCCATTAAAGTGTGATGGGTTTTTCTTGTCAAACGAGGAAGATGAGATGGTTGATAATGGCGGATTGCAACTCAACGGCTATTCCTCCTATCTAATTTATATGGATGGTGTGGATTTTATCAACGATCATTGTGGGACCCATGTTTTGGACAGACAACGATGAAAACTCAGTGGGTTCTTTAGTTTTTAAGTTGCGACGGCTCTTTCATTGCGAAGGAAGCCCTAGAGGGTCGAGATGGAAAGGGCTAAATCCCACCTAGATAGCCAGCTCCTTGGCACCAAAAATGGAATTTCCATTTTTGGCAAAAATCGTGCGCACCAAGCACTATTTGCGGACGAAGCTGTTGACCTGTGTGTCTAAAATTCATGTGAAAAATGCTTATAACCTAGTAAGATTCACCTTCCGCTCCTGATGGACGGTTTGGATTGGTCAGGCCGATCATGGAGGTGGGCCACTGATCAACGCCAGTAGCAATCAGTCATTCACACGCCTCATGGGCTGGAAAAATGGAAGGAGAGAGGGAATCTCTCTGTTTTTGGAAATACACGGGGTCAGTACTCGTTTGGCTAATTCACGGTTCTGGTGTCCTGCGGGAGCACACACTGCGAGTATGGGGTTCATAGTGATGATCTCCCTGGATCTCAACCATTCACCGAGTCCATTGGATCATCAATCCATCTATCAGGTAGGTCCAAATCTCTGGCAGGCCACACAACTCGATTTGCGTGATAAACAGTGTTTTCTTAATGAACCAATGGCTACATTTCCTCTGATTTTAACCCATTCCCGTCCAACAGTTCCTAGGGATTTTCTTCCGTGGAAATCGATGGAAATCTCAATGGTTAGATTATCTAATGGTGATGATCAGGCGGTGAATTGATAGGTTGAGGGTTGTGGGTCTGATGAATAATGAATTTGGCAATTTGATCTCCATTATTAAGATATCCTGAGATTAGGGCCTTCCATAGTCCACATTGGAGAATTTGATGCCTTCTAGGGTTGTCTAATTGCAATCCAATGGTTGATCTTATACTTCGAAGCTCGGATTAGGGAAACCATGTGTTCGATTATTCCATATCTGAGTCGTGTGGGTTCCCATGTCTCTGAGATTTGCTTAATTGGAATCCAACTACTAATTTAGCGATTAGGTGATAGATTGGCAACTCGATGGTTGTGGACTCGAAGGACAACATATTTGATGCGTTGGGTCCCGATTCTGATATAGTACGATTAGATTTGTCTATAAAGGATATTGAAATCCTAAAACTAGTTCTCCCTAATGATGTGATGGTCCATTTTGGAATTTTATGGATGAATGACTCGATCTACAAATGTATATTAACCCCAGTGGTTAGACTCAGGCTAAATTGTGGGTGGTCGTCCCAACAAGCCAAGTTCGTGTTTATAATAAGTTAGGGTTTTACGATAACACCCGAGTACTGAAAAGTACGGTGTGTTACACTCTGGCAGCTCCGCTTTTCTACAACAGCGCCGACTGAAAATTCCCATGGAAGCCGACCTTCGATGAAGAGATGATGGTGGTGACAACTTTAGGGTTAGGGTTTTGCCCTTTCTCTCTCCCTTCTCTTGAATGATTGCTAAAAGAACCCCTAAGCTACCTTTTGTTGCACCAGCGGGTCTAGTGGACCCATTTAGCGCGTAGCTTGTGGGCCCTGTCCATGGGCCTAGTGAATCGGGCTAGTCCATAACTAGCTATATTGGGCAATTTGCTATTGTAAGACATGTAACCTCGCGAGACCTTCCGTATACTTCAACTTCGGCACCGGCATGTTCCTGACGGACTAGAACTACGAGTTTGGATTGTGCCCTATTTTAGTACCGCAACACCCTAAAACTTGTACCCTAGCATCTGTGTGGGCACTATGATTCCAACGACGCGTGACATGCTTCATTGTGACCCCTAAATTATAAGTTGCAGTTTTAGCACACTCCGAGGTGGGTCGTGCAACTTATGCAAGCCCCACTTGTACAAATCTCAATATTGTCAAATCATCAAATCAATCAATCAACCCATCACTTCTCTCTCCCCATTAGTTAATGCAACACATGCCTTGCCCATGCCTATCCATCCCCTTCTCTTTCTTTCTCCCCCTATTATACCCCTCCATCTTCTTTTAATTCCCTCCCTATCCTAAAAGTTTTACCATAAAATCCCCTAACTCCCTCTAATTTCTACCATTTGCTAGCAAGAGAGTAGGAATAAATTAAGAGAGAAAAATATTAAAGAGAATTAGGGAGATATTAAGAGAGAGATAGAGAGATAGAGAGAGAAAAGAAAGGAAGATTAAGGAGATGGTTTAAGAGAAAAGAGAAAGCTTGAGAGAGATCAAGAGGTTAAGAGGAAGAGAGGAGAGAAAATAGAGATTATAGGAGATTAGGGGTGGAGAGAAGCTTGGTGGATTGTCCGATCATCGATCCAAGCCGATCCAATTGTTCATCATTTGTTATGGGTGCATGAGAGGATCAAAACCCTCCCTTTCTTTTTTATTTTTCCATTTTGGTGGGCGCACAAGGGTGGGACCCACCTTTATCATAAATGGAGCGTATGATGGACGCCATAGTGGCGGGGCCCACCCCGATAGCCGAATCTCCTTCATTTGCCTTTTCTTTCTATTTTCCTTCCCTTTCTCTCCCTACTTTGATATTGTGTGGGGCCCACAAGTGGGCTACATTGTTGGAGGGCAGGCTCCGCATGCAATCACAATGCGGACCACCTTATGTGGCCACGTGATGTCTATTTTCTGTCTAACCTATTTATTAGATTACACATATTTGGATGGTGGAAAAATACTAAGATCGAATTCATCCAAGGCTTCTTGGAGCCACCTTGAGTTAGTTAACTTGATGGACGGTTCAAATCTCTCACGTGGACCCTACCCGCGTGTCCATATATATATATATATATATATATATATATATATATATATATATATATATATATAGGCATGCTCACCTACGCACGTGCGCACCTTTGCACACGTGTCATAGGAGTCGAATCCGAACGGTCCATAAGATGAGGAATCTCATGAAACCCCAGGGGGTGAATTTCACCCTGATCTAAGATTCTGTTGGGCCATAGCAAAGAGAAATGCAAATTAAGGGAAGAAACTGTTTGCATTTTTCATGGCCCATTGAAGTTTTGGTTCAAAGCAAAAATTGGTACCAGGGGGTTTAATGAGCTTCATGTGGACCGTTCAGATTTTCGAGACTCATCACGTATGATGAGTTCTCAAAAAAGTTTGTATCCGCACCCCAGTTTGGCCATTGGGCCTAAAAATGGAGTCGATCCACATCTCATATGCAATGGCCCAAAAACGAAGTCGATCCACATCTCATATGGGCCACACCGCAGGGTCCAAGGGGTTGGTAAGCCTAGCGTCAAGGACGCTTTGCATGGGAAGAGTTAGGGTGGGTTTCCACTCGTGGGACTCACTGTGATGTATTTTTTAAATCCACACCATCCATCTGTTTTTCTATATCATTTTGACCGTATATCCCAAAAATCAAGATCATCCAACCATCAGATGAACCACACTACATGTGACGCTGGGTTGGGAACACCCTTCACACCCCTGCATGCATACGTGGGGTGGGGGTGTCCCCCGCTCATGACCCCACCTTGATGTGTATGATAAATCCACGCCATCCACTAGCCTCTCTAGATCATTTTAAGCCATGTGCCAAAAAATGAGGCAGATCCGAGTCTAAAGTGTACCACATCGAGGAAAACAAACTCCTGCTATTGAAACCTTCCAAGGCCCCATTGTGGGGTCCTTGTTCGTCCAAACCAGCTCAAGTCACGGCCCATTGGACCCCACTCGATCTGGCCAATGTGGTGAATGGAGTAGATTATACAAGTGGGGCCCACCTTAATAGTGTAACCCATATATGTGTGTGTGTGTATAAAAACAAAGGAAATCAACGCCAACACCGGGCGGGTGGACACCCACACTAGGGCGTAGAAGTGGGGTCCCCACCTGGGGTACACCATGATGTTTATGTGTCATCCGCTCGATTTATCTTTTTGGCCAGAAGCCTAAATATCAGGCAGATCCGAATCTCAGGCAGACCGCACCGAGGGGAATAGTAATAGGGTGGTGTTGCCCATTTTGGGCAGCACATGGGGCCCACTCGTGGGACTCACCTTGATGTTTTTGTATCATCCATGTCATCCATCCTCTTCTTCAAGTCGTGTTAGGCTAAGGGCATAAGTTTCAAGCCGATCCAGATCTTAGGTGGGTTACGCCACAAGGAATGGTGGGGTTGGAAACCAGATTTTTTGTGGAATCCCCTGGATTTAGGAATCCCTTGGATTTGGGATCCCTTAGTCTTGGGAATCCCTGAAGGTGGAATCCCTTGGATTTGGGGCTCTCTTATACTTAGGATTCCTGGATTTCTATAATCCCTGGCTATATTTGGCACCCTGGATTTAAAATCACTATAATTCTAAGTTAAATGAGAGGCGTATTTGCATGATTTGAAATTAATTATCAAATCAATTTAAAATCCCTAATTAGAGTGTGTATGTAATGTTAACACTATGGTTCTATTAATCCGCTGAGGCATATACTTTACCCGAAATGATGAAATCTCTGGACTCAGATGGGACACAAACACAGGATCACATCCTAGTGAGTAACCAATGATTTATAACTGTTGATTATATCAGTAACGTTCAAACGGTGTAGATCATCCTATTGATGCCGATGATAATTTGATCGTTTTGGGATATCATCAATGGGCTATGTGCCCAAATAGATTGGTAGTCTATTGGCACACATGTCGTAGATCTGGATGTCCATCCCGGTCACTCCTAGTGGACCCTGCCTTGGTGTATGTATTTTATCCATGCCTTACAGGCTACACGAGGAGTCGATGTTAGTCTAACGTGGGCCACACCACATAGACGTCTATATTTCTAGCGGGGCCTGTTGTTCAGTTCTCATTCTCTGTATATGATATGCTAATTAAGGCCGATTATCTCATGATATGTATGATAACATGCTGATGTATTTAGCCTGGTAGGACATACTTATAACATGTCCAGTATAATGGATGTTATGGCCATTTATATGCCCATACGCATAATTTGTATGCCTGTTGTGGATGATAATTGATCATAGCATACACTTATCGGCTTGAGATACTCATGGGACCCCATATGAGATAGAGTTACTCCACATGATCGCGCGATACGCGTAGGTTTGGTGCATGACTTGGATAGTATGACTCATGCATTTTGCATCTGTATGTCACAATCACTTTTAAACCCTAGCGACTTTAGGGTTGTGGCTTTCACAGGCATATCGTGGATGACTAGATTGAATACCAAAAATATATGTTCTAACATTAGGGCTCTATAAATGTCCTTGGGTGACAGTCTCTAAACTCTTATGGTACCAGTAGGATGCTTCAACGTCGAGACCGAGTGGATGATATGAGCGCCTGAGTGCCAAATATCAGTAGGCTACATTTTCTACTGTGTTGTGGTCAGTTGAAAATGGGTGTGACCTTATCCACCTGAGGGTTGGGAGCTATAAGCTAGGTTGAGTTTGACTAGCTCATAAATGGGTCCGCTATCGACGAGCCAGGTGAGCATTGGCATACCACTGGCGAGACGGATAGTAAGGTATCTTCCACTCACTTGGTCATGTGTGAGATGGGGCGGCAACCAGTGTTGGAGTGTACTGGACGCCAGTGATGTTTTCAATGACTAAATGTTCTGATATGGGGACTAGTTGACGATCAACATGTTTGTATTACATCTCTAGCATATGACATTCATCCACGTAGGTGAAGTATAGAATCTTAGTTAAATTTCAACCCTAGGCTGACCATGTCGAGGTTAGATTTGAAGTCCTAAGTGAAATTGGTAAATTTTCAAACTCAAAATTTATGTAAAAATTTTGGTTTTGAGATTTTTGCATAGTGCTTAGATAATTAGAGTGCGCAGTGAAAGCGTAATGGGCCACATAGACTTATCATTTATGAGAATATAAGATTATGTGATATTTCACAAGAGTCTAGAACAATCGGGATCATGGACTGATGAAAACATGTTTAAGCGAAGTATACATGGTTTGACTCAATTTTTAAGTCTTAACAAATCTCAATGATCCCAATGCCCTGATCAAGCAAAGGATCGAGATTTACCAAGATTACAAATCAATACCAGTGGATCCTATGTTCCGCACAGGCAAAGGATCGATGTATCGGGCTCAAACCCACTATAACCATCTATTCGTGTTAGCTCGAACACAGAAAAATGGAAAATTGTATTGTGCTTTAGACAGTGGGGAACTATCATTAAAGGAAAAAGAAAACAAAGAGAGATATGAAAGTATTAGTTGTCACCTAAATAAACTTGCAATCTTAGGAAATATTATAGGGGATTACGATGTCATTAAGCGTGGAAATAAGCTCCTGGTTTTGATACATACTAAAAAGATTTTCAATCCTTGGAGGAACATATATACGTTGGTTGACTTATTAAAATAAAGGAAGAAGAGTTTTGGCAAAATTTAGATATAACGTGTCAAAACCAAGTTACGATAGCACACTTGGATATATTCGAGATAGGGAACACCATTATGACAATTTTACTAATAATATTAATAATTTGCATATACATTATCGAATCTCGCGAGCGAGATTCTTCTTTAAGGGGGGTAGATCGTCGCAACCCCAGTCCTAGTAATCAGTTGTGAACACTGTTGCAAACAAACATTCTTTGTGGGGAAAGTGGTGAATCCTTAGAGGTATGGAAAAAATGGATTGTAAGGTAGGAGTGTTGAATTTCAGGGACAAAAATCTCTTTAAGGGGGGTAGATTGTAACACCCTGTAATTTTCAGTACTCGGGTGTTACCATGTAACCTAATTTAATATAAATACAAACCTAGCTTAAGTGAACATTCACGTTCATTCTAGTCTCAATCCGACCGTTGAAAGTAAATCACTATCCTTAAATCAAGTGATCCACCTGTTAGTTTTAAAGACCCCCCAGATGGATCTAATTTTGGAGTTGTAATCTCCTCGATCGACAAATCCAACCATTGGATCGTTCGGGATTAAGGACTAATGGTCAGAATGTTCACTGGATGGCCCTTTCAAGTACTAGAGCCACTCTTTATCGGGTTACCATACTCAGTTTAGCAATCCGCCCCTCGATGTTACAATTGGAGCCTTAGATCAGCCAACCCACTAAGGTTTTCCATATAGACAGGGCTAGAAATCACAAGAATCACTAATGATCAGACGAAGAATTAATTTGACTGTCGGATCAACGGAAAAACCAACACTAACCTCACTTTTCTTAGTGCAACCCACCTAAGCTTTGGGTCTACCTGATTTTTGCTCTAATGTCCTAAGGGGAACTATCCAAATTGAATGGATGGTGTGGACTATACCATACAACCCCTTTGACCCCACCATCGATCCCGAGAGTGCACGGTGCGTGTGCACCAGCTGTGCATTGGACCAAAGGAACCCGATCAAAGTGGGTTTGACCGAAGTCTGAAGAGGAAGGATTCCTTCCTCCCTTTTTCCTGCTGGGTCGAATTTAAAATGGACATTGTCCGTGTGTTGGTTGGTGGCCCACCATCAGGACTTGTTTGGACGATCCGAACCGTCCATCAGGTGTGGCTTTCAAGTTCAACCAAAACCCAACACTTTTGCACGTTGAAACCCATGATTATGCACATAGTTTTCGGCTAAATTAAGCTGGTGTGTAGGCAAAATTGTGTTTCCAGCCCCTTCAAAACCAACCTACTGTGTTTCATGCGGGCCGCCTTAAGCCGATCCAAACCATTCAGATTGTAGCCCTCTCAAATTCGTTTAAGATGGTGGACCCCACATAGATGCATGCATACGTGCATGTGCTAAAATTCGGCCCAAAGACACCCCACACCAGTGACACTTTTCTGAAAACAGAAAGCACACTCTCTGTTGTCGCCTCGCTGGTGATCCGCGTGATCTCTTCTCCCTCAATCCTAGTTGTCCATCTAAAGCAATCCTAACCCTTCAACTTAGGTCTTCTTCCATGAGAAAGAGAAAACAACGACCAATTTTGCATCACCAGCCGTATTTGAAGGCAGTTTCTACTCGATCATATCTGGAACGTTAGGGTAAGTGAATAAAAGGGAGAGGATATAACAACAGGGGCTCCTCCTCTTATCTTTACGTCTGCACCCGAAACATAGTTGTTTCTTCCTCCCATCGAACCCACCACGAAAACTTCCATGAAGCTTCGAAATATCATCCCTCTAAGCTTCCAAAGACCTGTCCACACCACGTAGATGCCTCATTTTGGAGAAAAACTCTCCCGATGGCAGCAGCCCATCTTCTTTGTTGTTGCACCGCACCAAACCGAGTCAGGCCTCGTCCCGGTTCGAGGCTGACCTTGTTGGACGACCGGTTATTCTCGCTGGACGTTCAACAGATAAAAAGAAAAGAAAGAGGAAGGAGTAGAAAAGAAGAAAGAAATGGGAGGGGGAGAGAGAGAGAGAGAGAGAGAGAGAGAGAGAGAGCGGAGCAGCAGGTCTCTGACGCACCATGATCTAAATTCAGGCCGAGTTCAGGTCGAGTCAGACCTTGTCTATGGAGCTCGGGCCATGTCTGAGTCCAGCCCAACAACTATGGGCTTTGGTCATGAGAAGGAAAATGAAGAAGAAAGAAAGGAAAAAAAGAAAAAGAAAAAAAGAAAAGGGAGTTCGAGTTGGGCCGAGTCGCTGCCCAGCATACCGGGTCGAACTCTGTTTGAGTCTAGGAGTTGTTGGACCTGTTTAAACAGAAGAAGGAGAAGGTAGAGAGAGGTAGGCAGGGAGAGAGAGGAATAGAGGCCGCAACTGAGTCCCGCAGCTGCACCAAAACATGCTGTGCGAGACGGGTCAACTCACTAGTTCGACTCAGTCGATTCTTTAGTCGAGTTGCAGGCTTGGTTAAGGCTAGAGGCCATGTTGGATTCTAGCAAAGCAGAGATGGAGAGAAGAAGGAGAAGAGAGAATGGGAGAAAGAGAGATAGATCAACTTGGTGGGATTAACTTGTTGGCATTCGAGTTGAAATTGAACACGAGTTAGGTCCGAGCCATGCAACTCGCCCTTGAGTTGGCTCAGCTTATGCCACTGAGTCTAGCAGCCATTGCTAGACCATTTTCCAACTAGAAGAAGATGAAGAGAGAGAGGTAGGGTAGTGGGTCATGGTTCGGCCGATGGAAACCGATCAGGTTTTGGAGCCCAATTCGTTGTCGAGTCAAGTCGTTGGCTCGTTGACTTGTGACGAGTTCAACTGAGTTTGGGGGGTGTAATGCCCCGAATTTCGAGGGTTGAGCAAAGCTCAGCTCCCGAGATCCAACACATCACTTATGCAACATAGATAATGATGTTTAAATGTTGTCCATATTAGTGCATTAAACATAAGGGGGATTATACTAAAAC
The DNA here is from genome assembly GCA_021015155.1 of Magnolia officinalis. Classification (NCBI taxonomy): domain Eukaryota; kingdom Viridiplantae; phylum Streptophyta; class Magnoliopsida; order Magnoliales; family Magnoliaceae; genus Magnolia; species Magnolia officinalis. Next base: position 84,574,531 of record JAJHSJ010000005.1, on the reverse strand, counting down.
ATCATATCATACTCTAGATATAATTTACTCAAGCAAGTGGAAGACTGAAATATATATATATGTGTGTGTGTGTGTGTGTGTGTGTGTGTGTGTGAATAAGCAAGGGTTCAACAACCTTTGGAATATGATCACATAACCGAGCTAAAATTTATACATGTATTGGTTCAAACTAAACAAAATGTCAAAATGTGGAGTATCCAGCTAATCCGTGTGTCCCAGTAATCCAATCGAAGTAGCACGAGGTCTACGTAGACCTGCCAGAGAACTGAACATAGGAGAACTCTTCCTTCTCATCAACGAAGTCCAACTCTGCTACATATACGTCCTCATCACCTGCATCTATAACTGACTTTAGTTGGTGTTTTAAAACACCGTCTCAGAGTGGGAGTGAGTGAGCAACTCAGTGGTACTATAAGGTAAAAGTTAATATGTTATCAATTCAATCAAGCAGTAATGATAAAGTAATACAACAATCAATGCCTAACTACTCTTATTAATGTAGGGATGGTGTGCAGTAATGATGCACATGCCCTCGCATAAAGCTCCCTCAAGCGACTTCATCAACCATTCGCACATAGCAAACTTCCTAAACGTGCACTTCCTCGCCGAAGCACATGCAATGCGGTGCATGGTCGTGTTAGCCGAGTACTTAATTAGGCTTATTCATACCTGTAACGCCCTGAAAATCGGGGGTCGAGCATGACTCAACTCCCGAGTTCCAAAACATCACTTATGCAACATAAATGAGTATGATTGAATGTTGGCTGTGTTAGTACAATAAACATGAATGAGATTAATCCAAAACAGTAATTCATACTCCAGAACAATTTCAACAAGGTAAGCGGAAGACTGAAAATGCATATATAATGTATGTAAGGTATAACAACCATCTCAACCTCCATAGTATGAACACTAATTGAGTATACATATACATGTGTTGTTTCTAAAACAAAATATCAAAATATACAACTGGAAACATCGATCCCGAAGTCCCGCGATCACTGGCCAGCCTATAAGAAGCCACCAGCGTACTGCATGTATGAGTACTCCTCCTGATCATCCTCGAAATCAGGCTCAGTCTCCGTCGACCCGTCTATACCTGCATCTAGGTCCGGGTCTGATGGGTGTCCAGAACACCGTCCCGTAACGTGGGAGTGAGTAGCTAACTCAGTGGAACAATAGAGCATGGGTTAACATGTTATCAATTCAGTCAAGCAGTAATGATAAAGCAATACAAACAAACAATCCTAAAGACTCTTATTAATGCAATTATGAAATGCAGTTATGCGTGCATGCCCTCACCGACGTTCTCCCTCATGCGACACCATCTTACGTCCGCGGCATGCATACATTCCTCAGTGCTCCACATCTTCCAGGCACATGCAGTGCGATGATGAACATGATTACCGAGTTGTTATTAGTCCATTTCAAACAGCAGGATTGAGAAACTAAGGTACCTCCCTTGTATTATTCCCAAACATGATCCATTCTAGGGTCGTCAATCCTAGGTAATCTCATACGAAGTGTAGTTCTAGGTCGCTGCAAAGGCTGTCAGGGCTGTTACGCGCAATCGTTACACCGCTCCCACATCACCTTTTTAACGGTTCATCACTAAGCTGATACAGGCCTAGTATGTACTCCTGTCGCTACGGAAGGGTCGTCGCCTCCACGTAGACTCAGAGTACGCTCGAGGTCACTACAAAGGGCTGCCAGGGCTGTTACTCGCAATCGTTGCACCGCTCCCCCATCACCTTATCAATGTAGGCCGACAGCTCGAATATAGTGTACCATACCACCATAATCGGCTCACGAGTCTATTTGCTCAATGGTCACTACGGGGAGGCTCGGGCTGACGCAATCGCAACACCACGAAACCCCAGCGTAGGCCGACAGCTCGACCACGGTGTCTCATACCACCATGCCCGGCTCATGAGTCTTAGCGGATCGAGGTACCATGGTTAACGGGATTCCATTGGTAAGTTTGGTACCCTAAGTTCAAACAGTAATGACCAAACATGGTGAACACACAGTCGACAATCGGGTTACTTGACGAGCCTGACTAGCTCGAGCACACAACAAGTTGGGCGATATGAAGCGCAAAAGCACTCCGTGTGGCCAATCACTATCGCCAACCGAAGTACGACTCAGGTTCGTCAGACACATCCCTTGTGGTGACATGAATCTCAGCCACAATCTCAAGTCTGGTACCGAATGTCTGGACTATAGACATAGTCTCAACCTCAATCAATTTTCATCCTTAGCATGTGGAGTAAAGCATGATAAACAAAGTAATACAAGCATGTTAGCAGGCATGTCATAAGGCATGTTACAAAGCATGTTGTAAAGCATGTTATAGAGTACTATACAATTAGGGATACAATTACATATACATCACAAGTGAGTGGTTAGAGTAAACCACCACATGGAGGGAATCCTACATGTCTCTAAGGTAGTCGAGAATTCCATATCAGCACCGACCTACGGTGTCAACATCTAAGCATGTGCTCACACAAGCATTTACACAAACACATAGAGTACACTATTTCAACATACATGACGTATGTTAGTAAAATATGTATTAGGACTATCTTCTCACCAAGCGAGTATTTTATCCATGTATATCATAATCATACAGCAATTAATCATGACAATTGCATTTCCAAAATTTATACATATACGGTATTTCTAGAATACACAATTTCAACATACCTAGTGTTAGCAACAAAATGTATTACGGCTTCCTTTCGAAAAAGTCATTATTTTATCCATATATAATGTATACATACATAAAAAAACATGTCAAACACTTTTCCGAAAAAAATACGTATACGGTATTTCTACGTATACCTAGAGTATGTGAAATTCCATATTCTACAACGTTAATCGAAACAGAAAACGGAAAGCACTTTCTACATGTGCAATTGCATGCAGATCATGAATCTATCATTATCTGACATTGAAAGCATTGAAAACCGTAACCTATACACCTAAAGTCCTCACCTTGGCCCTTGGAATTTCAACGAATCAGCAAGGGTATTGGGGCTTCCGTATACGGGTGTTTCCTAGCCTAAAGAGCGGAACCGATTAGCTTTTTCATATCCTACAACGATCCTACCTTAAATCAGACCTAGGGTTAGGGTTTCTTACCTTCAAATGGGATGGATACCGCCGGGAAAACACCTGGAATAAGGCGGTGTAGGCCGTGTGATGAGTGGAAGCAGCAGGAGGAAGATCGGCTACAATCTCCAAGCCTTTCTCTCACTTTTCTCTCTCTCACTCAAGGGTTTCTCTCCCAAATTCGTATGGCTGTGAGAGGGGCTGTTCTAAGCCCCTTTTATAGCCAAAATCATGTCTAAAATAGACTCAGGTTCAAGGGTGGCTGCATATATAGGCAGTTCGCCACTTTCCAAGCTCAAAAGGGATGTTCTGGTGGCCCTCCTTGAGCCAAACGTAAGACTTAAGCTCACCATCTATGGATCCACGTGGGATTACGTTTTCGACTCGATCGGATTCCTAGATCGCACGTGGTGGACCACTTTCAGTTCAACGGTCAGTGGGCCACGATCAGGAATTCCAAGTACATGTAAATGTTCCTGAAATTTTTCTTAATCCGAGGGTGTAATTTGGTCTGATTCTGACGGTCAGGTTGCTTAATACTGACGCGCAACCGAATGATGCCAGATCACTATTCTTGATATTTTTATTAGGATGGGAATAGTGTTTTTCACACCCCTCGCTCCGGATCGAAATAAATGGCCGTGGGACATCGGAAATCATCTGATTTTTGAGATGATTGCAAGCCCAGTGGGGCGGTCCTAGTTCCTTAGCTTCGTGTTAATCGGACTCCCGATGTGCGATATAGACCTAATACGAAGTTTCGTTTCATTCCCGAGAGCAGACGGGTAATGAGTTTGGTTCTAAACTTTAGGGTAACCTAGAGTCACTGATTTTGCAAGTTTTGGGTCTTGCAGATCGTATTTAAAGCGATCCCAACGGATTTCATGGCTAATCGAGTTTTGCACTTAGTTAACTTTGTTAATTTTCTAAAGGATTTAATCCTAATTGATTTCTGGTCGAGATGGTACTCAAGCCAAAGTACGGAAATTTACGGGTCGTTACAATACCACAGATTTGGGAAGCTAAGGTAGCTCCCTTTATATCATTAACTCAAGCGGGGATCCATCTAGGGTCGTCAGTCCTAGTTAGTCACATACGATAGGCAAGTTGTAGGGCATCACCCCTAATGGAAGCAGTGGATAGACAAATTCAAGTGTTTATACTCGAGGTCACTATGGGTTGCTCACTGGTCACTACGGGGAGGCTCGTCACCCCAGCGTATGCCGACAGCTTGACCACGGTGTCCCATACCACCATGCCTGGCTCATGAGTCTTAGCGGATCGTGGTACCATTGTTGAAACGGTCTTTAACATTGGTAAGCGGTACCTTAGATTCAAGCAGTAACGTCCATACATGGTAAACACATAATAGGTCAATTCGGTTTATTAGACAAGTTCGGTTGGTACGAACGTACGCTGAATTAATCAACATGGAGCATATAAGCACTCCACGTGGCCTAACCACTGTCGACAATCATCGTACGACTCGGATTCACCGAACGTATCAAATGTGGCGAGACTAATTCTGCCACTCATACGGAAATTGTTACCGATTGCCTGGACTGCGTTGTAGTCCCAATCTTACTCAAATGTAGCAGGTAAATACATGTGATAATCATGTGAGCATTTGACAAGCAATTCAAAGCAATAACTCATTTGAGCATTTCATCTAACATATTGAACATGTTACCACACGTTGCATTTCATCCATGAATCGTGTAGACTAAAATTAAGATTTCGTGAAGGAAACATACATATGGATAAGGTGATCGAGAATCCTATCTTAATACCCTTATAAACAACAATTCACCAACAATTTCTCATTCAAACATTTTATCAAACACTTAGACTACACCTTACTATATACATAGATTAAATTAGTTACGGCATATATTATAACAAATCCTTACACAAAGTGATCGTAATACCTATGACAAACATGAATCCTACGTTTATAGTCATGACGAACACAAATCGTAATTTCATATTCATTCAATCATTTCAACAAACACATGGAATGCATCTTGAATTTAACATAATTCACACATGTATAATATATAGAAAACGTTGTATCTAAGAGCATGTGACAGCAATCAAGTCAGACATAAATCATTAGCTGACATTGAAAGCATTGAAAATCATAACCTAAACGTTTATAGTCTGCACCTTTCGTTAGATTGCTCGTTTCGAACTCGGTTCAAATCCTACATTTCTGAATACAGAACAACGGGTACCTAAACATTGAAATAGGTTAGTTATTTCGTCGATTACCCTATTTGGATTCCTGAATCAAGATTAGGGTTAGGATTTCTTACCCAAATCGTAGTTGAAATGAGTCGTGTAGCGATGTGAAAAGGCGAATCAGCTCGTGGAGTAGTGGGAGTGAATCCCGGCAACGATCTCCCGAACTCTCCCTCTTCTCCTCACTCTTTTCTCCTCTTTTCTCTCTACTCTCTCCTAGGGTTTGAGAAATTCGTAAGGAATGATAATGGGGTGGTTTAAGGGCATTATATAGGCACAAAACTGGTATAAATGGCCCCAGGGCCATGGTATACTTAGGTTATAGCCAAAGGGCGATTGTTTCTGACGAATGGGGCCCATCGGGAGGTCCATTACCTATTTATGTCATAGAGTAAGTTCCCTGACAATGGATCTAGGCCAGGATGTGTAAGACCCGTATCCTACTCCGTACTGTTCCGTTAACTTTCGTGATCTTTCTCGTCAAATTTCGGCAACTTGCGACGTATAATCAACGTTGCGATCGACCCTAAGTCGTATCTTGTAAATTCATGTCGACTTAATCCAAGACTTGTATCATTGCGATCGCACCATCGCCGCGGTTCCAACGCCGTGACTCACGCACCGATCTGATACCCTGACTAGAAAATGTGAGTCGGCGTTTATTTGAAGAAACACCGCGCTTTCCCAATCCCAAGAGAATCTCTACACAATGTCAAATCAATCCCATCAATCAATCAATCAATCACTTCAATGTCAAGTACAAAGCAACCCATGCTTTCTCTCTCCAAAGTCAACTCTTTCTTACCCTCTCTCTTGCACCACCTTACATGTCAAGTACCACATCCATCACTCACCTCACCCTTTCACCCATCACACCCATCCCTCATCTCTCTAACAACTCTCTCTCTCTTTCTTATTTCTCATCTCAACTCCCAACTAGCAAGAGCATCACACGTCCAAGCCATTTTTAAGACAGAAATGTGATTTTGGTGGCCCACTTTTCCATTCCAAAACCCATCATCCTAGCCATTCACTTCTCATCTCTACCATCAAAGTGAACCACAAGGAGGTTGGCGTTCCAACGGACCGAGAAGATCAACCGGTGGGTGCTTTATAGGATAGGTTTTTCATGTTTTTATAATGGACCAAGTGAGGCCTACCGATCAATGGTACGAATCTCACTTTGGACCCTAAGATGTGGCCGATGGCCCACCTTGATTATCATTTGATGTATGATTAGATGCAAGGGAGGGCCTATAGTGTCGGGGTCCCTCCATCACACGTGTGTTCCACCTTTTCTCTCTCTCTCTCTCTCTCTCTCTCTCTCTCTCTCTCTTTTTCATTTTCCTTTTCTTGAGATGATATGATTGTGTGGCCCACTTGAATGGACCCCACCATGAAGTATTTTATCCGAGCCGCTTATGAGTGGGGACCACCTTATATGTGTTGCACCCACACCAACCACCATTTGGTGGCCCACCTAAACAGGGCCCACCTTATGCGTGAGTTAGGCCCAGACCGTCCAGCGTCCAGGGACGCTGGACGTACATGGAAAACACAAATATAAGCTTGGTTTACAAGCTTCTTGGTGGCCCACTCACATAAGCCCCACCTTGATATTTGGATTCAATCCAAGCCGTCCATCTTATTTACCAACTCATTTTAGGCGTTGAGCCGAAAAATGAGGTTGATCCGATTACCTGGTGGGCCATAGCGTTGAAAACAATGTCATTACCGTTGAAAATCTACCCTGATAGTTATATAAACCGAAATTATTCGATATTGGACTTGTTTGGTCCATCTCAAGTCGTGAGAAACCAGTGGCCAGGGTGGATTCGTTTGATGCGGGCCCCACATGCGAAGACCTCAAAAAAATGAGATTTGGCAATATATATATATATATATATATATATATATACTATATATATATATATATATATATATATAATATATATATATATATGGTATAAAGGGCAGCGACGCTGCCAGCATCAGCGTGAAAACGGGCAGGGACCCACGGCTCCAGCCGTGGGCCCCACCATGATGTTTTTGTTACCATCCAACCTGTTCATTTGGCGGACCACCTCCTGAGGTAGGCCCCGTCCAAATTTCAGGCGCATCCAATGCTCAGGTGGCCCACATCATAGGAAACAGTGTGAATTGAACTCTACCACTGAAACCCTTTTTGGGTCCACATAAGTTTTGGATCAAGCTGAAATTTGTTGTTACCCTTCATCCAGGCCCGTATGGCCTTACCAACGGGTTGGATGGCATATAAGCATTACGGTGGACCCCACGTGGAGCCCACAGTGATTTATGCGTTTTATTCCCACCGTCCAGGCGGACGATGGGAGCCCACTGTAATGTATGTGTTGTATTCCACCGTCCAGTGGACGGTGGAGCCCACGGTGATGTTTGTGTTTTATGCACACCGTCCAGTGGACGATGGGTCCCACTTGGAGTTTTCCATGCATCTGAAACTTGGTCTGAACCCTCAATCAAGTGGGACACTCTTACTGGATGGGCTGGATTTGCAAAACCACATCTCTGTGGGTCCTCAAAATGGTTATGAATGTTTTAAATGGTGCATGGCCCTCTCCACTTCTGCATGTGGTGTGGCCTGAACAAGTCACGGATTGACTTGATTTTTGAGACCTAGGCTCACGATGGAATGGTGCATCTGTCTGATGGTGTTGACGTTCGAAACGCATCACGGTGGGACCCACACAGCTTGACCTCATGGGACCTAAAATCAGCTTAAGCGCATTGTACCTTTTCCCATATATATATTTTTATGTGTATATATCATGGTAGGGTGGTGGGCTATTTTGGGGCCTACCATGATGCATGTATTGCCTCCAACCTATCCATCCAACTTTTGAAAGCCCATTTTATTGCATGAGCTAAGGAACGAGGCAGATCTAACAGTTCAAGTAGACCCCACCATTTGTTATGCATATGGTCCATGTGATCGGGCCCATTTTGACGTACTATGGGGCCCAATTGGTGTGGCCCATTTGGTATATACAAGGTCCATGGGATTAAGCCCATTTGATATATATAAGGCCCGTGTGATTAGGCCCATCTGGATGTATTTGTGGCCCATGTTACGAGGCCCATTGTGATGTTTTCAAAGGCCCATGGGATATGGCCCATTGCAATGTACCTAAGGCCCATTAATGTGGCCCACTTGATTTATATAAGCCCCAATTGATGTGGCCCATTTAAGGCATCCAAGGCCCATGGGTCGAGGCCCTACGGGATGTCCTTAGGGTCCATTGCAATGTGTGATTCCTCCATGGTTTGTGTAATGATGTTTTATGGCGGGCCATGCCTTGGGAGCAATGTTGGTTTGACGTCCACATTGCAAGTATAGTGTTGGTTAAATGTCCGCATTATAACTCTCCCTTGGGCCCATCGGTAGGCCCATACTTGTTGTGTGTAGGTCGTCTAGGCCCATCTGCGTTGTAAGGATAGTTCATCACCTTATAACATGCTTAGTGTAACTCCATGATTCATGCTCATACGCATCATATGTATGCTTGATATGAGGAATGTTTGGTTATAACACGAGCCGTTGGGCTGAGACATTTACGGGACTCCATATGAGACGGAGTGCCCGACATGAGCGCATGGTACGCGCGAGATTGTTGCATGTTTGTACGATGTGATTCATGCATCTCGCATACATGTTACTTGATCATTGTACGCCCTAGCGACATCAGGGCCGTGACCACCACAGGCACATCATGGATGGCTAGATGGGACACCGGAAATATTTGGTTCTAGCATTGTGGGCACTTAGGATGTCCTTGGGCGAAAATCTCAGAACCTCCTTGGTACCAGGAGTTGCTCCACGTTTAGACCGAATGGAATATGAGCGCCGGTGCCTATACCATGATGTCGTGTCTCCCACTGTGTCGTGGTCGGTTGGAAGGGGGTGTGGCCTTATCCGCCCGAGTGAGGGGGCTATAAGCTAGACTGAGTATGACCAACTTATAAATGGGTCCGTTATCGATGAGTCGGGCCCGATATTAGCAAGCGGATAGTGAGGTCTATTCCTCTCGCTGGGCTGTGCAACTAGGGAAGAGGCAGTCGGTGTCGAGTGTAATAGACCCCGGTGATTTTTCCAGAGAGCAACCGTACTGATATGTGGACTTGTTGGGTAGGAATTGCATATCCATTCATTCATTCATTCACTATTCACTCGGGCTGGTGGTGCGTAACTATTTGTTACGTGTACCATCACATGGCCAGGATTTCAGTTGGGCGCGTGACTAACCTGAGATCAGGAGTTTACCACATTGTGTATGACTATCCAAATTTAACTATGGGACTGGTTTGGATAGAAGTCCCCTGTGATGGACCCCATAGCCTGTGATACTTCGTACTATCATCCTGACTTCACATTCCAGCATGGTCATTTCATTCGCACTGCATATTACATAGCATCCGTCGTACTTAGCATTTTGGGTTACTATGTTTCTGCACTCGTATGACTTAGATGAGGTTGATGGTATTCGTGGCTCGTCAGGATTTACGTATTGCATTGCATCCTCAGCATTTGTTATTGTCTTATTATGTTCTGCATCGCATAACCTTGGTACGACTGATAGCACTCATGGACTTACCAGTATATTTCCGCTTACTCTAATATCGTATGATTCATGATCTTGTTAGTATTTCCGCTTATTTCGATGATGTATGATTTATGGGCTTTATGGTATACTTGACACTTATCTTGTACACACACTCTCATCACCCTCTAAGCTTTTGTAAGCTTATGCACGATAGATGCGTGCAGCTGTCCTCTTGAGCTTTGATTTCGATATATGTATTTTCCTTTTAGCATTGTATTCAAATGATTATATTAGTGGATATGTGATTTTGATGTTGCATTTATGATATGGGTATGCTTATGGTTATGCTCCATTACAAAAAAAAATCATACTGAAAATTTTCCTTGTAGGATCCCAAGATCGGAATCTGGTGTATGGGTGCTGGGAGCCGAGAATGGGGTACTACGGAGGCTGTCGGCGCCGGATTCGGCGATCGGAAATTTTGTGAGCCCGGTTTCCGAGTTTGGGGCGTGACAGGATGCGATTTCAGCGCGTTTGAATAGGCCGATCAATCGTGACGGACTTGTATCTGATCAACGGTCGTTGTCACTCGATCAGGGCCACAAGTATACAGATATGTGCAGGAAAATTTTCCTGATCCATGGGTGAAGTTTGACTAGGAACTAACAGTCTGAAATCTCCAATTTCGCCCATGAACGCACTCATACACTTTGCTCAAGGCTCAAGTTGTGCATTTCTGGGTACTATCTGGCCTCAATTCCCACGATAGTTGTCAAGCCCAATAAGACGGTCATAACCCCTATAGTTTTGCAGTCATCGGACTTTCGACGTGTGGTCCAGGTCCGATACGGAGTTTCAATGTGCTCCCGAGAGCAACTAGCTTTTGGGATTTTTCCTAGGTTTTTCAGTAATGTTGAGTTAGCGATTTTGACGGTTTTAGGTCTTGCCGTTTGTATAAATAGCGGTTCAAGCTAATCCACCGATTAATTTAGTTTAGTACCTAATTAATTTTCATCTAATTTCCCCAAAATACGGTCCTTAGGGATTTCTACCTAAGGTGGTACTCGGGTCTTTGTACGGATTTTTTCCGAGACGTTACAGAGGGTTTTGTTGTCCCTACTGGACTTGGGTTGAGCAAGAATTTAAAAAAAAGAGAGAGAATAAGTTGTTGTTTAGTCGAGTCGACTCGCTGAGTCACGGAGTCAAACAAAAACCTCGGGTCCAATGTCAATTTATACACTGTAGGGTCGAGCTACCGAGTCGACTAAGGATTTGAGCATTCCTTAGCAACATTGGTAGGCAATTCAACACATAAGGTGATGATTTCTTCCCCTTAAGCTTTCTGTTTTCCCATTAGCTTAAGTGACAGTTTCTGATTTAATTTTGGTTGGTAATTGATATCTCTATCTCATAATTACTTGTGTTAGTTATTGGAATTAAATTATAGATTATGTGCTCAATATTTATCATACATGAACATCTATATGTTGCACTTGTGTATTTTCTCATGGTCATGGATTACTTGTCGATTGCTTGGGGAACTTAAATTGGTACATCTATCAATGGAAAACCCCACTTACATATGTACATCTAGACTTGGGATGTAACCTGATTGTTATTATAATGGACCTTCGACTTATTGGCTACTTGAATTATGGGTTAAATGGAATATTGACGTGGGCCTATCATCCATGGGTTGTTGTGTCTATGTGGTTTTTGAGGATGGTCTTTTTATCACATTGATTTAGTATTTGCCCTATGTGGCATTTGATTTGATATTTGCCCTATATGACTTTGATTTGATATTTACCCTATGTGGCTTTGATTTGATATTTGCACTATGTGGCTTAGTTTTGGTATTTGCCCTATGTGGGTTTGATGTATTATTTTTGTGCAACCATGCGATGGTAAGTTGTTCACAACCTCAAGTGTAGGGTTGCGATGTAGTAATAATCTCGGTGAGACCGAGGTCGAATCCATAGGACTAATCTCATACGTTTCTGAAAGTAACTAAAAGTGGAACTAGAAGAAGATATAAATCTAAAGTCGAAGAAGTTTGAAGAGTAATTGTGAAAGATATAATTGAAACTTTGTAAATTTAATGGCAGAAACTAGGGTGCCAAGGATCCACTTGTAGCAATTGAGATGCTACCTTGCTTAATTTAAGAGATCCAACTAGATTTAAAGTCCTATCCTATCTAGTTGGAAGAAGAGATGGTCAAATCTCTGAACTTCTCATTGATCTAGCCTCAATGAAGGAGAATTGTGGTAAAGTGGAAGGGATTCCATCATCCAACCATGCCCAAGAGATGATGGAAAACAACAGGATTTACCAAATCCACGATATCAAATAAACAAAAAGATATTTAAAGCTATTGCAGACTTATTATAATTTGTGTCACAACAAACCATTAAAAACTGAAAAAAATCATCAGAATCAACTAGAATTCAATGAAATTCAAACATAAACATGAATCAAAGCAAAGTAAACATCTCAATCATGCTACAAGCTTCACCTCTTAGCCATAGATAAGAGGTTTAGCCAACCATAGACATGATTGAACTAAAGTCTCTCAAACAAACCATAAAAACCAACTAGGAAAGAAGAAGAACGCTCTTAGACGGTTCTTTCACCCTTTTGTTTCACTCCTTAAACCCTAGAAGATGCTTAGGAACATCCTAGGGACTCCTATTTATAGTTATGAACCCCTCTCTTACGCACCGACTTGAAATTTCTGAAAATCGCTTGCGAAAGGCCTCAATTTGCACAATCTGTGTCGGCCCTGCGTTACAACTCTGCACGATTTCGATGGCACCAAAGTTGGTTCGGTGGTATCGAAATCGCATCTGCACCTGAAATTGTATGTGCATAGTACTTCGGTGGCACCGAATTAAGCTTAGGTGACACCGAATTAAGCTGTTTTCTTGCTAGATTGTTTTGTGCACTTTCGGTGGTACTAAAATTGACTTAGTTGGCATCGAAATTGGCTGTTTTTTTACTGTTTAACTTGTGCTTTTGCCAATCTTTTCTCCATCATTTGTACTTGGTTTCCTGGGATATTTGGCATGAGAATTCTCCGTTTTTAGTCCCTAAGATTCCCCCTCTGCCGTAATGACTCTTAAGCACTAAATTCATACTTTTAACATCCTTTTTAATTTCAGCTCTTAAATTCACCTTGCAACACAAACATGATTAAAATAGAACATTAAGCATTATCATATTCATAAAACCAAGTAATACATGTGGGATAATATGTAATATTTGACCCTCAACATAAGTTCCACTTTTTAAACTATGATTAGCCACTAGTTGATGAGATTCCATTAAACATCTCAATGTTGAAGTCTCATGAGTCGAGGATGGTGGTATGAGACATTATGCCCGAGTTGTTGGCCTACACTGGGTGATGAGCCCCCCGTAGCAACATTTGAGCTTTCTTAAATTGGCTGGTTGTAATCGGAATAATAACGGTTTGGTTAATCATGCATTCATAGCATACGGGTGATGACGGATGGCTAATTCTGGATACTGTAGCACTTGCCCTGATATCGTTTCGCTAGCTCTCAGACCACCGATAATACAGGTGGCTAATTCTGGATGATGTAGCACGTGCCCTTAGTCGTGGTATCGTTTCGCTAGCTCCCAGATCATCCGACAATCGGCCCACTTTTGATGAGCTTGACACTACGCATGTACGGGATTTAGTTTCGCTAGTGATCAGCCACATGCATGGGTTTCGCCCAAAAGCCAACTGGATAAACATCCCTAGTTGATGTGCATTCACGTATCCATGCATTTAATTACATTGCATTGGCTTGTTTTGCATGATTTTTTATTAAACTATACTTACCTAATGTGATGGTGTATAATTTTGAGGGGAATTCACATTGAGCTTGTCACGCCCCAAACTCGGAAACCGGGCTCACAAAATTTTCGATCGCCGAATCCGGTGCCGACAGCTTCCGTAGTACCCCATTCTCGGTTCCTAGCGTCCATTCGCCAGATTCCAATCCTGGGATCCTACAAGGAGGATTTTTCCAATGTACATTTAACCGTGATAAGCATAACCACAAGTATACCAAAATCACAAAGCCAACATCATCATCACATATCCACTAATATAAACATTTGAATACAATGCTGAAAAGAAAATACATATGTTAAAATTAAAGCTCCAGAAGTCAGCTACATGCTTCAAGCTCCACGCTGCTGCAACCTAACATCACCTTCACGCATCTATCATGCATAAGCTTATAGAAAGCTTAGAGGGTGGTGTAAGTGTGTGCACAAGGTAAGTGTCAAGTATTCAATACAATGTCATAATCATACAATGCCGAAAATACTGGTAAGATCACGAATTATACGATATCAGAGTAAGCGGAAATACTGACAAGTTCATAAAAATCATACGAAGTTAGAGTAATACGAAAACATACTGATAGGCCCATAAATACCATCAGCCTTATCCAAGCTATGCAATGCAGAAATATAATAAAAATAATATCATATATTGATGAAGCAATGTAAATCAGTCATGCAATGTGGAGACAGCAAACTAAATATCCGATGTCGATGATGCAATACAATATGCGATGCGAATGAAATGACCAAGCTGGAGTGTGAAGTCAGGATAATAGTACGTAGTATCGCAGGCTACGGGGTCCATTACAAAGGACTTCTATCCAAACCAGTCTCATACGTAAATTTAGATAGTCAGACTCAATGTGGTAAACTCCTAATCTCAGATTAGTCCCGCGCCCAACCGAAATCTCGGCCATGCGAAGGTACACAATAGTTAATTGCACACCACCAGCCCAAGTGGATAGTGAATTAAATGAATGCATGAGTATGCAACTCCTACTCAATAAGCCCACATATTAGTACGGTTCATCTCTGGGATCATCACCGGGGTCTATTACACTCTACGCCGCTTGCCGCCCCTATCCGAACGCACAATTGGGTAAGTGGAAGAGACCTCACTATCCGCCTGCCAATATCGGGTCCGGCTCGTCGATAGCGGACACATTCCTCAAGCTGGTCAAACTTAACGTAGACATTGCCCTCTTACTCAGGCGGGTAAGGTCACACCCCCTCTCAAGAGACCACGACATAGTGGGAGATGCGGCCTATTGGTATATGGCCCTCATGCGCTCATATATATATATATATATATATATATATATATATATATATATATATATATATATATATATCTACTCGGTCTCGACGTTAGGGCGTCTCCTACCCACGGAGGTCTAGGGATTTTCACTCAAGGACATCTATGACGCCCGTATGTTAGAATCAAACATTTTCGATGTCCCATCTGACCATCCACGATATGCCTGTGGAGGTTACGACCCTGATATCGCTAGGGCGTATAGTAGTCATATCATAAAATGCGTGATGCATGAGTCATACAATTCAGTCATACATCAATCCTACGCATGCCGTGCGCTCATGTGAGATAACCTCTGCTTATTAGGGAGTCTCATATCAACCTGCCCAATGACATATGCAATGGTCAATCATATCTCATAACAAACATACAGATGATGAGTATGGGCATGTATCATGGTGTTATGCTGTCGCATACTCGTAATCGGTATCAATAACCAGTATCAATAATCGACCTCGACAATATGGACATTTAACCAACATGGCCACTAAGGAATGGCTCGCATAGAGCCTAACATATAATAGACCCATGGCCTCACGCTAAGGCAAAATATACAACACCATGGGCCTTACTCAAGAGCTTAATACATCACGATGGGCCTTTCATATGGGCCTAACATACATCACAATGGGCTACATCGCCTGACCCTCAAATGCATCATAATGGGCCTCATCACATAGACCTCATATACATCACATTGGGCCTTAAACACGGGCTGAATACACATCACAACGGGCCTCAAATACAGGTCGAATGCTCATCATAATGGGCCTCAAATACAGGCCACATATACATCGCATTGGGCCTCGACAATCGGCCTATATCGACAATCGGAATCGACAAATCGGTCACGTTGATCGGAATCAGCAATCGGCCACGACAATCGGAATCGGCAAATCGGTCACATCAATTGGAATCGGCAATCGGTCATGACAATCGGAATCGATCGATAATCTAAATCAGTAAATCGGTCACGTCGATCGAAATCGGTAATCGGTCATAATAATCGGCCTCGATCGTTAATTGGCAATCAGCCACGACAACTGGAATCGATCGATAATCGGCAATCGGCCACGACAACCGGAATCGATCAATAATCGAAATCGGCAAATCGGTCACGTCAATCGAAATTGGCAATCGGTCATAATAATCGGCCTCGATCACTAACCGACAATCGTCCACGACAACCAGTATCGATCGATAATGGGAATCGGCAAATCGGTCACGTCAATCAAAATCGGCAATTGGCCACGACAATCGGGATCGATCGATAATCGGAATCGACAAATCGGTCACGTTAATCAGAATCGGCAATCGGCCACGATAATCAGAATCGATCGATAATCGGAGTCGGCAAATTGGTCACGTCAATCGGAATCGGCAATCAGCCACGACAATCAGGATCGATCGATAATCGGAATCGGCAAATCGGTCACGTCAATCAGAATCGACAATCGGCCATGACAATCGGAATCGATCGATAATTAGAGTCGGCAAATCGGTCACGTCAATCAATCGATCATGACAAATCAGAATCGATCGATAATCAGAATCGGCAAATCGGCCATGACAATCGGGATCGATCGATAATTGGAGTCGGCAAATCGGTCACGTCAATCAATCGGTCATGACAAATCGAAATTGATTGATAATCGGAATCGGCAAATCGGTCACGATAATCAGCCTCGACAATCGGCATCGATGAGAATGGGCCTAACAAGGCGTAAGGGAAGGTCACAATGTGGACATTTAATCGTCATTTCCCATCAACGTGGACATTCAACCAACATTGCTCCCAAGGAGTGACCCACATAGGGCCAAGCGTACAGTGGGCCCACGGCCTCATACAAGGGTCTAATATACATCAAATAGGCCCCATACCTGGGCCTCAAATACATCAAGTGGGCCACACATCATGGGCCTAATACATATCACAATGGGCCTTGCCCTAAGGCCACGAATACATCACAATGGGCCTTGCCCATAGGCCTTGAATACATCACAATGGGCCACAACCCATGGGTTTCAAATACATCATAATGGGCCGCATCACTTAGACCTCATGTACATCAAGTGGGCCGCATCGCATGGGTCACATATACATCACAATGAGTCGCGTCACGTGGGCCACACCAGTGGTCCTCATATACATCAAGTGGGCTGCATCAATGGGCCGCACCAACGGGCCTCATATACATCAGGTGAGTTGTATCAATGGGCCACACCAACGGGCCTCATATACACCAGGTGGGCCATATCAATGGGCCACACCAACGGGCCTCATACACATCAAGTGGGCTCCATCAATGGGCCGCACTAATTGGCCTCATACACATCAAGTGGGCTATATCAATGGGCCGCACTAATGAGCCTCATATACAACACGTCGGGCCTCATGGACGAGCTACAAATTCATCGAGGTGGACCTCATGGATGGGCAATAAATACATGAAGGCGGGCCTCATGGACGGCCACAAATATATCAAAGTGGGCCTCATCATATGGGCCTCACCAAAAATCATTTTAATAGTTGTAGGTGTAAGATGTGTATCCCTGCACACATGGCCCACGTATGATAATCAACATTGTCCAAACACTGTCCAGATAAATCAATACCGTTTAAACCTTTCCATGTAAATCGGCGCCATCCAAACATTGTCCAGCATCGTCCAGATGGTTTGGACGGTGTGGATGAAATAAATACATCACGTTGGTGTCCAACGCTGGCCAAACAGGTGGGCGGCTTGGGGGGGTCACATACATCAAATGGGATCCACAGAACTTGTTGGCGTCTGCGCAGCAGCAGAGCTGCTCGTGGAGAGTTGCTGACCCACCATCCAGATGATGGATGGTGGGATATAACGCATCCATCATGGTGGGGTCCACACACGTGGCCCACCCCTAAATGGATGGCGTGGAGAATACATCCATCACGGTGCGCGCCACACAGCACCGTCCGGATGGACGGTGCAGATGTAACACATAAGGTGGGTCCCACGGATCTCATTGACGCCACACATCAGTTATGTAGCTGGTGTGAAATACATCAGCCAATCTGCTTTAATGTAGTGGGTCCCACGTGGAGCCACCATGAAATATATATTAATATATATAATATTATATTATAATATTTATTATCTCTTCTTTCTTTTTTTTTTTCTTTTAAAAAAAAAAAAAAAAAACTACCAACGTCCAGACCTTGGACTTCTGTGACGAACGGCCTAGATCACACTGATCCCACTGTCCATGTGATAGGCGGTGTGGATAAAATACATATATTGGGTGGCCCACCGTCCAAGCAATGGATGGTGCGGATACCACACTTACATCATAAAGGGCCCCACATGGCAGGTGGGTCCACACGTGCGGGACCCACTAGCCCAAAACAACTGGTATTTGTTTTCTCCCTTCATCCAGGGCCCGTCCACTAAGGACGGCCTCAATACAACGTGTACGTGATGTGGGTCTCACCGTCCAGATTTGTTGGACGGTGAGGATTCCACCCACTCATCTGATGGGTCCCGTCCAATCATGGATGAACGACTGTAACACATGCATAGGGTGCATCCCATGTCCAGATCTGCTGGACAGATGGACGGCGTGGATTCTATCCACACATCAGGTGGTTCCGGGTTAGATGGGCAGACGATGTGGATGAAATCCACACAAGTGGGTCCCATGGAACTTGGTGATGTTCCTGCAGCAGCTAGATGCTGTTGCCCAGCAGCCCAATAGATGGGTGGTGCAAATTAGGTGGGTCCACAAAAAGGGAGAGAGAGAGAGAGAGACACGGATGGAGGAGGGACCCCGCCTTTATGGCCCCTCTTTGAATAACGCATACATCAAGAAGGGTCCCACCACAAGTGAGCCCTCAAATCATCAAAATTACATGAATCAAACCTTAGAAGAACACCAACCTTTGATCTCCTCTTCCTTCTTTCGATAATGCATGTTAGAGCTCCATAGAACAATTTCAACGGTTGATATGAAACTTGGATGGTGAAGATGGGAGATAAAAAGGTGGGCCACACTAGCTCTCCTCTCTCTCATGGAAATGTTGGACGTTGGAGTTGCTTGGGGAGAATGGAAGAGATGAGAGAGATAAGAGAGAAGAGTGAGTGTGTGATGTGAGTGATGGAGTGATGGGGAGAGAGATGGGTGAAGTGATGGAAAGTTGACTTTTAGGGATGGGTAGTTGTACTTGAGATGGGTGTGAGTGATGGGAGTGATGTGATATGATACTTGATTGATTGATGTGACATATTGTAGAGATTCTCTTGGGATTACAAACGCGCGGCGTTTCCTCAAACTGAACGCGGACCCACATCTCCTGGCCTGGGTATCGCCTCGGCGCGTAAGACGCGGCGTTGGAATCGCTGTGATGGCGCGGTCGCACTGGTATAAGTCTCGGGTCGAGCCGACTCTGGAATACAGGATACGACTTGGGGTCGTGTGCAACTGCTGATAAAAGTTCACGGGTTGCCAGAATTCGACCGGGAGGACCGCGGAAACCTATGGAACAGTACAGGCAAGGATATGGGTCTTACAGAGCTAGCCACTCATTTATCAAATATATAACCGTAGCGCAGGTGGTTTAAATAATATACATGTTCAGATTGACGAAGAGCAGAGTACAATTATCAGGGATGCATGGATGTATCTGTTAAAAGAAGATGCACGATCTTGTGGCTTAAGTTTACACGCATTTTATTATTTCTCATGTGTAAATTGTGTATTTCTTGTAATTGTTAACATAGAGACATTGGTTTGTATAAGTCATTTGGGCAGCTACTCGAATATTTTAAATGTATATGGAATTTCTTTTATGCTTGATTTGTTCATCTTCCATTAAACTGCTAACTCTGAGAAAAGAAAATAAGAAAAAAAATAAATATATGTTGAATTTGGTTATCTTTAAAGGTTAATACTCGGGTTTTTGAAAAATGAATCATATACTCGAGTTTCAAAAACAAGGGGCGTTACATCAAATATTATATTAGTAGATATATGATGGGGATGTTATTTTGTGACTTGAGTATACTTGTGGTTATGCTCCTTTACAAAAAAAAAACCCAAAAAAGCTTCCTTATAGGATCCCATGATCGGGACTTAGCGTATGAGAGCTAGGAGCTGAGAATGGAGTATTTCAGAGGCTATTGACACTATATTCGGTGGTTGGAAATTTTGTGGGCTCAGTTCCCGAGTTTGGGGCGTGACAATTATTTTTTTATCCATCTGAGCAGACCATCAATCAAGGCTCAAAATGTTTGGGCTTGTCGCCTTGGGACCCATATTAGTTGGGTCCTAATATGGGCCATCGGTCTACACACACATTTTTTTACAGTCATATTGAGCTCGATCTTGTGCAATGTTGATGGACCAAAAGCCCATTTAAAGTTAACATTGCAATTATGAAGTCCAATAATATTTATGGACATTAACTGACAAATATGATTCATTCGTTTTGTATGACATGGGCATACCATCTAGAATGTACATTGAATGGGTGACTTAAAATATTGATACATAATCACGTGGACCTTTAATCTTAGATCATGGCCGTCCATTTACATGGACTATTAAGTAAGATCTATCTGTCCATATAAATCAAACCAAGTATTATATCTAGACCGTCCATCTTGTGAATAATTTTCTTAGACTGAGAATGCTCATGAATGATATATAGATTGGAGTTATGATTATGCCTAGTTAAGGGCCCATAACCCATATTTTAGCTAGCATAATTTGTTAGAACGGGAACTGAAACCTAGTTGTTTGTTTTAATCTAAGGTTTTGTCGTCTTATAACGGTCAATGTCATCTATATACTGGGCCAAATTAGACTAACTCATATTTAATACGTTAAGGGCAGGATTAAAACCGCAATACTAAGTCTATATTCGTGAGATTAGATCCGGTTGTGTTAGTCACCATAATGACCTCAATTGGTAAAAATTTTACGGGTCCAGACTTATGATATTGAGAATTCAGTTAAATAATTGCATAAAGTTACGTTTATGTTCGTGCAGACGGTGACGAAAACGTAGATGATCACCGTTTGACAGGGACATTGATGGTATGAAGTAAACAATGTTGGTGATGTAAGGATGAGACACTTATCATATTCATACCTGCATGTGTTGATTATCATAGATTTACATGATTAACATCGCTTAGCTTCATGTTCAAGAGAGTCACTTACATGTTATGACCTTCTCCCACAGGAGGAATGATGATGATGCGACCGATTCTCGCTGGGATGAAATGGCTAGGCCCATCTTAATCCTGGATAGTTTAATTAAAGGCCACAATTAATTGAATTGATAAAATTTGCGGCCCTAATTAATTGAATTGATAAAATTTGCTTGATATTCAGTTTTATTCATTAATTATTTAAGTAAACAATATGCTAATGTGAGTATATTTTGTAATCAGTCACAATTCCAACTCAAACACATCTTATTCCTGCCATAATTAGGTCAAATTATGTTTAATGGAAGGAATCCATAGAAATTGTCCTAGGTTGCTTGCAATTAGACCTTGCCTTGGAAAAACCAAAACATTCATGACCATCTGAAAATGCTACTGTGTCGGAGGTAAATCGTTACGAGGCATGGTCTAGATCCAATAACATGTGTCTTAAAATCATAAAGCACTCGATTTTATGAGACAATGAGAGGTGTCATACATAATGTAGACAAGGCCAAAGTTTTTTTGACCAAAATGGAAAACCGATTTAATAAATTAGATAAGGCTTAAGTGGGTTTTTTACTAAGGCTTAAGTGGGTTTTTTACTAAACAAATTAACCTGCTCATCTTATGACGAAAAAGAAAACATTCGTGAATATATTGTAGAGCAGATCAAAGCGGTATCTAATATATGCTCTTTGGGCCTGGAAATTATATATAACCAACTAGTTCACTTGGTCATGAATAACTTACCTCTTCAATACAGTGCGTTCATAGTAAATTATAATACTCCAAAAGACAAATAGACGTTGGACAAACTTATTTCTCTGTGTGTCCAGGAGGAGGATAGGATCAAGACACTAGGCAATGCACAAAATGTTAATCTAGTAACCTCTGGGCATGTACATGGACATGGATATAAATGGAAGGGAAAAAGGAAACAAGGTTCTAATAAGGGATCATTAGGTTTCCTGACTGGAAATCATGAAAATCAATCTGAGAATGGATCGAGCAACAAGCGGGCTAAAAACAATATTTGCTTTTTTTACGAGAAGCCGGACCATAAGAAAAAAGACTGCATAAAGTACAAGCAGTGGCTCGTAAAGAATGATAATGATTATATTATGGTATATTTTGAATCTAACTTAACTGATGTGTCGATAGTTCTTGGTGGATATATTTGGAAACAACTATTCACATATGTACTTTTGTGCATGACTTGCTACATAGCAGGCCACCAACTGATGTGGAACACTCAGTATACGTAGGCAATAACGTTAAAGTTAACGTAGATGCAGTCAGAGTCTTTAGGCTTAGGTTAGGGTCAGGTCATATATTAAATCTATTAGATACATTTTGTATGCCTTAAATAAGGCGTAATTTGATATCCATTTCTCATTTGGATAAATTAGGTTAATCTTTTCAATCTGAGAATTAAAGATTGAGTATTTATTTTGATCCAGTTATTATTGGAACTGCTTTATGCCGAACAACTTATACCAACTAATTGTGAATGCCTCACGCGTCTATAATATAAATGCCCTGTATGAAAATAATGTAGGATCTAAGAGAAGAGTAGATTACGAAAATTCATCTATGTTGTGGCATAGGCAATTACGCCATGTCTCTCGTGAGAGATTGAATAGGCTGGCGCGAAAAGACATTCTTCATTCTCTAGACTTCTCTGACTGTAAAACATGTATTGATTGTATTAATGGTAAATAAACCAGAACCATAAAGAAATGTGCGACAAGGAGTGTAGGACTCTTGGAAGTGAACACACAGATATTTGTGAGCCATTCCCTACAACATACTAGAGTGGGCACAAATATGGCTAGGCTTGTTGTCAAGGGTTAACTAGCTTGAAGGCATTGATTTTAAGGAAATTTTTTCACAACTATCCAAAAAAGACTCATTTAGGATTATAGTAGCTTTTGAAACTCATATAGATTTAGAGGTACATCAGATGGATGTAAAGATTGTGTTTATTAATGGGGATCTAAACAATAATGTATATATGTTGCAACCTTAAGGTTTTGTAGCCGATGACTTATAACATATGGCTTGTAAACTAAAGAAATCCATTTATGAGTTTAAACAGACATCACAACAGTGATACGTAAAATTTTATGAAGTGATTTCCTCATATGGTTTTGTAGAAAACACTGCAGATGAATGTATCTACATTAAAATTAGTGGGAGTAAGTTTATTATATTGGTTTTGTATGTTGATGACATTTTATTGGCTAGCAGTGACATCAAGATGTGAGCGATACAAATAAATTCATATCTCAAATAATTGAGATGAAGGACCTTGGTAACACCTCTTATGTCATGTGTATTGAGATACAACATGACAGATTACGCAAACTGTTTAGTCTATCACAGAGGGCTTATATTGATAGGGTACTCGAAGGGTATGACATGCAAAATTGTGTTCCTGAACAGTCGCTCATTGTAAATGGTGATAATTTTGGCTAGTTCCAGTGTCCTAATAATGATTTGGAAAATAATCGGATGAATGATTTTTCGTACACGTCATTAATAAGGAGTATCATGTATGCTCAAGTCTACACATGACCGAATATTGCCTTTTCATAGTTAGAATGTTGGACGGGTTTCTATCTAATCCAGTAATGTAGTATTAAATAGCTGCAAATAAGGTATTATGCTACTTGTAAAAAATAAAGAACTTTAGACTCACAAACAAAATATCTGATCATTTATAGTTGGTTGAATATTCATACGTAGATTATGCTGCCTGCGTTGATATAAAGAAGTTCACCTCAGGCTACATTTTCATGATGGTTGATGGGGCCGTGTCTTGGAAAAACGTGAAACAGTCAAGCACAACCTCATATACCATAAAAGCTTAGTTCATTGCTTGTCATGAGGCATCTAATTAGGCATTGTTGTTACAATGTTTCTTCTCAGGTTTATAAGTACTGGAGCATATCCCAAAACTATTGAGAATCTTTTACAATAATCTAATTGCAATTTCCTTATTTAATAACAACAAGCATTCAACAAGGTCGAGGCATATCAACATCAAGTATCTTGTTACAAAGGAAAGAGTTCAGAATCGTCTAGTGTTTGTATAGTTCATCGGCATTAAGCAGATGATTATGGATCCGCTCACTAAAGAGCTTCCTATTACGTTATTTCAAGAGCAGGCAAACATCCATAGGAATCATTGATCCCACGAACATATTCAATCAGCGTGAGTTGAGAGTGTTTTATTTTCATAAACATTGAAGAAATCTCATTTGATAAAGTTTTGATAATTATGATGAAAGTTTATGCTTTTCTTTGAATATGCACAATTTGTTTTGGGTAAATAAAACTAAAGTTTCATTAGAGATATTTGAAAGCTTCAGGACCTCTTAAAGATAAACATATATCATCATACTACATATATAATCCTTACATCATACTTCATAATTTATGATTTATATCATTAAGATTGATAGTTTTTGTGACCTCGCTTAGTTTTATTTCAATTAATTAAATATTGTGAGGATTATTGCAGTTTAATACTAGTGGTCTTGATAGACCAGATTGTAATAGCGTTGCCCAGTTATCCAACAATTATATTGGTTAATCATTGAATATTTCTTCAATATTAATAATGATGTCACTGATCTCGATGCAGAAAAATATTACTTGTCTGTGAAGGACAAGCATATCATACACAGAATCTAAAAATGATTTTGAAACCAATGTGCAGCCCAAATCTCACCATGCAGTAATTATGGACTTTTTTAACCCCTGAATATAGACCGGTGGCTATTTTCATTAGCTGCCACCAATTAATACAAAGATAATCAAATGATGGTTATTTTTTAATTTATAATGCATCGATGGTCGGGCCCAGAATTTGGACCGCTGAACTAATAGAAATGTATGCCACGTGCAAACGTCCAGGTACATTAGAAGCCACTACCATTTAAGAAATGATGGAATAACATTGCCGGCACCGACCTCACCACCATCTACGCCTCCGTAAAAGAACTAAAGAAAGAGAGAAAGTTAAAAGTCAAATATCCAAACATGCAATTTATGGTAAACGCAACCCACACTAGCATTTTCAACCTTAAGCGCTGGCCCTCAAATCCGTGAGTTACCAATTTATCTTTTAATCCAAACCGTTGATTAGTTTTTTTTTGGTTATATCAAATATGATGGATCATTCCTCAAAGATATCTAAAATTGGAGGATCCAAACTACCAATATTGAATTTTATTTACAGAACAAGAATCTATAAGCCATGAATCGAAAGACTTATATTTTAATTTGTAAAGAATGGACAACTATTAATCAACGATGGTTAAAAACAGACTAACGGTCTGGATTATATTTTGATGGGCTCCATTTCTCAGAATCGAAAAACGAGTGTAGAATGTGCAAATATACTGTCCATGCGTCGTATAATTCCTCCAAAAGAGGTTTGCTACAATACGTCAGGGTATGCATATAAAATACGTGGAAACTTCATCCGTTAGATCTGGTGTCCTTTCAATAATCCAAACCGTTTAGACGATAGGCCGCACAAAAGATTGAAGATTGCCAGAAAAGGTTTTAGATTGAAATACTTAGTAATTTACTTATTTTTACGGTTAATATTCATTATACTAAAAGGAAAATAGTTAAATTAAAGAATTGAAAATTTATATTTTGAAGAGTTAGTATATCCTTTTATCCTTTTATCTCTCATCCACTGTGTGGCCCATCATTTAAACGGTTGAGATCATTGACAATACCCCATATCCAAGGGCCAAAGTCTCGACGAATCCTACAACAATATGTTCGCGATGTATTGCAGCAAATCTCTACTCCTCTAGAAGAACAGGACTTGATACTCTGCAAGAGTGTGATGGATGATACACAGGCACTTAAAAATTACGTAGAAATTGCACACGTGGCATACTATTAGTCAAACTAAACCGTTCAAATTATGGAAATCCAGTGTAGATGTATCATGAAAAAATTATTCTTAATTCAATTATCTGACCATCAGATTAGTGGACTCAACGGTTAAAACTGAAATATATCCAACGGTCCAATTTCCATAAACAATTTTTCATAAATCAGAGGTTAGAATCATTCAAACAATATGAAATTCGGATCGTGAATTGGAGACAGTGAGACGCACAATTTAGTCGGTTTATTTGATTTAATAATTCCACGTGGACAATTTCCGTGTGCCTGCGTATGAAGACTCATACGCAGCCCGAGTATCATACAACTACTCCCTCCAAACACCTCTCCCGGCTGATTTTCCAAAGACGAGAATCGGGCGGACTTCAGCCCATTCCATCCATTTTTTCTATTTATATATATTTACCATAATACCCTTCTCTCTATCTCTCCTCAAATGGAAGATTTCTATTAAAATCCCACCGTCAATCGATGACTATCTCTCGAAAAGAATCCGATCTTGATCTCTCACCATGTCCCAAACAGATGTCAGTTACAGGTACCGATTTTCCCCTCTATTCCCCTACGCTTTTGTACCATTTCAATTCCCAAAAGTTGAAAAATTGGGTGCAATCAATCAATTAGATGGTGGCTGGTGTTGATTTCAATTAGGGTTTTCGGTTTAGATGTTCTATAGTTTGAGAATATCCTTTGATTATTTATTTATTTTTTAAAATTTCTGCTGCTACGATTGGTGTTATTTGTTATTCGGAATCGTATAATTCCGTCTGTACGGAGCGTATATACACTGTAATTGTACGTATAATTGGAGGCTATGTAGTTGAGGCGATTCGCCCTATGCCACCTAGACCTAGGTCTAGAGTTTTGCTAGTCGCACGTGCGTGGATGCCTTGCATGCGTGTGATCCATTGCTGCCGTGCGTTAGGTGGGCCCCGATCCGGTTAAGCCACCAGTTGGGCCGTACCTGTACGAAAGCTGGGGTTGATACGTAGAGGGATGTGAATTTCAGTGTTGTAGGGAGCCCCTGCAATGGAAAGCTGTGGGGACCAGCTTGATGTCGGTGTGCAATCCCCTCCATGTATCAATTGTGCTAGCTCATGTGATGATGTGAGGCCAAAGATCAGGCAAATCCAAAACTCAAGTGAACTGCACCACAGAAAACAGTGGCGATGGGGATACCCATCGTTCAAACCTTCCTGGGTCCCAGCATGTATGCCATCCAACTCGTTAAGGTGAGTCAACTCCCACCAGGATGAAGCGAATGCACAAATATCAGCCTGATCCAAAACTTTGGTGGGTCTCAAGAAGGTTTCAATGGTGGCGTCCCCATCCAGCAGTTTCTTGTGGTTTGGCCCACTTGA
The DNA here is from genome assembly GCA_021015155.1 of Magnolia officinalis. NCBI lineage: Eukaryota > Viridiplantae > Streptophyta > Magnoliopsida > Magnoliales > Magnoliaceae > Magnolia > Magnolia officinalis. The sequence continues at coordinate 84,546,929 of JAJHSJ010000005.1, read as the reverse complement.
GTTTTGGATCTGTCTGTTTTATGGTCTCATGTCCTAACATGATCTGGCACCACTGATGGACGGAGTAGATGTCACACAAACATCACAGTGGGTCCCATGGCTTTTTGTTGCACGAGCTCGTGTCCATGGTAGAGCCAGAGGAACTAGAAAACCATGGAGCCATATCCTAATGTTGCACTGGGCAGGGGAGGTGTCAATCTGGACTACCCATTTAGCGGGGCTCATCATGGATGGACCCTGTTTCGATCTAATCAGATGCTCACTGCCGTCACTTTCTGTCACTCTACATTTACCATAACAGTTTTTGTTTACTACCATTACTTTGTAGGCCTTTGTTTAGATGGCTAGGATCATCTGATCTGTGTCTTCTGAACCATTTGCCATCCATAGTAGGGCGCATTAGATGGATAGTCCCAATTGACCCATCACCTTGCCATGTGTACTGTAGCAACATGGCTTTCCCATATTATGGTTCTTCTGACTCTACCCTAAAGCTGGTCTAGAAAAATATTGTCATCTATCCACATTCAACATACACATTCGTGGCCTGCCTAATCAATGGAGAGGTGTGATTTTAGGGCCAGGTCATATAATTGTGAGGCTCACTTGATGCATGGATCGGATGCGCAACACATGTGCCAAGTCACCACGTCTGTGGCCTAGGTTTCAGAGAATGGCATAAATTGACTAAGTTTTCACCACTAAGCAGTCAGCTATGAAAAAGAACACTAGAACTCTTGATGGTTTAAGACTTTTGAATTATAATAGTTTGATTTGCATAAAACTTAAGATGTCCAACGCTTGAATGGTTCATGCACGATTCAATGGCGATCCCTAGGCTCGAAGGCAGGGTCTGTCATCTATGCTATGTTAGGCATCTTGACTACCTTGGGGTATTGCTCAGCCTTGTTTAAATCTTGCAATTCTCACTCAGTTTGGGCTCTTAAGTACTTGTGCTGACACGTATATGAATGAAATAGTAGCTGTTGGAATCTTCTACTTAGATGGCTGTATTCATATTGGAACCTTGTAGTCTTAACCGATTCATGTCCTAATTAGCTTATCTCTGAACAAAGATACATGCTGTTTTTTTTAATTAAATTTTTTTGAATATTTTTTTTTTTTTTTTTTCAACTGTTCTCAATATGTAATCTAGGCTTGACCCAGCTTAGTTGGTGGCCTATAGTTTAATTGAGGACATGGTCCTTGATACAGTGGAATTGCAGAACGGGATTCATGTGCCCAACCCCAGTTAGTTAGGATAAGGTTTAGATGATGATGATGATGGAGGTAGGCTAGGCTTGAATCCCTTATCTCAATGATGAAAGACAACTTGCTAGCATTGAGCTGGAGGCTCTGACCCTATGTACATACTGTCTTTGGTTCAGTCATCTAAATACTGTGGTGCATTTATCAGGAGTAACTATGTGATCCTCGACCTGAGGATGTATATAGTATGCTTGTGCCACAAGTTTTTACCAGTAGGTGCCGTGCTTCAGTCATCCAAACCACCAACGTGTTGGCCTCAAGTAAGTTTCTTTATGAGAAATGGTGTAATTCACCTCAATGACAATTTGGGTCGATGTTCAGTAAGGATGCTGCTTAATGATAGCCACCAGTTTGAAAAACCTTTCCCTATCACTCTATCACTGAACGCTTAGCTCACTCTCCTTGGGTGATTCTGTCAAATCCTCTGTTTAGTTAAAAGGGACAGGCTGATAAACGAATGTGGATATGATAACACCCAATGTTATACGATATGGACCTTCTATCGGCTGGCCCAAAAACTAAATATGAATAGGTGCGTATTGGTTTTATCAGTTCCCACATTTCCAAATTGGCTGTCCCAGTGTGACATTTTTTAATTAAAAAAATAAAATGAAGAAATCAGGTAAATCAGAAACAAAGGAAAATTCCTTTTTTGATATTTATTTTTATGTTTTCATTATCTTTTTTGGTATGCATCTAACCACTTGGCCGTATGCCTGCCGTTGTCTGGTGAACACTGGGTTTTGATGTTTTTAGTGACCTTATTGATTTTGGTTTAGAGTCTGAAGGTATTAATAGGTTTTGATGTTTTCAGTGACCTTATTGATTTTTGTTTAGAGTCTGAAGGTATTAATACTTTGTAAGTCAATTAAACACAGTTCTAGGACTTAAGAACTTGACTCGACTTCAAAGTTTTTAAGTCGAGTGACTTGGTCAAGTTTTTCAAGTCTAGAACACCGATACTCCATAATATTTAACATTTATAAAAATTGTAGTTAGTCCGTAAAAGAATTATAGTCTTAGTACGATGAGTTTTGTTGATTTTTATGAAGTTCTTTGTTGATTTTTTTTTTTTTTTTTTTTTTTTAAATTTAATTTTTAAATATGCCTTTTACCAAATTGAGCTGAGTTTGCCGAGCCTTGAATGGGTCTAGACCAAGTTGTGACCAAATCTCTCTCTCTCTCTCTCTCTCTCTCTCTCTCTCTCTCTCTCTCTTTGAGTTTTTGTGGAATCTAACTAAGTCGAGTCAAGTCATTGGAGTCTAGTTTCAAGTTGTTGGAGTCTAGTTGAGTTTTTTTCGAGATTTCAAACATAGTCCAAACACCCACGTCACATTTATTTGATGTGAAAATGAAACGCATGGCATATTCTACAAGTCTACAATATAAGATTACATAAAATCTACACTGTAGACCATATGTAACAATGGATAGTTAGATGCATCATATTATTGATATGTAGGAAGTCATAATATAAATATATATAAAAAAAAATTCACTTTTTTGATAAGTTGGAAGCTTGATATTATTATCACAAAATTCCTCAGACATGACAAAAGGGAATCTATCATAATGTGTAGATCTAGGGATCTATCATGAAAAAAGAGTCATAGGCTCATAATATAATTGTGTATGACTTCAATCGACCTTAGGAGCACTGAGAGTTAGGGTGAACATTGTTTAACACCATTTCAAGATAGTTGGAGAGAATCTATAAGCATTTCAAATCTTAAAAAAAAACATCTATAAGCATTTCAAAGTTTAAATTCTAGTGTCCTTTTGAAAAGCATGTTAAAATTCCTACTCACCATTGTTGGATAGTGAGAGATATGTTCTCACCGATTCTCAACGCACACTGAGCACGCAATCTTTTCTTTGTAAGTATAAAGCTAAGACAAGTGAAAACAATTGGATATATTCCAAAAACCAACAAGAAACTCCTAGAAAAGCTTAACAAATCTACACACCAATAAAAAGTAATAATTTAGATCTATGCATGTAACATGATATTGGTACATGATATAAGTGAATAATAAGAAGTAAAACAAAGAAAAGAGAAAAGAAATAGGAAAACTGAAAAACTGAAACAAACATAGGTGTAAGTTATGAAAACATGTAACGTAAGCAAGTCTTACTCAAAGCAAGCATGATTTGGTAGTTCAAATCTCTCTCTTTCTTAAATATAGTTCAAAGCTTATTTTGGTGAAATACATGAAAATCTAGCAAGGAAATGATGTTTTTAATTCTCAACAATGTTATGATGTGGGACGTATTAGGTAGTTTAACTCTTAGCTTTTATGTTCAATGAGATCTAGAATTGGTCAAACAAGACTGGAAGGAGATTTATGTGGTGGTCATTAGATTGGAAAGTTAAAGAAAAGACAAGTTGGAAAAAAAGATAATGGGTTGAGAGTCACATAACTTGAACTTGGGTCATCAGGGCCCACCTTGGACCTCTAATTCAAGATTGGAATCACACCAATTGATCATAAATGTCGCAACTTTGAAAGGGATTGTCAGGTTGATGAAGTCACACCACCAAGGAAGCAAGTGCTACATGCTCAAAAGAACTAGGTATGTGGCTTTTAAAAAATAATTATAGAAGATAAAAACTTTGCTTCTTTTTAGTTATTTATTTATTTATGTTGGAGAAAGTGGCTATTTCTTTAAGCCCACCAAAGAGAGAGCAAACCAGTTGATCCTTTTGTCAGCCGTGCTGCACGAGTGCAAAGACAAAGGCTGCGAAAGACCCCTATTTAGACAACACAGTGTGAATTTCGGGGTCCCCGGGTCACCCATGAATACCATATTAGGGACCCCTACTCATGACTTGTATTGGATGATATAGTATGTGCGGGGCAGATATTTAGAATGAGAACAATGATACGGACTACGATTATTAGGTAATCTGATGTAGGATGATGGAAACTATCCTAGGATGCAAGATGAGAGATCAATTACACATTAATTTCAGCAATCAACATACAAAATCAAACATATCTATATAATAGATTTGAATATTCAGATTTATAACACGAAGATTCTAGGTTATCACATACGCAATGCACAAAAATATAAAATAATTTAAGAGTGGCCCACTTGGAAGTAGGGACTTCCAACCTAGCGTGGGTAGCGCAACAACCACGTGGATAAACAATGATGCAAGAAAAATTCTGGTTTGGAGAAAGTTTCACGAAAAAAATTCAGATTCTCATTAGGGTTTTGGATTAATGGATGGAGGTTTGGGGAATTGGGTTTCTAAGGATTTAAAAGACCTATGGATTAAGTAGGTTTTGAGGGAAATCAAAGAGAGAAAACGCCAAACGAGGGCCCACATGTGGCTGCCCGTACGGACGCACATGCGGGTCCACACGTGGCTAGGTAAAAGTAAAGAGAGAGAGAGAGAGGGTGGATTCGGTGGGGTTTTGATGGGATTCGAAGGTTGTTAAGGAAAGGGGATTGAGGAAGACAAGAGAAGAACAAGAATAAAATCCACCATCAAACAAGCCTCTACCCTTCCACGATTCAATTGGAAGGGAAGGTTTGTCACAAACCGTAAAACATGAGGAAAATTCCTTCACACAAGAGAGCTCTCTCTCTCCTTTTTTTTTTCCTTCTTAATAACTCCATTAGGCTTGGACGTCCACCCTCCAGTGCTTTTATAATAAAATTTCGAAATAATTATAACCATGACACTCAACCTAAGTGAAATGGTTCATCATCCAAAATAAGGAAATTAAAACACTTGTTATCAATCTCAATCATCAAATAAATCCTAAAAATATCAAAAAACATAAATGAAGCAAGATCAGAGTCTAAAGAGCCTAGATTTGGAAGATCTCATGGCCCGGTGGCCTGATTGACAAGATCCAATGGTCAGATCGACACAAAATAAAAATCTTATGACTAAAATGTTCTCCTAAGCAGCCAACATGCATCATCTCAAAGCAGGGTCTTCCTAATACACGTCCAATGCATGTGGGGTCTTCAAAATGGTCCGGTGGGCTCCATTTGGAACTCATCTCCCGTCTACAAAGAGTGTTGCGCTGATGTAGGAGGTTGTCTCCGTCTCTGGTACAGCTGAGTAGGTCCTCTGATATTTCGATCACAGTCATAACCCTTTTATCCTTTGCCTGCGAAGAGATGGTTGAGAAAGAATACTACAATGGTTTACATTTTATGGGCAAAAAGGACGAGGATTGTATGGACGATCTTTAAATCTTATGGACTTTGGGTAGGGCTGTAAACAGGTCAGGCTTGGATTGTTTTAGGCCCAAGATTTTGAATTGCTTGGATGGGCTCATTGAAAATTTTATTTTGCTCTGAACAGACCTGCCTGTTACACCTCGACCATGGTTCATTTTGTTGGGTCCTATCAATTCAACAACCGCATCATCAAAAAGTGGTCCCCCACATGCACAAGGAGCTGAGGGTACTGTTCATGTCCACGATACGTAATTCCTCTTGTATTAGAATCTTGCATCCATAGGCACTTTGCACCCTAAGTTAGCTTATATCCATATATATATATAAGCTAGTTGGAGTATTAAATTGGTCCAACTAGTTGTGCACTAAATAACAAAAATACCTCTCTTTAAGCACATCATAAGAGACTGTGACATTAAGCCTTATATAGCTATGATGGGAATACGCGTCACAGATCTAGCCCGTTCATCAAATAGAGTCCATTAATTAAATTTTATATGTAAAAAATTAGTAAATGGTCCTCATCACTAGAGTCACATGCCAGTTGAATCTGGACAGTTGGAATGAATTTCTAACATCCCACTTTTCTTGTAGAAGAGTACCCTACTATTGATAATAGAAAAATAATATTTTATATTTTGCACATACTTACAAAGTATCCTACCTAATTAACGGATTGGATTTCTTACATGCGGTGCATCGCAAGAATACATCATATGCGTACAACTTCTACAATTATCCTTTTTAAAAAAAAAAAAAAAAAACAAACCTCCTATTCCTCTCTCTCTCTCTCTCTCTCTCTCTCTTCATTTAATGCCCTCTCTCCTCGTTTATGCTCTCTCCCCCCTTACGATGGAACCCAAGGGATTGCCTGTGAAAGTAAGGTGGGGCTTGCTGTGATGTTTGTGATAAATCTAGGCCGTCTATAAGTTTTTCTAGATTAGATTAGGACATAGGCCCAAAAATTAGTTAGATCCAAAACTTGAGTGGGCCGCATGACAAAAGAAGGCGAGGATTGAACGTCCACCTTTGAAACATTTTGGGGTCATAGAAGTTCTTGATTAGGCTAATATTTTTGCATTTTTAGTTCATCCTAGTTGGAATGACCTTATGAACGGTAAGGATGGCACATAAACATCACAGTGGACCCCGGGGAGGTTTCAATGGTAGGCATTCTCCTGCCCACTTTTTTCAGTCGTGCAGCCCCACATGAGGTTTGGTTTCCCTAACTCTTCTTGTATTTGGTTTATTAACTCTTCTTCGAAATGCTATAAATGTGGCCTTCCGGGTCATTATGCCAATCGTTGCTTTAAAAATACTCCAAAAAGAAGAGTTAGGGAAATCGCTGTAGAACAGCAATCTTCCACCTCCTCTTCAAAAGAAAAATGTAAATGCACTTTCTCCACAGAAGAAGAAGAATCTGATCATTCTTCTATTTCAAAACCAACTATTTCAATGATAACCGCCAAAGAACAATTAATTCTTGAATTAATAAACCAAATCCAAGACCCTGAAGAAAAATCAAAATATCTTATAAAAGCACTTGAAAATGCTTTTGAAACTTCCAAAGAAAAAGAAAAAACTACCTTTCCAAAATCCGTAAATCAAAATCAGACTACTATGCAAGACGTATATCAACGTCTTCATACTCACTGTCTCAAACAAACAACCTCTTCTCAAATTACATTGCAAGATCTTTATAAAGAAGTAAATCTTCTTAAAAAAGAAGTTTCTACTCTTAAAAAAGAAGTAGAACTCTTGCAATTAAACAATCCTGAATATGATATTTCTGGCGAGATAGATGCATATCTTACTCCAGAAGTCGTTAGCACACTAACAACATATCAATTCCAAAAATGGTTTACGCCTATCACTTTGGCTACTCAAGTCTTCCAAAAGGAAGTCATTGCCTTAATTGATTCAGGCGCTGACTTAAATTGTCTTCGAGAAGGGTTAATCCCTACTCATCTCTGTGAAAAGACTAATAACACTATTTATACTGCTAATAGTCAAGAATCATACATTGAATATAAACTCCCAAACGTTCATGTTTGCAAGAATGGAGAATGTATTCCCCTTTCTTTTATCATTGTCAAAAATTTGCAACATGATGCAATTCTTGGCACTCCTTTCATCCTAAAGATTCAACCCTTTACTACAACTAGTAAAGGCATTCAAACTAAGATTAATTCTGTTGAGGTTTTCTTTGAGTTTATCAAACCTCTCCAAACAGGATTACTTTCTGAAGTTGTAAATTGTGTCTCTCATAAAGAAACGCAAATTACATTCTTGAGAAATGAAATTTCTCATATTCAAATTCAAAAACAACTTCTCCATCCAAAATTCTTATCTCAATTAAAAGCTTTTCAAAAAACTCTTGAAAACCTTTGCTCAGACATTCCAAATGCCTTCTGGCACAGAAAAACTCATTTAGTCTCCTTACCATACATAGAAGACTTTAATGAAAACCAAATCCCTACAAAAGCCCGTCCTTCCCAAATGGACTCTCGACTTCTTCAACTTTGTGATGAAGAAATCAAATCTCTCCTCCAAAAAGGACTAATTCGTCCTTCAAAATCTCAATGGAGCTGTGCTGCCTTTTATGTAGAAAAGGCTACAGAACTTGAAAGAGGAGTCCCAAGACTTGTAATTAATTACAAACCTCTCAATCAAGTCTTAAAAACCATTCGATATCCAATTCTAAATAAACAAGATTTACTTAATAGATTACATAAAGCTAATCTCTTCTCAAAGTTTGATCTTAAATCTGGATTCTGGCAAATTCAGATCCATCCTAAAGATCAATACAAAACCGCATTCATTGTGCCTTTCGGACACTTCGAATGGACAGTAATGCCTTTTGGTCTAAAAAATGCCCCTTCAGAATTCCAAAAAATAATGAATGATATCTTTCATCCATATAAAGATTTCATTCTCACATATATAGATGACATTCTCATCTATTCCCAAAATATAGATCAACATTGGAAACATTTAAAAACATATAAATCTGTTATTGAAAGAAACGGCCTTGTTCTTTCTCTCCGAAAGATCAAGCTCTTTCAAACTGAAATTCAATTCCTAGGTTTTAAAATTTTCCAAAATACAATAAAACCCATCCAAAGAGTCATTGATTTTGCACATAATTTTCAAGAAAAAATTACTGATAAAAAACAACTCCAAAGATTTCTCGGATGTTTAAATTACATTTCCGAATTTTATAAAGATTTAGCCAAAGACAGAGCCCTTTTACAAAATCTTTTAACTAAAACTCCAAAATCTCTTTGGTCAGACGACCATACAAAAGCCCTCCAAAACATAAAATCCAAGGTTAAGCATCTTCCCTGTCTTAATCTTTCCAATCCCAATCTTCAAAAAATCATCCAAACTGATGCTTCTGATTTGGGATATGGAGGAATCCTTTTACAAAAAACTCCAAAAGGAAAAGAACAACTTGTTTGTTTTACTTCTGGAACTTGGAACCCAACTCAACAAAATTATTCTACTATCAAAAAAGAAATTTTGTCAATGGTTTCTTGTATCCAAAAATTCCAAAGTGATATTCTAAACCAAAAATTCGTTTTACGAGTTGATTGCAAAGCTGCCAAAGAAGTTTTGAGAAAAGATTTTAAAAACCTTGCTTCAAAACAGATTTTTGCCCGATGGCAAGTAATTTTATCAATTTTGATTTCCAAATCGAATTTATCCTAGGAGAGAAGAATTTCTTGCCTGATTTCCTTTCTCGTGAATTCTTACAGGATAAGCCAAAATCTCAAAAGCCAAAATGCCTCCAAAAGCCAAGAACAAAGGAAAAATCAAAGCTGAAAGTTAAGACTTTCAAATCTTCAATACCTTTTTCCCTCTCCTCCAAACACCACTCCAAATTAAAGAAAAAAGTCCACGTCAACAACAAGTGACCCAAACTCCTCAAAGAATTATCCAAAATCCTCCCGAAAGCATCCATAATCCTCCAAAAGCTTCATCTTCATCTGATGAAGATTACCAACCAAAAGGAAAAAACAAGGTTTTAACCTTAGACCTTGAATTCTCCAAACTCTCAGAAGATGCTCTTATCCAAAAAATATTTCTTCCAAATAACCATTTCCATCCAAGACATCCAACTCACACAAGAAACTTCTATGAAGCTCTTCTTGCCCAAACCAATAGTGCTCTCTTTGAACATTGCACTAACAAAAACCAAAATGAAATTTCATACTCCAAAATGAAAATCATTAATATTATTTGCCCAAAAGAATGGGGCAAATCTTTGTCTGATTTTCAAACTATTAAAAGTCCTGATGGAAAATCTCATTCTTTCTCTTATTGGGACTACGTAGAAGCATGGAAAAATGCTCTACTTTTTCAAAACTCAACTCATTGCCATTCTTGGTTTTTAAACTTTAATCGGCCATATACCAAAAACATCCCCTCTTGGTTTTATGCCCAATGGTGGATTATATTTGGTGGAAATTTAACCATTCTACCAAACGATTTACTTTCTCATCATGCATGCCTTGAGAAAGAACATAAGCCCCAATTCCCTGGTGTTTTTCTTATGAATTACTATGCCAGATATGGGCTTCCCTGGATCCTTCGTTGGCGTTATGAAATTCTGCCTTCAGAGTATCAACAGGCCAAAATCCTGTTCCAAGCAACCTATGTTAAATGGTGGAACAAATTTGATAGTGGTATTGTTCTTAAAACCACAAATCAATCATCCAAATCCAAACAAGTGTTACCAAAATCTTTTAAAGATGTTCTCTCCACAGAGCTCACTGCTGATATTGAAAGTGCTGCCAAACTCCGAATCGAATTGGAAACACTTAAAGCTGCTTTCTTTTCATTCAAAGAAGAAGTTGCCAGCAGACATGGTTCTACTACTTTGGTAGAATCTGAAGGTTCTTCTTCTGCCCTTCCTCTACAAGACGCCCAGGGAGAAGACGAAGACTTCTACTTCTAGAAATCTTCTAAGAAGTTCGAACTACTTTGGTAGAATCTGAAGGTTCTTTTTCTGCCCTTCCTCTACAAGACGCTCAGGGAGAAGACGAAGACTTCTACTTCTAGAAATCTTTTAAGAAGTTCGAAGCCAGAGACAAGCTCTCTAAGTTAAAACCAAATTGAAGCCAAATTCTAAAGTCAAGCCGGTTGTAAGCCGAATGCAAGCACCGACGATTGTGGACGCCATTTTGAAGCCAAAAATACTCTTCCACAAAGCGAAGATATTTTCAAAAGCCGACAAAAGACTCATCCTCCAAAAGACAAAAAGTTTACTGTAGCGAATCTACTGTAGCATCACGCCAAAATCACTGTAGCACTTTTACTGTTCATTTTTACTGTACAAAACAGTAAAACTATACAGTTCCAAATCTGGGTACTATTCGCCCACAGATTGTACCCATTGTTTTGTAAATTCGCTTTGTAACAGTTCTTGTAATTTTCTATTTAAAGGGACTTCCCTTTCTTTGTAAGCAAGAGTTCGAATAGCGAGCTTAATGTTTAGTCCTAGTAAGAAAGCTTGACTAGCAAGCAAGTGTGAAAATTGTTTCTCTGGTTTTCTTTTTGTTTTGTTCTTTTGTGTGACACTGCTTCAAGCCGATCTTGGTGAAAAGTGCCAGTGATTCGTATCTCCTTTACTAATTAGATTTAATTCTTGTTTTTATAGTTTTAATTAAATTCTACAAGAGGTTCGAGGCTCCCTTGTCGTAATACCCTTTGTCGTTGAGACAGTTGTGCGTTAGGCCTTTTTGGGAATTCTATTATTGACAAGCCACTCTTGAAAAAATTTAATTTTCAAAACTATGGATTCTAGAAGAAAATCTTTTTCTGAAGGATCTGCCAATTACCAAAAATTGTCTAGATCTGATAGTTCTGCTAGCAAAAATTCTGAAAACAAAACCCAAAGTTTCAAATCTAAAATTAATAAATGGTTTTCAGGACAAAAAGCTCCTAAAACCCTATCTGCTGCAAAACCAAAATCATTATCTTCAACTACTATAGCTAAAGCCGTTTTAGCCTCTAGTATTGAAGATATTTCTTTAAAAAATTTAGAAGAAATTCGATATTCAGATATCGAACAATCTCTCCAAAATTGGAATCTCCCAAATATAACAACTTTTCACCAAGATCTTGCAATGTAATTTGAGAAGAGGTTGTTTGTTTGAGACAGTGAGTATGAAGACGTTGATATACGTCTTACATAGTAGTCTGATTTTGATTTACGGATTTTGGAAAGATAGTTTTTTCTTTTTCTTTGGAAGTTTCAAAAGCATTTTCAAGTGCTTTTATAAGATATTTTGATTTTTCTTCAGGGTCTTGGATTTGGTTTATTAATTCAAGAATTAATTGTTCTTTGGTGGTTATCATTGAAATAGTTGGTTTTGAAATAGAAGAATGATCAGATTCTTCTTCTTTTGTGGAGAAAGTGCATTTACATTTTTCTTTTGAAGAGGAGGTGGAAGATTGTTGTTCTACAGCGATTTCCCTAACTCTTCTTTTTGGAGTATTTTTAAAGCAACGATTGGCATAATGACCCGGAAGGCCACATTTATAGCATTTCGAAAAAGAGACGGGTTTCTTCTTTTGATATCGTGGCTTTGGTTTTGAATATGTTTTTTGGATTGTTTGACGAGACCTATGTTTTTTATAAGTTGGAAAAACATTTTTCTTGTAATTTTGGGGTTTTTTTTTAGATGGGGAAACGATTGAATCATATCCAAATTGATAGCAAAAATTTCCCAGTTCTTTGCGACCACTGGATTTTTCTCGTTTCAATTGTTTTTGGAGTTTCATTTTTGTACAGATTCCTAAACCGACTTGGCAAACTACTTGGATTAATTCACCAAAAGTATAATGATTATAGTTTAGAATACCGTAATTTGAATCTTTTAATTTGGTTTTTACCTTTTCACCAAAAAGAGGAGGCAGTCCTAAAACAAATTTTTCTTTCCATATTACATTATTACAAGATGTAATTTTGTAAAGTTTAGAAAGAAAAACATCTTTATACCATCGAAAATCGGTGAGAGTTCTACATCTAAGATTAAGGAGTTGTTCCTTATTTTTCTCAAACATATCATCGATTGTTCCTACAAAGTGTTGGATTATATTGAGAAGGAGGACTGTAACTTGGTCTCCTATCGTATTTCCTTTGTCATCTAGAATCGGGTTTCCTTCAGCATCTAACCTGACTGCAGTTTGGATTTCTTCTCTTTGAATAGGTGTAAGAAAATCATTCCACCATCCAAAAAGTTGACCAGAAAATCCTTGTGTAATAGCACTTGCTATATTGGCAGTTGAATGTTTGTAGATTAGACAAGCATTTTGATAGGTTAGCATTTGATTTAAGAGTTGAAGGATTTGGTATTCAGACATACCATCTAAATTCCATTCATATAGATGGTTTCCATCAAAATGGAGCCTAGAAAATGCTTGTTGTTCTTCAATTTGAAGGTCAACAGGTGTTGGTCTTTGGTAATAATTTTTTGTTGGTTTAACTATGCTTTGTATTTGTGGGAGAAATTGATTTTTTACTCTTTTTATTTCAATATCTGAATCGGATTCAGAAGTAGAATCAGATTGAATATTAAAGGGTTGGAAATTCTCTTCGAGACTAGAAGTAGAATTTTGTTCGTCATCTTCTTCTTTGGAAAGAATATTAACAGAAGGGTTTTTTGCTTTGTCAAGTTCTTTTGCTAATGCAGCTATAAATTCAGGCTGTACTAGACTGGGGTTAGAAAAAGCGCCTTTTACTGGTTCTTTGGGAAGAAAGAAGGCCGAAGATTTTCGTTGGTTTGGTTGGATAGAAGAAGAACTTGGAGTTAATGAAACCTTTTGACAAGTTAATTGTTCTCCAAGGGTATAAAGAAATGTATTTGTATAGTTGTTTTGTTCAACTATTGGGGCTAAATCTTTTGGGGTAACTGGTCTATCTGCAGGTAGTTTTTCGGCAACTTTTATTGGAGATGCTATTGTACCTAAACTTTGATAGATTGAAAAGGAGGATAAGTTTGGGTAATTTGGTTTCCGGACTGAGATTCCCACTTTCGAGTGAGATTCTGGAGCATTAGTATTTCTCTTGTAGGTTTGGAAATAGTTTCACTATGGTTTTTAAACCAAGTGAAGAAGGGAATGGTTTCTTTAGTTTGATTCATGAAAAGATACCATTTTTCTTTTAATTCCTTTTTAACTGGATCTGGTATGTTTTTAAAATACCATTTAGTTAAAGGATTGGTTTGGAAACTTTGTTTAAGATAGTCAGTATCTATAACAAAGTCTTTAGTTGTAGTTGTAGAAGAAATTACTCCTATTGTGGGAATACAATCACTTTCAGTTGGATTATATTCATCTTCTTGCCTATATCGAGGGCTGAAGACATGAACAGGGACTGAGCCTGGAATTTTGGAAGATGAGGGTTGTTGAAGAGGGTTGGAAGAATGATCTTCAACATTGTATTTGGAAAAGATTAAATCTATTGAACCATCTGGATTCTGATGAATAACTTCTGGTTCAGTAGAAACCTTTTGAATATTTTCATCAGTTTCATCAATATGCCATTTTAGTAAGCTTATTGAAGTTTTTTCAATTCGTTTTGGAGTAATTACGTTATGGGCTAGGTTAGCCATGAATAATGTAGTTAATCCTCTGACCTTTTCTTCATATGTTGTTCCTGGAGAAACCGTTTTCATTAGTTTATAATAAATCCGGTATGTGACTGCAACATTTTCACTTCCAGGAAGCATATTAAAACCTTGAGTATAAACTCCTAGGCGAAGAAATTTGGAAAGGCGAAGATCAGATAGAGCAACAGAATAATTTGGAATACAAATAAAGAAAGCGGGTCCATTTGATAGACTAGCTTCTATTGCACCAACTAAAGAATCCTGAAAATTTAGATGTCTTCGGTCACGCAAAGTAACCATGGTTGATACTGGTAAACCTAAACGAGTTAAAGGTTTAACAGCAACTTGGACAAATCCAATATGAATATATTTGTATTTGGGAGAAAATTGAAGAATTTCACTTATTGGGAGTAAATTCAAATCTTCATTTTTGTCAGCAACAGAAAGAGTTTTTTTTGCTGTTTTAATGACAAAATCTGTCTCAAGTGCATCATCATTTTGGAATGATCCAACTTGATAAATTTCATCAGTTGTTATATTTGGGAGATTCCAATTTTGGAGAGATTGTTCGATATCTGAATATCGAATTTCTTCTAAATTTTTTAAAGAAATATCTTCAATACTAGAGGCTAAAACGGCTTTAGCTATAGTAGTTGAAGATAATGATTTTGGTTTTGCAGCAGATAGGGTTTTAGGAGCTTTTTGTCCTGAAAACCATTTATTAATTTTAGATTTGAAACTTTGGGTTTTGTTTTCAGAATTTTTGCTAGCAGAATTATCAGATCTAGACAATTTTTGGTAATTGGCAGATCCTTCAGAAAAAGATTTTCTTCTAGAATCCATAGTTTTGAAAATTAAACTTTTTCAAGAGTGACTTGTCAATAATAGAATTCCCAAAAAGACCTAATGCACAACTGGCTTAACGACAAAGGGTATTACGACAAGGGAGCCTCGAACCTCTTGTAGAATTTAATTAAAACTATAAAAACAAGAATTAAATCTAATTAGTAAAGGAGATACGAATCACCGGCAAGTGTACAGATAAAAATAATTCAGACAACAGAAATACTGAAAGCTTTACTAATACAAGAAACTGCTTACAAGTATGGCTTTGATACCACTTTTCACCAAGATTGGCTTGAAGCAGTGTCACACAAAAGAACAAAACAAAAAGAAAACCAGAGAAACAATTTTCACACTTGCTTGCTAGTCAAGCTTTCTTACTAGGACTAAACATTAAGCTCGCTATTCGAACTCTTGCTTACAAAGAAAGGGAAGTCCCTTTAAATAGAAAGTTACAAGAACTGTTATAAAGCGGATTTACAAAACAATGGGTACAATCTGTGGGCGAATAGTACCCAGATTTGGAACTGTATAGTTTTACTGTTTTGTACAGTAAAAATGAACAGTAAAAGTGCTACAGTGATTTTGGCGTGATGCTACAGTAGATTCGCTACAGTAGACTTTTTGTCTTTTGGAGGACGAGTCTTTTGTCGGCTTTTGAAAATATCTTCGCTTTGTGGAAGAGTATTTTTGGCTTCAAAATGGCGTCCACAATCGTCGGTGCTTGCATTCGGCTTACAACCGGCTTGACTTTAGAATTTGGCTTCAATTTGGTTTTGGCTTAGAGAGCTTGTCTCTGGCTTCGAACTTCTTAGAAGATTTCTAGAAGTAGAAGTCTTCGTCTTCTCCCTGAGCGTCTTGTAGAGGAAGGGCAGAAGAAGAACCTTCAGATTCTACCAAAGTAGTAGAACCATGTCTGCTGACAACTTCTTCTTTGAATGAAAGGAAAGCAGCTTTAAGTGTTTCCAATTCGATTCGGAGTTTGGCAGCACTTTCAATATCAGCAGTGAGCTCTGTGGAGAGAACATCTTTGAAAGATTTTGGTAACACTTGTTTGGATTTGGATGATTGATTTGTGGTTTTGAGAACAATACCACTACCAAATTTGTTCCACCATTTAACATAGGTTGCTTGGAACAGGATTTTGGCCTGTTGATACTCTGAAGGCAGAATTTCATAACGCCAACGAAGGATCCAGGGAAGCCCATATCTGGCATAGTAATTCATAAGAAAAACACCAGGGAATTGGGGCTTATGTTCTTTCTCAAGGCATGCATGATGAGAAAGTAAATCGTTTGGTAGAATGATTAAATTTCCACCAAATATAATCCACCATTGGGCATAAAACCAAGAGGGGATGTTTTTGGTATATGGCCGATTAAAGTTTAAAAACCAAGAATGGCCATGAGTTGAGTTTTGAAAAAGTAGAGCATTTTTCCATGCTTCTACGTAGTCCCAATAAGAGAAAGAATGAGATTTTCCATCAAGACTTTTAATGGTTTGAAATTCAGACAAAGATTTGCCCCATTCTTTTGGGCAAATAATATTAATGATTTTCATTTTGGAGTATGAAATTTCATTTTGGTTTTTGTTAGTGCAATGTTCAAAGAGAGCACTATTGGTTTGGGCAAGAATAGCTTCATAGAAGTTTCTTGTGAGAGTTGGATGTCTTGGATGGAAATGATTATTTGGAAGAAATATTTTTTGGATAAAAGCATCTTCTGAGAGTTTGGAGAATTCAAGGTCTAAGGTTAAAATCTTGTTTTTTCCTTTTGGTTGGTAATCTTCATCAGATGAAGATGAAGCTTTTGGAGGATTATGGATGCTTTTGGGAGGATTTTGGATAATTCTTTGAGGAGTTTGGGTCACTTGTTGTTGACTTGGACTTTTTTCTTTGATTTGGAGTGGTGTTTGGAGGAGAGGGAAAAAAGTATTGGAGATTTGAAAGTCTTGACTTTCAGCTTTGCTTTTTTCCTTTGTTCTTTGGCTTTTGGAGGCATTTTGGCTTTTGAGATTTTGGCTTATCCTGTAAGAATTTACGAGAAAGGAAATCAGGCAAGGAATTCTTCTCTCCTGAGATAAATTCGATTTCGAAATAAAAAATTGATAAAATTGCTTGCCATCGGGCAAAAATCTGTTTTGAAGCAAGGTTTTTAACATCTTTTTTCAAAACTTCTTTGGCGGCTTTGCAATCAACTCGTAAAACGAATTTTTGGTTTAGAATATCACTTTGGAATTTTTGGATACAAGAAACCATTGACAAAATTTCTTTTTTGATAGTAGAATAATTTTGTTGAGTTGGGTTCCAAGTTCCAGAAGTAAAACGAACAAGTTGTTCTTTTCCTTTTGGAGTTTTTTGTAAAAGGATTCCTCCATATCCCAAATCAGAAGCATCAGTTTGGATGATTTTTTGAAGATTGGGATTGGAAAGATTAAGACAGGGAAGATGCTTAACCTTGGATTTTATGTTTTGGAAGGCTTTTGTATGGTCGTCTGACCAAAGAGATTTTGGAGTTTTAGTTAAAAGATTTTGTAAAAGGGCTCTGTCTTTGGCTAAATCTTTATAAAATTCGGAAATGTAATTTAAACATCCGAGAAATCTTTGGAGTTGTTTTTTATCAGTAATTTTTTCTTGAAAATTATCTGCAAAATCAATGACTCTTTGGATGGGTTTTATTGTATTTTGGAAAATTTTAAAACCTAGGAATTGAATTTCAGTTTGAAAGAGCTTGATCTTTTGGAGGGAAAGAACA
>JAJHSJ010000005.1:84334240-84524240 GCA_021015155.1 Magnolia officinalis | reverse complement strand
GGGAACTAAAGTGGTGAAGGGCTTGATCCGATATCTCCTGTCTATCCTCAGTTCGAACACCATAATTAGGTGGAGTTTTCTAACCCATCCTGAATTATTTCTAATATCATGGCACACCTACTGAGCAGACCACCTTTATCTTTTGGAAGTAGAATCTACGTGGTGAGGTCCACATGATGGATGGCTTGGATATTTCACCTGTGTGCCACACTGGCATGTGGCGGTGTGTGCATTTGCTGACTTGTACATGTGTTTGGGCTTAGCAAAGCTCTATATATTACAGTGGTTGAAATACTTTGCTTAGATTTCCACATTCATATCAGAATCTTTACGTAAATATTTGGGATTTAAATATGTTATTTTCGAGTTCAATTCATGAATCCGTAATCAACTTTGTGATGCTTCTGAATGCAATTTTTGGATGAATTTACGAAATACAGCTTGGGTGTTTTGAATAGTTAGGCTTAGAAGATGCGCATCTATTGTTATAACGATAAATGGTCTCTTTCTATTTGGTGATGGTTTGGAAAATTGGATCCAATCTTTCTGAAATTAAATAGGTTTGTGACATCATAAGCTGGTCCAATCAAATTGACTCGTAAATTTTCGTATGCTTGTCGGTTTCTTTCCCCATTTTTTGGCATGGGAATCGGGGACTCAATCTCAGAAACCTGTGCTGTAAAACTGGCTTCACACGGGACCTTATTCATTTTGAACAAGACCAGGAGTAGGGACCTTACCATTGTAGCTTTAAACTGGGCTGTCAATGGGCACCTGGACCCAACCTGTTTGTAATGGATCCAGGTCCAATTTGTTGGAGCTGTTAAGAAATCAGGTCAGGTTCATTTGATGGACCTGGTTAAGGTTGGGTCTGCTCGGATCTAGTCAGATCTGGGATGGGGGATGGGTCCAGTTAGTTTTAATAGTAAATCCATTTATATTTAATATAATATTAATTATTCTAAGCAAAAGAAATGAGATTTCCAAAGCCACACACTTGTAAGAGAGCCCGTTTACACACCATGCACGTCTCAAAGTGGCTAATGTCTGCGTGATCTAATACATCTATCGGGTCGGCCCAACCATGTAAATGTGCTTATATGTCCCAAACCCAACTCGAAACCTAGATCCAAAGATCCAATGGCTGATGGATACTCAAACATGATTTGATCCGGATCCAGGTCTTAAGAACTAGAGTTGGACCTGAAAGGACCCTAACACAGCAAGCCCCTGACATGGTTTGCGTATGGGGACTATAGGACCCAACCCAACCCATTGACAGCCCTTGCTTTAAAGTTGAGTATGACTCTGTATTCTACTTCAGCATTGATATTGAAGATTTGCTCTATCGTTTGCCATGGCATTTTATTTATTTTTACATCTCAGCAAACATGGGTGGTCTACTGGTTTTCTCATAGATCAGGCATTAATCCTGAGTAGTAAATTTAGAAAAGAAGAGGGAAACTCGACTTGAAAAACACATTTGAGGAATATACAAAGATGATTTATATGTTCTGTAGTCCCTTTTCTTTAACGTTCTATTTCGTTGAGCAAATTTCTCAATTCTCATATACATCCAGAGGGAAGCTCTAAAGCTGACAAATTTGCTTATGATGTCATAGAATGTGCTCATTTCAGAGAAGGCATTAGATTCCAAATTTGTCTTTGATGTCTCTTTATACGTGCTCATTTCAGAGAAGGCATTAGATTCCAAATTTGTCTTTGCTGTGTTTTATACAGACCAAATGCTGGCTGGCTATCTTTAGATTGAGGATGCATCCAAGCCTATATGTGCCCCTCTATAAAATTGCCTGTTATTGGGAGTCAACTAAAATTTTGAGAAGCTCAGAAATATCAAGAAATGAATTAAAATTTTCCTTTGACTGAATTGTCATGCGGATTTTTGAATTTGTTTTCTTTAAAATGGGTGTGAAATTTGAGCAACAGGAGATTAGTAACATTTGTTTTGGTGTCGAATAAATTAGCAGCACACCCAACTCTATTTTCTCATACCTGTTTGAAGATTCGTTTTCTTGTTGTGCCTAATTTGGCCTTTGGTTGTACTCCATGCAGCTGTGGTTCTTGTGGTTACCCTCTGAACTTGAACTCTTCCAACCGTATCACCTCTGGCATAGGCTCTGACTACCGCAAATCCATCAAGAAGGGTGTCATCTCCTTTCTTTCAGTGGACATCAGCCGGTTCACTCAGGTTGACGAGGTAAATTGCTTCCCCGTCTCTTGGGGCATTTACCGTCCAAAAACCAAGCTTCTTTGTCGTAAATGCGGAGTCCTTATTGGCTATGGATATGGTGAATCGACTGCGCTATGCGGCTTTGACGCCCCAGATTCATCTGGCTCAACTCACAAAAAATACACTGTAAAGATCCGAGCTCTGCAGCCATCAGAAGAGTGATAGTTCATTTCTTCGTCTTAAAAAAGGGCCAAAACGGTTCCTTGTGAGGACTATTTGGTCTCTATGACTGACCTCCCAGATGACTGCCTTCACATAATTTTTCATAAGCTGGAGAGCTGCACTGACCGCAATGCCTTCGGTTTGACCTGCTGGCGCTGGCTTCAGATTCAGAATTTGGCTCGTGGTTCGTTACAATTTAAATGCTCTCATCGCTCTTCCATCTCCGACAATGTCAGGTACCTTTCCAGGCTGCTGGGGCGCTTCCAGCAGCTCAACTCAATCTCTTTGGCTGGGTGCACAGAGCTGCCTGACTCAGCGCTGACCCAGTTGCGATCTTCTGGATCAAATCTGCGAACCCTCTTTCTGGATTGCTGTTTTGGCATCACAGACAACGGTCTCTCTCTGGTATTTGCTGGATGCCCAGCTTTGGTATCTGTTAGTCTCTATCGGTGTAATGTAACAGATGTTGGGTTAGAAATTCTAGCAAAATCCTGCCCAACCTTAGAGAGAGTGAATCTCTCATATTGCACTCTTCTTTCTGACCATGGAATCAGAGCTCTTTCGCGGGAATGCCTCAAGCTCCGGGCTATGACAATCTCATATTGCAGGGGAATAACAGGTACTGGATTCAGAGGTTGCTCACCAACTCTAGCTTATTTGGAAGCCGATTCGTGCTTGCTTACTCCTGACGGTCTGCTTGGAGCTGTCAGTGGAGGCGGTCTTCAATATCTGAACGTATCGAGCCTGAGGTGCTGGGCTGGTGGAGATGGACTGGCCAGTATTGGTGCTGGGTTTGCCAAGAACCTCTGTTTTCTTAACCTTCGTCTCTGTCGATTTGTTGGTAATGAGTCTGTGGGGACCATAGCCAAGGGTTGTCCAGTGCTTGAGGAGTGGAATCTGGCATTGTGCCACGAGGTCAGGGTCTCTGGCTGGGAGGCAATTGGGTCGAATTGCCATAACTTGAAGGTTCTGCATGTGAACCGGTGTCGGAACCTGTGTGACCATGGGTTGCGGGCATTGCAGGATGGGTGTCATCGGCTTGCGGTTCTGTACATGCACGGGTGCCGACGGGTCACTTGGGTGGGGTTGGAGTCATTTAGGATGAGGAGATGGGATGTGAAGGTAAGGGGAGAGGAGGACGTCTCTGTTGGGCCCTCCTTGGACCAGTTTTTCCTATGACTGATTGATATCTGTTGCTTCCCTGTCCATAGAATCGAGTTCATGGTATGGAGACTGCTCCCTGTAATTCCAATTTTAGCTATGGGATACAATGTCTAATTGTGCGAAATGAATCAAGGCAAAGATGGTGTATTTGCGGATTTGCTGATTAACTATTCCAATTCATTGCTATTGAATTGTAAATGAAGTCAGGTGGGAACAGAGAATAGTATTGTTTTCTAGGCAGAATGAAGATTGTTCTCCTTTTCTTGTCTTTTTGTTGGGATGGACGCAAATCTGCAATGGGAATGCTCTGCATCCTAGATGATGAAGGCCTGCCCAGGACTAGTTTGTGTTTGCCACGCAGCTAAATATTGGCCAGGTATGCATATCGATCCAGACCATCCAGATTGTGGACCCCATTGTTGATACATGGACCGAAAACCATGCTGCTTGGATGTCCTATATGTTCAATTGGTGTCCATCAAATTGACTTGGGCTGCCAGATTCAACTGGAAAATACGTTTGAGATCGTCCGATCAATGTGATTTTCAGGCTATGCACATCCACAAGGGTTGGCCACTGTTCAACTGTCTGGATTGACGTTTATGTTACAAAATTGTTCAGTTCCACCCCTTGAAAAAATCAGTAATATTTTGTTCTACACAACGTAAGTTGGTGTACCATATCTTCCACCATCCATTTGTATCTGCATGAATACCGGCGCGCAACAGAATTCATATTACTACCCACCATCCATTCAATTCCCAAACTTCATGTTTCGATGCTCTTAAGGGCCCGTTTGGCCGGTCGGATTGGAATGGATTGGAAGTCAAATCCCAGGATTGGCCTGGCGTGCCAAACAGAGTCGGTGATCTGATCCCAATCCCATGGATCTTAAGACAATCCACTGAAAACACCATCATTACCTTTAAATCCCATCCAATCCACCCTAATCCTTTCAAATTTGCCTGGGACGTGTTTGGTTCGAGGGATTAGAAGGGATGGGTAGGTTTAATCCTGGGATTGGCCGGCCGTGCCAAACGGACTGGATATAGCAATCTAGGGATATAGCAATCCCATGGATCTCAAGACAATCCACTGACAACACCATCATTACCTAGAAATCCATGCCATCCACCTAATACCATTCAATCCCTTCCAATCCACCCGGTCAAACGGGCCCTAAGTGAACTGAATTGCCAACTGTCAGTTTGATTAGGAGGAAATGACATAGTTAATGATGTTTTCTAGTCTTACTAAGTGGCTCCCAATTTGCATACACTTTCCTTTCAAGTCCAACTTTAAAGTTGTGTATTTGCTTTTTGAATTCCACGTTCTTGATATGAATGCTGAAAGAGAGTACAGTTTGCCATTTGAACTTCATCGGACTAGAAGATCCCAATCCAATTCAACAGTGCATCTAACGCCCACTAATAATGTTTTGTAAAGAGTCGGAAACAAACTCACTTACGTTGCTTTTCAGTATCAAAATGTATCAAGGTTGAGTTGAATTCTGATTTTATTGTTTTAAAAATCTGCTTGTAATCTGACCTGTTCCATGGCAGCAAGGCAGAATTTTTAGTTAGTTTGTTCTCTAAGGATTCCTGCTTCCAAAAGATATAGATGACAAAACTACTCAATGAAGAAATAGTAAAAGTCATCATTATTTACCTAATGCTGGAAGCAGATTATAAGGACCATTCATGATTTAAAAATATTATTTTAGGCACCCAAACACTGTGTGATAAGAATATTCAGAATTCTGCTCAACACTGCAACTTCTTTTCCATTAATGGTTGGTGGCATGTTTTTGTTGTCCTGCCCTTTTCACAGTAAGGGTGGTTGATTTGATAAGGAAAAAAAAAAAGCAGCAACAAATAAAGGATGTCTGAAAGTAGAATGATCGCCAACAACTAGATAAGATCTTGAAATAGTACGGCCCCAATTACAGTTGATAATTCATTGGGCCCTATTTAAGAACGGAGTTCCTTGGCATATCATCGTTTTCAATTTTTAATAGATTGGGAGATGACAAGGGCCAATGGAAACAGTTTTGTCGGGAGCTTTTGATGAATTTGGATGGTACCCAAAAAAAAGCACGGAGAGAAACCATAGATCTCATGAATTCATTTAAAAATCCAAATGGCTTTAAGAAAGATGGTGAATTTCAGACTCAAATCTTCTTCCCATGCTTGAATGACTCAAAAGCTTTGGAAAGTCTTTGACAGATACTGAAATTCCAATTCTACAAATTGTAATCGATTCTTTTTATCATATGCATTAATAGAGGACCAAACACCAAAAAGGGCATTGCAAGGCCTTTAGCATCTGGTGATTGGCGTTGCTAGGCCTACTACTTTTAGCTCTCTTATGATATTAGAGCATGGATTGGTGACCCATCTAAGTCGACTTGGACTGTCGAGTCCAATCATCTGAGTCAGCTTGGACTGACTCTTTTCCAGTCCAATTGAGTTCACAGTGCTTGACCTGACCTGACCCAATGAAGGACTGGACAAGTTCGTCCGAGTAGCCAAGTGTATGATTGTGCTCAGAAGTGATTAAATTTCTATTAGATAAAATACCAATGAACTCATAACTGCCATTGCACTAGTTGCCTGTCTTCTGATGACCGAGCTCAATGGTGATGATGATTCAGCACCAATCCAACTGGAAGCCAAAAATGACCATTTTAAATCACAAGGGCACCGTTAAAATCAGGAAACGCTGTTCAAGTGCTTTCGAAACGTCATCTCTTTTCTACTTACCTAATTAAATTGTTAATTAATGCAAAAAAGAAAAAAGAAAGAAAGAAAAACTAAAACTAAAACCATAATGTCAAGAACGAGGGAATCATTATAAAGATGGGAGGTGGAATTCTGTATCAGCAAGGAATAGACCAACAATCCGCATTCAATGGGAAAAAAAAAAGAGAAGGAAAAGATTGGATGGTTAGAGAGAGAGAGACCAAACAGCAAACCCTATTTGATTATATCATAAAAACAAAAGCGTATCTACAACCCCGCCACCTCCCTTCATATCATATGACAAGACAAAAATAACATAGAATTGAAAATAGAGAACAAAAAAAAGAAAAAAGAAAAAAGAAAAAGAAAAAAGAAAAAAAGAAATAAGAAGAAGAAACTAGTGCAAAGTGGACATTGCTCTCCTCCTACAGCTTCGCTTCTCTATTGAAAATCCAGCTGAAGGGGATGGTGGGCCCTTCCTTAGCCCTCCCTTGGGCCCTCTCTTCCAGCCTCCTGATCCTTGGCGGCAACTTGCAGACATATTCTTGGGCCCGTCGCCCCTCAGGGGAAAGGCCTGTGATCTTCTCCACGTTCCACCTCCCGACCAGGAATTCAAGTATGTCCGCATAGTCCTTGGCAGTGTAGACCCCCAGCCGCTGCGCAACAGCTGAGAAGTGCTCGAACAGGTTGTCGTCCTGGCCATCATACATCAGGTGGGCTGGCATCGAGATCTTCTTCCTCATCATGTCATCAAAAGCCAGCATTGTGCCGTCAGGGTCGACCTCAAACAACTTCTCCACAATCTTTGTGTAGGCAGTCTCATGGCGCTTCTCATCTGAGGCAATGGTCCCGCATATCTGAGCCAGCTTAGAGTCCCCGTATTCCTTGGCGTGCCTGGCAGTGTTCCCATGGGAAATGAAGGTCGCTCTCTCCTGAAAGGACGTGTAGACGAATCCCAGGTAGGGGCTGTTCTCCGTCCGTGGATCCTAAGAGAACATACCATTACTTGAGTAAAATTACAGGAGGAATGCAAAGGAATGTTCCCACAGGAGTGTAAGCATGGTAAAGTTGTGCATGATCCTAGCCGTTCACAGCCCCTGATTTTGCCCAGGTTTAAAAGTTAGGATGGTCATGCTTGAACTGCACAAGGTCGTGACAAGATTGTACACAACCGACCTTTTTTCAAAAAAAAAAATAAAAATAAAATCATGAAATGATTGTGCACATGTGACCAGCTCAATAAGCAGACACACCTAGTTTTTCATCCAGGTATGTCCAAAGTAACCTGATCAACAGCCCAGATCCGGCACGCCAATGCAACACTTGCACATGCTTGAATATCTTTACAGCCCGACTTACCAACATCAAAGAGCAGTCTGTAAATAAACTATTCTAATGCAATGCGACGGAGATTATCAACCAAGTACCCATAGAATGAGGAAGAATTGTAGTCTGAAATCTCACAATTTCTTTACAGAATAACCAGAAAACTCAGGATGTTGGTTTAGTTAAAGGCGAAATCGAGTGAGATTTTTGCTGCCTACTAATATTGCAAGAACAACAAGTTCAGCATCCGCCAAAAGCCTTCACCTTGCAATATACAGCGAAAATGGAGAGTTCTTGCAATATTTCCACGAGTGATGACATGTGCGTTAAGAGTCTGAAGATATGTATTGGGGAACCGAATGCTTACCTTCACCAACCAATGTCTAAGAACTCTAATTCCACTGGTTTTTTTTTTTTGGCAAAGGGAGACCAAATAGATGAAAATCAAATGGCAATGAAGTCAGAGGAATCATATGATCCTCTTCCCTCAGATATGCACAATGCACTCAGCTCTTCAGTTTGTAAAAGTGGGACGCATGGTTCAGTAATTGGGGCAATTGGTCTGTTGGGCCCACCACGAACGAACCATAACCCAAAAGTATTCTAGAGGACCCTAGACAATTGGTCAGTTGAATGTGGACACTTGCTATTTTTGGCTTCCTTGTTGCCTATTTGCAGGCCATAAATTGAAAGATTAAGATCATTGGTCTAGATCACTGGACCATGTGCCCCACTTGTACAAACGAAAAGTGTATTGGGTTGAGGATCGTGCGATTGCTGCGAGTTCAATAAGGATCTTACCATTCCCGACCCGATCAGATATTGAATTGTCTTCTCGATTTGTCTCATGTCGACTCTTCCAGACAAATAGAGATATTTGTTGAGAAGGTCCCCATGCCTGTTTTCTTCGGCGGTCCATGCCCTCGTCCAGACAGCCCAAGATGTGGGGCTTGCACCAGTTTCATCTCGGACACCATCAAGTGTGTTGAGCATAGTCTGGTAAGTAGGCAGAGCTTCCTCCGTTATCATATCTCCAACCAAGCAGACAAAATAATCATCCGGGATTTCCTTTGTTCGCTTTCTAAGTTCTGCAATTTCTTCAAAGAATCCCTCCGAATCAGGTTCTGGCAGGAAATCCTGTGGTTGCCAGCATTTCTCGACAGGCTTCAGGTATGCCAAGATGTTTTCCTCTGCCCAATCTTCCAGGGACTTGAAGATCTCGATTTTCTCTGGCAGCATTGAATGGGTGACCTGAACATGTACCTCGCGAGGAGGGCTGAAGGGCTTCTTTGGAGTTTCAACCTCCCTAAATAAAATGGAATAAATCATGTACCAGAAGCTTGTGTTTGAAGGGCTATAATATGTGTATTTTCTAGGTAGGGTTGGCACATCAGTTCATAGTGGTGGAATACATGCATGACAATCCAGAAGGCCAAAATCGAAGGCCCCTTGTAGATGGAGGTGAGCATAAAGCAAAGGTCACACTGTGATCAGACGATCTTAACCATCTAACACAATTGAACTGAGATCTTTCACCATTTCTTTTTAACTGCCTATTTCATGCCCACCAATTGGATGGATAGAGACATCCAATCATTGTGATTTTCGGGATGTGCTACAAACACTGGGCCCACAACTTGGACAGTCTGGATTGTCGAGCATGTGTCTGGAGTGCACCATGGATGAGACCCCACCAACCATGGTATTCAAAATCGGTTATGTAATGGCTGTTACATGACAGTAATGGTCATAACCGTTACACATTACAGGGCCGTAACGGCCGTTACAGAAAAACAAGCCGTGACGTCCCCATAATGGCCCAGAAACTTTTTTTTTTTCTTTTTTCAAAAAAGTAAAATAAAATTGTAACGGCCGTTTCAGCCCGTATTGTAACGGTAACGGCAGTGATCATTATGGCCACCGTTACAGTTATGGAACACTTTGCAAACCAACTAAAGAAAATATTGAAATGCACCTAGTAATCTAGCCAATCTTTCCAACCCTTTAATTACTGCGAATGCTAAACAGTTTACAGAAAAGGACATCTAAATGGCAGACCCCTTCTGTTGTATGGGTTTGAAAATCCCCATGGCATCAGGTTTGGAGGCACATTTGGATGGGGGTGTATATGCGCATGTATGGAATTCTTGAAAATGTAAATTGTATTCGGAAAATATGAACAAAATCGTGGATGTGTTGAAAGCAACTGGACAATAATTAGAAGACTGAGGAACAGATGCAAGAAACAATGTGAGAAACGGATGCATGAAACATCTCATTTGACAACAGTTGCAGTAGAAATTAGCTAGAGTTTTACAACAGTTGCTACGGTAGTTAGCTTGAGACATGAAACAAATGCAGGAAACGGGAAGCGAGAAATACCAACATTTGTAAGGGAAAATGGTTTCCTAATATCTATGGTTTTTATATGTCATGCTTGGCCTTTGGAATTTTAAGCACAACAAGCAGGCTTGTTCACTTACTGGGGGTAAGGCATTAGATAGGAATAGGATTGGATTGATGGGGGAAACAGATGCCTAAATCCAACCCAAAAAAGTAGGGAAAAAGGCTGCAATGATGATATGATGAATAAAGATCATATCTTTCAAAAAAAAAAAAAAAATGATGAATAAAGATCAGCAGCGACTGTGACAATTCGAGGAATGTGCATCCCATGAAAGGAAAATTCACTTAACTGGTAAAGAAAAAAAGACTGGAATCAGCTGCCAACACTGATTATGCTTCTGATAGTGGGACTGAATTATATAATATCTTGTTGTCATTCCAGATTATGCAAGTCAAGTTTTGCTAAGGTCGATTATCCTTCAAACTAATAATAACAAATAATAAAAAATAAAAGTTTGGAAAAGTTGATGTGTCAAACACATCATTTCACAGAAACAAACATGACAATGCTTAAGTCACAACATCCAGTTCCACATAGCACATGAGGAGTTTTTTGATGACCAGTCTATAAACTCAGCCTTGAAGTAAATGATTGAATGGAAAAGTCTAAAACTCAACCAACAAGAAGATCAATGATCCAGTACAAAATCTTACCTTATCGTGCTGCAAATACTCTACAGGATGCAGGTGGGCAACCTATTATCACTAACCTCTGCATGGGGTTCACCATGGACTGCACATGGCAATAAAATCGCCACAATTTGATGATCAAAGCCATCTGATTAAGGGCGTGCAAAATGGGTAGTTCCAATAAAAATGTTCTCACCCTCCATATCAGTCCCTTGATTGGATAGCTTTGATCATCTGATCAGGGTGATTTTAGGGGCAATCCATGATGATTTCTCCTATCCAGAGGTCCACCATAATTGTAGGAGAGCCTACTCAGATGAATTTGCATTGTAAGAAGAACTCATCTTGGATCATCAATTGCACGAGTCAAGAATATCACAATCACAAAAAGAACTTGATACCAACAAACACAATAAATTCTCAATACTCTACATCCCATGAAGCATAGAAATTTCTGTCAATTTACCCTGAAGATCTCCCGTGCAACCTCCACCTTGAGCGTAGACTGCTCCTTGCATTCTCCACTTGGAACGCAACTCTATCCGCACCCCTATACGAGGGTGCTCAATCTCATCGATGGCTAGAGAGATTGATCAAGCCTAAGTAATGCTTGAATTTCTTCGTGATCACCGGCTTTGTCAACATGTCCGCAACATTATCGTCTGTGTGAATATTCTAAAACAGAATCTCAAGTGAAGTAATGAGTTCCCGTATCTTGTGGAACCTTACATCGATGTGCTTGGTTCTTGTGTAATACACCAGATTCATTGTCAGATACATAGCACTCTTGACTATCGTAATGCAACTGAATCGCTTCCTACTTCACTCTGAGTTCCCTTATCAGACCCTTTAACCATAATGCCTCCTTTAATGCCTCTGTCGCTACCATATATTCCGCCTAGGTTGTAGACAACGTTATCGTAGACTATAGCGTAGATCTCCAACATATCGGTTCGCCTGTTGATGTGAAATCATATCCCATGATGGACCTCCTTTTGTCCAGATCACCTGCATTATTTGAATTCGGGTAGTCTACAACTCCACTTGAAGCTCCATGTCCCCCGAACATGATCTCAATATTGACTGTGCCCCTAAGATACCTAGGAATCTACTTAACAACATTACAATGCTCTTTTCCTAGATTCGACATATATCTATTGACCACATTAACTGCTTGTGAGATATTCGACCTCGTACAAACCATTGCATACACGAGACTCCCACTATACTCACATACGACACCCATGACATATCTGAAATCTTTTCTTCTATACTTGGATACGACCTAGCTGACGACTTAAAGTGACCTGCTAGAGGCGTGCTAACTGGCTTAGCACCTTCCATGTGGAACTTTGTAAGTGCTATTGTTTATAGCCCTTTTCGTTGTCAAATTTATGGCGCCAAAGACACTGTTAGGAAGCTTGCATATGTGAAGATCAAAGCTCTACTCAAGATCAACTTAGGAAGCTTGCATATGTGAAGATCAAAGCTCTACTCAAGATCAACTTTGATGGACAAGCACTGCTCACAACTCAAGACTCGAGGAAGTGAGTTTGTTCGACTTAATTCAAAGACAAGGATAATGCAAGAAGCTTTCAAGTTCAATTTCAAGATCTCAAGAAGCTTTCAAGTTTGAACTACATCAAGACTTCAAGCTTCACTACTTTTAAGGTCACGTGTCTTTATGTTTCAATGTCCTTACTTCACTATTGAGGTATGACTGACCGTAGGTTAACCTTTAGAGTAGGCAATTTTGGATACATAATTCATATATTTTATATAAGAGAGTTTGGCCTGTTCTAAGACTAGTCCTGAACTTTGTTCGACTAGTCCTAGCACTGCTTTGACCTGTCTAAGGATTTCTTGGATCAGTCGTAAGTTTGTTGCAAAATTAGGAAATTTTCTGTTAGGCTTCGACTAGTCCTAGGGACTGTTCGACTAGTTGTAGGAACAGTGTCGACTGGTTCTTTGACCAGTCGTAGACCTACGACTCAAACTACAGCGATGATTTGCACTTAGCTTCGACTAGTCGAAGGTGCCCTACGACCAGTCGTGAAACCGTCTTATCTTATCGCGCCCGAATTTTCAAACTTCTGTTGGACCTACGACCAGTCGTAGAGGTCTTTAGACCAGTCGAAGACGTGATTTATTCACCTATAAATAGAGCACGAATCTCAGAATAAAACAGATCATTCAAGCAATTAAAATCCGACCTTCTGAGAGATAAATCTGTGCTCTGTTTAAGCTAAGTGTGCATATTTAATATCTTATTTCTTTAGCTTTGTTAATTGATTTTGTTTCTTGCATTCCAATCTAATCTGTAAAGAGGAAGGTTTATTTTCCTTTTACTGGAATCAAAATCAATTCAAGCTAGCCCATTTGTTTTAATTTAAAATCTATTAGAAATTAGAACCTTTATACAGTGAGTATTGGACATTGAACTTTGACATTCAAATCTCTACTCCGACTTGGTTCTTCTGGGCTGCTACAACAAAGAAGAAAAAACAGGTATTTTACAATTTGTGTAATTTACTTTATTTGGTTTTATTTGAGGTTAAGCCAAAAAAATCTCATTGTATTGGTTATCTGAGGAGAGCCAGGAAAACTCAGAAAAGAGAGTTTTTGAATTGTGTAATCCCTTTGAAAAAGACACAATTGTGAAGGTTTTTGGTGAACCTGTGAAAACCTATTTGATAGTGAATGGTAATATCCCCTGTGTGAAGATATTAGGAGTGGAGTAGCATTCTGTGTGGCTGTTGTTGAACAGTTGGTGTACACACAGGCGAACCACTATAACTCTGTGTTGTGTGGATGTGTGCTTTATTTTCATATCATTAATTATTCAGTTGAGGAATGTATATGTGGTTGTGAATGTTGTAATCATTTTATTTCAAGCGCAGTGGGAATGTTGTAATAGTTTAGATTTAAATTTCGACAATTTATTTCTAGCTATTCCTTTATTAAGTTTGAGCTTCAGTTTCTTTAATTGTTCTTGTAAGGTTGCCCTGCCATTTTTATGGTGCATGGTTGTCCTGAGAACAATCAATATTTGAAATTGCTTTTTATTCCTCCGTACAGTTTGAATTTATTTATTTCTCTACGGTTTGAGTTCTTGATACAAAGACTTTTCTAGAAATCAGGTTGTCCTACCATAAACTTTGGTTTTTGGTGTAAGGTTGTCCTTAGAACAACTTTTGTATCAATCTGTCAATACTTATTTATTGAGGTTGCTATTCATTTCAGTATTGTGAATTGATTTACTTTATTTGGCTATCTTGTTATTTAAATTCCCCTGTAATTATTTTAAATTTGGCATAGTCCTATTCAACCCCCCTCTAGGATATATAGCTTGGCCATTTCAAACTTCTCTAGCACCTTCTGCACATTTCCCCTCTGAGAAAGCCATAGCTTCCCAGACTCTCTATCTCTGTGTATCTCCATGCCTATGATCTTCTTTGCAACGCCCAGATCCTTCAAATCAAACTCCTTGTTTAACAGAGAATTAAGCAAGAGTATCGCATTTTTGTCCTTTACAGCAATCAGCATATCATCAACGTAAAGAATATGTAGAATGTAGGACCCATCCTTGAGCATCTTGTAATATACACAATAATCGCACTCACATTTGATATATCCAATCTCCACCATGTAAGAATTGAATTGCTTGTACCACCACCTCGGAGATTGCTTTAGCCCGTACAATGACTTCTTCAGCCTACACGTGACTTTCCTTATCAAGCTCCTCAAATCCGTCAGGTTGCTTCATGTAAATGACTTCCTCCAAGTTCCCATGAAGGAATATCTTCTTTACATCGAGTTACTCCAATTCCAAATTAGATTCCTCTACCATAGCGGTAGCATCTTAATTGATGTATGTTTCACGACTGGAGTAAAAACTTCATTGGATAATGTATCCCTTTACTACAAGCCATGCCTTGAATTTTTCGCCATTCTTTTCTATTAATGCTTCATTCTTCCTGAACACCCACTTGCATCTTATAGCCCTCTGACCTTTTGGAAGTTCTACCAACTCCCATGTCTAATTCTGATGTAGAGATTCTATCTCCTACGCCATGGCCCACATACACTTGTCGTCATCTGATACAGGACGTGAAATTCAAATATGATGTGCGAGATTTCAGGCTTAAGATCACGTTAGTTCAGAAACAATTACACAAATTCCATATCCCACATGAAAGTCCAAACCATTCAATTAAGGGAAATCTATGCGGGTCCAGGCCTACACATGTTAGAGCCGGATCTGTTAAAATTATAAACCAAACGATGCTCAAAGATAAACAGTAATCATCCACACATGCACAACAATCAGTCCCTAATCCAAGGGATTCACCAATTTCAATTCAAGGAACCTTAAGGTGAGAAAAGGGGCAAATAAATTAAGGATAATGCAATCTAGGGTTAGGGTTTATGAAAAACTGGTATGAGAGGGTAAAATAAGAAGAAAACCTGAATCGGAAGACAGTTCCCGTGAGCGGATAACAACAATGGCCCAAACACACGTGCGTGTGATCATGGCCGCACGTGTGTGGGGCCCACTATTCAGAAAAAAGCCACCTTGGCCCTGGTCGGCCAGGGATGGACTCCAAAACCCTCAAATCTCAGCTCGATCCGATGCACGGTTTGTGCGTAGTGCTCCGCCAAAGTTTCAGCCTTTTTACAGGGCCGGATTATGAAAATCTGCTGTAGTGAGAAAAACGGCTGCAACTATTGATGAATTTGCAGATGGAATGCTTGTAGGAGGAGAAATATGGATGAAAGAAGGTGGGGGCGAATCGGGATAGATGTGGCTTCGCACCACGGTAGTTAACCCTTTAATAAAGGGAGGGCTTCGCACCTAATTAGGCTCCACAAATCAGAGAGTAGGAAAACACAGAATTTTTATTAATCTTCCATTTCTCAAAAAAGCTACAAGGGGTGCCTATTTATAAGAAAACCTTATACCCCAAAACTCGCGCCACGTGTGCAACCTATTACTTGGCGATGAAGTAAACCAAAACAAAAACCAAACAAAGAAATCTAAAGTGTTCATGATGTTCTAAATAATAACAATAAGCAAAACCTAAAATATGAAATCAATCAGACTAGTGGGCCACGATCATGAGATCCCATGGTAGGCTTTTCTTGACTGTCGAGCCCACTCTTTTGAATCAAAATTTCATCTCATAACTAGGAGGCTCTCCCTAGACGTCGTCATCGATTCAAATCGACGGTGGGGTCCTCCTGGCGTACATGTGTAAGGGGGCGGCATGCGTGTGCGTGTGCGCGTGATGTCCCCATCATCATCCTTTCCAGATTTTGCCTCTTGAAAAGTGGAGGGATCTCCACTCTCTGTGAACAATACAAGAGAAACCATGTACTCGAACCCATACCGAATCGGGGCTCTAACAGTTCTTTTCAACCTGTTCCTGGCTATACACTCATGTGTATCCTGCTGATTGTTTTGCTCAGTTTCTTGCTCATGTTGAATTTTACCTTCAGTAACCAGCTCAGCTGGCTCCACTTGCATCGACAATTTCTCGGTCTTACCATGTTTTTCCGACTTCTCTACAACATCCTTATTAGCCTTCAACATTGATGCCTTATCAAAGATAACATCTCTTCTAATGACCACCTTATGTGAAACTAAGTCCCAAAGCTTGTAGCCCTTAACACCTTCCTCATACTCGATAAAGATACACTTCCTAGATTTGGAATCTAACTTCGTCATTTGTCCACTCTGCACGTGGACATATGCTAGACACTCAAAGATCCCCATCCCTGAGTAATCAACGTCATTGTCTGTCCAAACTTCCTCTGCAACCTTAGCATCTAGCGTTATACATGGTGACCGATTTACAATATAGCATGTCATGTTAACCGCTTCTGCCTGGAAGCTTTTAGGCAAGCCCCACATGCAACCACATGCTTCTCGACCTCTTTAATAGAGTTCTATTTATCCTCTTTGCCACCTCGTTCTATTATGGGGTCTCTGGAGTTAAGAAGTGCCTTGTGATGCATTGTTCCTTACAGAATTCCATGAATCCCGCCTGCACCGTTATC
The DNA here is from genome assembly GCA_021015155.1 of Magnolia officinalis. Taxonomy (NCBI): domain Eukaryota; kingdom Viridiplantae; phylum Streptophyta; class Magnoliopsida; order Magnoliales; family Magnoliaceae; genus Magnolia; species Magnolia officinalis. The sequence continues at coordinate 84,507,500 of JAJHSJ010000005.1, read as the reverse complement.
TGACTTGAGATGCTTAACATGTCTCCTGGTTTACTTCTCTGCTTCCGCCTTCCATTTCTTGAACTTGGTGAACACATCAAACATGTGCTTCAAGAAGTAGACCCAAACCTTCCTCGAGAAATCGTATTAAGCTCATGAAATATTATGCTCCTCCCTTAGACGGTACTGTCATTGGCCCCCAGACATCAGAATGAATATAATCGAGCACCCCTTCCTAACCAATGTGGGAGGCTTATGGGTCTAGCTAGAGATGGGCTATTTGACAATCAAAGCAAGGTGGACCATTTTAGGAAGAGTCAGAAAGAGGGAAAAAACATCAATTCTTTTTTCATCTCTTCTTCTTCTTTTCAATCTATTTCAACATAATGGGCCCTAGTCCACCAAATCATGCTTGATTTGTGTTTGATGAGGCCTATTTGGTTGACTTCCTAATTTGTTGCGTTTTAACCACTATCTTACCGTTTTTCAACAAAATAGAAATGTGCATATTGAACAAAAAAAATGGCACCACACACACAATCCATAACAAACAATAAATAATGCCTAAATGCTTTAACACCAAAGTAGATGTCAAAGACTCAAGACTCAGCTTTCAGCAAGTTGGGCAGCCCAATACACCAATGAATACATGTTAAAAACACAAATAAATAATAATTTTTGTATTTCACATTTTCCCCATAAAAAAATCGCCAATATGGTCCCTTATTTTGTTTTTGGTTCCTATGTTGATCTAGGGACCTAATTTGCCTTTTTATCACAACTTCTGCTTTATTGTAGGCTAGTGGTGAAGACTCGACCTGATGGAATCCTTAATGGATCTCCTTGTAGGTCACTTCATTCGTTATTAAATCCTATTGTAATTGCTCCTCTTGGTGTCTTCATCACTGCAAGTTGACTGTCCTGTTGCATGTCCCATTCTTTGCATCTTTGTCAACATATCGTATCATCGATGGACAAGTCCTCTTGAAACATGGAGAATATTGCATGAAACAAAAGTAGCATCCTCGACAGAATATGAAGATTATTTGTCACCGCCGTCATCATAATCATCTAAGCCTTGTACCAATTAATTCGGATCGGCCGCGCGAATCATGTTCCATTTTTCCACTCTATAAAGGGTCATACCTTCAATTAGACCATAGATCATCAAATCTTTTCTTACTACTACCATCCACATCCTTTTGGGCTTTCCCCTTGCCCTTTTAGAGCCTTTAACTTGTACCGACTCACTCCTAACTGGAGCAATTCTCAATCTCCATTGCACATGACCAAACCATCTAAGTCTACTTTCCCTCATCTTATTACCTATTGATACTACTCCTAAGTTCTCTCGAATGCATTTATTTCTAGTTCTATCATCCCTCATCTTGCCACTCATCCATGTCAACATCCTCATTTCAACTACACTCATCCTATGAATATGTTGTTCCTTGACTGCCCAACATTCTAACCCATAAAGGATGGATGGTCTTATACCTATCCTATAAAATTTCCCTTTAAATTTTGACTAGCACACAACAATTACATAAAACTCCAGAGGCATATCTCCATTTCTTCCACCTAGCTTCAATTCTATAGGCAACATCCTTCTTAATCTCTCCCCTCCTCAGTATTGACCCAAGGTATCGAAAGTAGTAATTTTGGGAGACTTCTTAGTCAACAATCTTCACTAAATCCTCATTTTCACTCTTATTGTTACTAAAATTGCACTCCATATACTTAGTCCGATTAAGTTTAAATCCTTTACATTCTAAAGCACCGCTCCATAAATCTAGCTTTGTATTTACACCATCCCTCATCTTCTCAATCAAAACTATGCCATATGCAAACAACATACCCCATGGGATCCCTTCCTGCAAATGCCTCGTTAACTCGTACATAACCAATGTGAAAGGTACTGGTTCAATGCCAACCCCTAGTGTAAGTCTACAGTAATTGGGAACTTGCTTATCTCTCCACTAGTGGTCCTCATATTGTTACCATTACCCCATAAATATCCTTAATCATGTCAATATATTCTCTTGAAACTCCTTTCTTTCCCAACTCCCACCAAATTAACTAAGGAACCTATTGTATGCTTTCTCCAAGTCAACAAAGATCATGTTGAGATCCTTCCTCCTCTCCCTATATTTCTCCATCAATTGTCTAAGTAGGAAAATAACTTCAGTGACAGACCTCCCAGACACGAAACCAAAGTGATTTTCTAATACATCCATCCCATGCTTAGTCTTTGTGCAATCGCTCTCCCAAAGTTTCATAGTATGGCTCATATGTTTAATCCCACAATCGTTAGTGCAACTTTGTACATCTCCTTTAGTCCTATAAATAGGTACTGTTGTACTTTTCCTCCCTTCATTTGGGATTTTCTTCAATCTTACAATCTTGTTAAACAACTTTGTCAACCAAAATAACCCATTATCTCCCATATGCTTCCAAACCTCTATTGGTAAACTACCTGGTCTCAGGGTCTTTCCTATTTTCATCTTTGTCAAAGTTTCTTTCACTTTGGATATCCTAATCCTATTAAAGTATCTCTGGTATGTGATGCCATTTTAGTTTATGGTTCCTTCTATTCCTATGCTTTCAAAGTGGTTGTCATTTGGCACGTTCTGAAAATAGTTTTACATTTCATTGATCTCATTGTCTTTTACTAGTACCCTCTAGTCATCACTCTTAATTCATCTAACATGATTTAGGTAATAAAATCGTGAATGGCTTTTTGTATGTCATTATTCCACCACCAAATTTTCTTATGTGATTGGATTTCCCTTTGGATACTCCTAAAACATCTTTTGCCACTTTCCTAGTGCAATTGACCATATCATTCCACATAACATTTACTTCTTCCTCGACATTTCACTTTCTTTCCATCAAATTATTTCTTAATAACATAGTTCTCCTCTTACATTCCACCACCTATTTTTTGGACACCTATTAGTTTCACTCCCTCTCTTCCATCTCTTAATGTAAACATCCATAACCATAAACCTATGTTGTGAAGTCAGTCTCTCTCCTAGTATACCCTTGCAACTCCTTACACATTGATTGTTTGGTTTTCCTAGGTAGAAAGAAATTTATTTGGCATGTATTGTATATGATCCGCTTTTGAAAGTTGTTAAACATTCATCTCTTTTCAAAATGTATTTGCTGGAGCTAGATTATATGCCATAGTCAAATCAATGATAGCATTCCCCATCTCATTTCTTCTCCCAAAAACATATCCTCCATGTACGCTCTCAAATCCTCTATTTTCTTTTCCTACATGACCATTTAAGTCTCCTCACACAAATATCCTCTCTCCGTCTAGAATTCCTTACATTAGTTCATCCATATCCTTCCAGAATTCTCACTGGATTCTATCCTCTAACTCTACTTGCAGTGCATATGCACTAATGACATTGGTAATTGCCTCTCCTAACATAAGTATTATTAATAAAATCCTATCACTTACTCTCCTAACATCTATAACTTTATCCTTTAAACAAAGTATTAAAAACAATTACATAACAGTAATGGTGGGAACGGCCTTGTGTTGCAAAGCTGTAACAGCCGTTACGGAAAAAAAGAAGAAGCCCTTAACGGCCCATTATAGGGTTGGAACAATTTTGTTTTTTAATGGTTGTAACATTCATTACAACCTGCATTGTAATCAAGGTGTCCCGTATCGGTATCGGTTGGCGTAACGGTGCCCTCCGAAACCGATACGGATGCGGGGGCGTAACGGTGATACGGGGGCGTAACGGGCCGTAACGGCGCAAAAATTTTTTTTTGCCAAAAAAATATGGATTAAATCCGGAATATTCTAAGCATTCCAAATATGCATTCATTTATAAATTGGAACATGTTTATGGTGGTGTAGCGGTCCACTCTTTGGTGAGTTGTATCGGACTGTCTGATGAATTTATGAACCAGATAACCTAAATTTGACTACAAAATTCATATATTTAATTTTCTAACTTACTATTAATGATAGATATATTAGAATGAATGTAATAGGAAAATATCATACATTTAGGTGTTTGCAATTATTTTTGAGGGCCAAAATTCATGCGTAAATAGAAAAAAGATATAAAAAAATATAAAATGGCACCCCAAATATGTAAAATGCACATTAACATGTTCTACTATGATTAACACATCATATGGCATCATTAAAACAGCAAAAGAATCATTAAAAAATGATTTTTCGAATTTTCAAAAAAAGGGCCAAAATAAATGCGTAAATAGAAAAAATATAAAAAAAAATATAAAATGGCACCCCAAATATGTAAAATGCACATTAACGTGTTCTACTATGATTAACACATCATATGACATCATTAAAACAGCAAAAGAATCATTAAAAAATGATTTTTCAAAATTTCAAAAAAAGGGCCAAAATTCATGCGTAAATAGAAAAAAATATTTAAAAAATATAAAATGGCACCCCAAATCTGTAAGATGCACATTAACATGTTCTACTATGATTAACACATCATATGGCATGATTAAAACAGCAAAACAACTATTAAAAATTGATTTTTCGAATTTTCAAAAAAGGGGCCAAAATTCATGCGTAAATAGAAAAAAATATTAAAAAAATATAAAATGGCACCCAAAATCTGTAAAATGCACATTAACATGTTCTACTATGATTAACACATCATATGGCATCATTAAAACAACAAAAGAATCATTAAAAAATGATTTTTCGAATTTTCAAAAAAAGGGTCAAAATAAATGCGTAAATAGAAAAAAATATTAAAAAAATATAAAATGGCACCCCAAATATGTAAAATGCACATTAACATGTTCTACTATGATTAACACATCATATGCCATGATTAAAATAGCAAGACAACTATTAAAAATTGATTTTTCGAATTTAAAAAAAGGGGCCAAAATTCATGCGTAAATAGAAAAAAATATTTAAAAAATATAAAATGACACCCAAAATCTGTAAAATGCACATTAACATGTTCTACTATGATTAACACATCATATGGCATCATTAAAACAACAAAAGAATCATTAAAAAATGATTTTTTGAATTTTCAAAAAAAGGGCCAAAATTCGGCCGATACGGGCCCGTAACGGCCCTGTAACGGCCGATACGCCCCGTAACGGGCCCGTATCGGCCGATACGGGTACAAAATTGCGTAACGGCCGATACGACCCCGAAACGCGTAACGGTTCACACCGTTACCGTTACGTATCGGCCGTTACGGCCGATACGTAACCGTTTTGGCATACCATGATTGTAATAGGAATTAAGGTGGTCGTTATGGCCACCATTTCCGTTATTAAATCCCTTGTCTTTAAATCTTTATCTACCAATATCCTTACCCCATTTCTATTATTGTCCTTTCCTATATATCAAAGTTTATGTCCAACCCCCTTTCCACTTAGTTCCTAAACACAAGCTATTTTAACCCTCAATTTCATCAGATATACCAAGTCTACGCTCTTGTTAAGTGTTTTTATATTCCATGCGGCAAGACGAATCCTATTCTCCTATACTGCTTTACATATGCACGTACAAGGTGGTATGGTGCCCTATCGCCCTTCCTTATCTTCTCTAGCTAACTAGTGAAGCATGAATGAAGCAACAGAAAGTATAAGCCACTACTATGAGCTGCTAACCATTGTTGCCAATCTACTAGGCCTACGGCTTCTCTCAGGTGGCTCCCGTTATTCTCTAGACATAATGTGATGTTTGGCACTTGCCTACTTCTAAAAACAATTGGGCATTGTTGTGGCATGTCACTTCTGGGTGACCGCCTAGCCAACCTTACCCATTTCTCACTATTCTTAGAATCCGATGCAACGAATTGCTTATAGAGAACACTCTAGCATGAGTTTGGAATGCCATATTGTTTACATTCATTAAAGTTATGGCATAAGTTTGACGCTGGATGCAACCCTCTTTATCCGGGCAGGGGGTTGGTAACAAGATTACATAACTCCCACAGGCACAGTGTGCTAGACTATTACATAGGTTGATTACAATCAAGAGCTATCTAATAGTCTATTGCATAGGATCATTACAATCAGCAAGTTGATTACAATTAATGAGTTTGATCACTATGATCTAAGCCACTAATATGTTCCCTAGGGTAATTGAACATTTGTAGGAAGATGCTAAAAGAACAAGTAAATTTCTCAAAACATAATAAGAAGACTATTTGTCATACTAAAACAAATTTCACCCACTCATTCTTGGGGTCGGGAATAGGCCCACCCAGCTAGAGCAGTTCAAGATACCGGCATGAGACCTTTCTAGCCCAAAACGGAAAGTACACATTCCAACAAGGGAACAAAAATTAAACCATGCTAAAATTATTCAAATCCCATTGAACCAGCAAATCTAGTTGATCAAGCGTTAAATTTTTTTTTTTTTTTTTTTTTTTTTTTTTTTTTAAAGCTCCCAGTTCTCAAATAAGTGAGACAAACACATATAGCAATCAATCATCCAACCAATAAAAAGAAAACAATGGGCATTTCCATCCAAACAAATAAATAAATACATCAATCATCTTGCATGCATCAAGTACATCCCATGAAAAAGCATTTAATCAGATCAACCTACGTGTGTTCGGGGTGAAACGAAATGCAAAATCAAACTGACTCTAAATAATATGAAGCATATACATGTCTATGCATACACGGAGACCCAAACAATACAAAAGAAAAACAAAGCCGAAAGAAAAACCCAGATGTATTGATCATCCTCCAACTAAAGGGAAGACTAAGACATCCTATAACTAGTGTTCGAAGTATCGGTATCGCTACAAGATTTGCTGGCCAGGAATATGGAAACAATATGGATATCGCCGAAAATATCGCTGACAACCGGAAATGCGGGGAAACATGGGAAAAATGGTGGAATCTTCAGCGAAACTTCAGGAGATGTTAAAATGTACATATTTGCATATTTTAAATTTTTTTTTAAAAGAATGCATACATAACAAGTTTCCATTTAATGGGGCCTTAGAAGCACGTGTTGTTGAAAGAAATCAGTTCAACTATCCCATTCGGCCTATTTAACCATCCAAACATCCATCGATATAGTAAAATATCAACAACACATGATATTTCACCAAGAAATCATCAACAATTGGAAAGGAAACGAAAGATTGTGGTCTCACTATAACACAATGAAATAAGAAAAACATGAAATTTCAATATAACGATAATTATGAGAAATATTGATATTTAATAATTTAATTCTAATATGCCCATCAGAAAAATACTTATTTTACTACTAATACTAAAATATTGGCGATTAAATTAGCGATATTGATACGTTGGCGATACTTAGCGATACATTACTAATACATTGAATTTCCGATACTACCAACGTTATCAATATCGCGGCCAGTGTTATCGGTATCGCTGAGCTGGAGATAAAGATAATATCGGAGATAATTCGAACACCGCCTATAACACAATGAAATAAGAAAAAACATGAAATTTCAATATAACGATAATTATAAGAAATATTGATATTTAATAATTTAATACTAATATGCCCATCGGAAAAATACTTATTTCACTACTAATACTAATAACCAAATGTACATCAATTATATGACATAGAAACCCTTTAATCGCACCAAATCCAATTCTGAAATCTAAGTGCTTCTCATTTTGGGAGAAACGACCCACACAAACATCAATCATATTCCAAATGATTAAAAATAATGCGGCCTTTGTGAATAATTGATGCAAAGGCACCTTAAAGTACAGTTGGCGGCCCTTCAATAGAATGACAACTGATTGCCTTTAGTCATTAGGGCCAGTGAATTTTGGGATGGGATGGGATGGTAGAATTCCCAGCTATAGCCCTTTCGACATCTTACATCAAAATGATTGACACCTGCTACTCAGACGAATATGACTACCGAGTTGTCTTCAGGGTTGAACCCATCTGCTCTTTCAACTAAATAAACAAACAAATCAATAAAAGCACAAGGCAACAAGAAGAAATCACACATGCATCTTTGTTTTGATAAATCACACATGCATGCATGATGCACTAATTACATACCATAAAAAACAGCAGCGTCCAAGAACCACACATACATACAGAGATGTGTGTGTGCGCGCAAGCATATTCCATCAAGAATCTGCATGCATCAGTTATCCTAGCCTACTCCAAACACACAAACATTTAAAAAAAAAAAAAAAAAAAGTTCTATTAAGATGGCATTTAAAGACAAAAGCCACATAATTCTCAATGAATATGAAAGAATACATCAAACATCTTCCAATCTTCCAAATAAGAAAAGAAATTCACATACATTCCCCCCACAAACCGAGCCAGAAAACCACACATACATCAATTAACATTGCAATTCAACGTCCTGAAAAGACAACATGGAAGAGATGCTTGCTTCCCAAATTAATATAATATCAAATGCATTCCAGATAAGACCAGAAATGAACAGATAACGAATTGGGGCAGAAAAAGCAGAAAAACCATAATCGCAGACATCATGGTTCTGGTTTTCTTCCCCTGCTCAAAACGACTGCAGGATCGATGAACATTCATTCTGCCAAAATATAATTCCCGTTTGCAATTTGGGACCCATCCAAACGCACCCTAATTCCCTAAAGGCACCTAATCCATCGAAAAAGGAAAACCGTGTTTAAAATCCAACCATTTCCCAACAAAATCGAGCAAACAAACAACAACCCACATTGTGGAACATGGCCAAAGAATCCAAACACACCAAGATCACCAAAATCCCACAAAATCTAACCAAAATTTCAACGAATCCAAGCAGAAAATCAACAACCCACATCATAAAAAAAGAGCGACAAAAAAAAAGAAAAGAAAAAAACAGAACCTGCTATTCCATATCAAGAGAAAAATCTAGTCATGGGCTGGATAGTTGGAAAAGAAGAAAGAAGGAAGACTAACTTGGTATTGGTGCGAAGCGTCGAGGCCATCAAAAACCTAGAAGATCTGCCATGGCCGTGTCCGAAATGTGGGAGTTTCTGAGGTTGGAAGGTGAGTGGAGATAGCTTCAAAGCCATTTGTGAAAATCCCTCTGAGAGAGAGAGAGAGAGAGAGAGAGTGAGAGAGACGTAGAGAGAGAGAGTATGCTACAAAAACCAGTTGATAGGAACGGGAAATAGAGAGGCGGCCATTAATAAGAGACGCATAGGGAAACGCCCCCTCGTTTTCTTTAAATTACAATAATGCCATTTTCCGTTGTAGGACACGGGAGCAGATTGGCAGTACGCCGGGCTGTGTGGGGTCCACAAAGATGTCCTTTACAAATCCATTCAGTCCTTCTATTTTTAAAGACACGATAAAATAAATAATAAAAATCAGACGGATCCAAAACTCAAGTGAGCCACACCAACAAAACTGAGAGAATTTAGATCTGATTATAATGTTTATATGCCATCCAAACCGTTCATAGTATTATTACGACTTAGATAAACTGTAGTGACAAATATCATACCGATTCAAAACTTCCGTCACTGACAGGCGTTCGATCCCCAATATTTCGTGTGGTATGGCTCACATGAGATATGGATCTGTGTAATTTTTAGTATCCTATCCTACTGTAGTCTGTCAAAACAGATGGACGGAGTTGAGTTGTCATGGACGTCTCTATGCGTGGGTCATGAGCAATCCGCTCCAACAGACACATGCCATGCATCAGATGTTTCGCTGGAGTGCATTCAAACGTATCTCATAAGGATATGTCGACGGGCATCTTTGGAAGATCCAAACCGTTCATACGATGGCACCACCTGAGGTCTTGTTTCATGTGAAGGAAGCGGATTGGGTGTTGTGCCACGTACCACCGACCTCCCTATGTTGATGTCAGCAAATACTGCACCATGAAATATGTGTTATATCCAAACCGTCGGTCTATTTGGCCAGATTGTTTTATAAATTAGATCACACCACTTAAAGCAAACTGAAAACTTCGACAACTTTCTAGGGTCAAAGAAGTTACGGAATATGTTGTTTTTTATTTTTCCACTTCATCCTTGTCTATGTAACCTCTTCAACCTATTAGATGGGAAATAAATATGATGGTGGGCATTAGGAAAGTTTCAAGTACAGTAAACATTATCTCTTACATCTGCCTCATTTTTGGGTTGATACTTAAAATAATAAATAATATTGTAAAATGGATGGACAGTGTGGATATATATATATATATATATATTATATATATATATATATATATATATATATATATATATATATATATATATGTCATAGTGGGCTTGCGAACTTGGGGATGTCAACCCAGGACCAAGACTAATGTTGTGTCACTGCCACATAGTCCACTTCATGATGTAAAAGAGATATTGGATGATTAGAAATTAATTTCCCCATCTCTCTCATCTCTCTCAACAACATTTGCATTTGATTGTCAATTCTTAAGTCTGATTCATCGGCAATAAATATATCACGATAACATTGTCACATTAATTTAATATCAAAATATCACCAAAATACACTCACATGTTGTTATCGAGATTTAAGATTGTCACAATTATATTATGAAAAAAGTACAAAGATTAAAAATTCTTTAACCTAGCTCTTGAATATATATGCATTTGACCGACAATTTCAACATTTGTTTTGGATATTTTCATCTACGATAAAGCCCATCACATAAACAGTATAGGTGATTGAAGAGGACCTAATCCAACGACTATGATCATGTGCACTGATCTTTGACAACAAAAATCAAGCTAATTCATCAACTCATGGACCATGATATGCAATTTATACCTAAAAACGGTTATCATATGTCTTCAATTTGACTGATATCCAGGGTCTGTCGATGGCTTCGACAAACGAGTGAATGTCAATCCCATCGACCGCTGCTCAATACCATCGAGAAACTTTCGAATTTTGGCTTTACTCACTAGATAGTTTTGAAGTTGCTACTTGATGCCATTGAAGGTGGTTTCGATGCCATCGATTGACCCTTGATGGTTGTCGATGTCATCAAAGGTCCCATTGATAAACGCTCGCTGTTTGGCGCAAGTGCGTCTTTTGTTTCTTAATTCGGTTGTAACTCTACATAAGGGATTGTAAACGGGAGAATTAGGGAGAATAATGTACAAGGGGTTTCTAGAGCAAGAGGGAGAGTAAAGCTAGGGTTTTGTGAAAGGGATTTTGGGTTGTACAAACCGGTAAATCCATCCATCTCTTGTAAATTTATTTTCATAGTGGATTCGATGTCGCTTTGTGCCGTGGTTTTTTCCCGCACAGGTTTTTTTTTCACGTAAAAATCGTGTGATCTCTATGTGTTTATATTGCATTTTATTTCATTTTTTTTTATTGAATTCGGATTTGCTTCCGCGCGACCCCAATAAGTTGTATCAAAGCAAAATTTGCGGTTTCAAGTTCTAATATGAAACATGTCGACAAAAGGGTCTAGTGTGAAGTACAAAACAAAAATTTACTGGTAGAAATAACTTTGAACTATGGAATGTTAAGATAAGAGGCATTATAATTCAACAAGGATTGCAACATGCTCTCCTTGGTAAGACGAAGGGTCTCGCATCTATGAGTGATGAAGAGTTGAATGAACTTGATGAGAGAGCTCCAACCTCGATCCAATTGTGTCTAGCGACCAAATTACCGTTGTAGGGATATGGACAAAACTAGATAATTTGTACATGAAGAAATCCTTGGGGGTAGTCCTCTGTATTTTAAGAAACAATTTTATAATCTTGAGATGATAGAACGGTCTGATATCAATAAACACATGAGCACATTCAACAAATTATTTTATAAACTAACGAATGCGGAGGTTAAGATCGGAGAAGAAGATCAATGCCTTAATCATATTGAATTCGCTTCCACCGTCTTATGTGAATCTCGTAGACACTCTGATCCATGGTAGGGATACCATCAATGTTGAAACTGTCATCTCAACCCTTCATGAGAAGCGGTTGAGAATAAAAGACAGTGGCGGTGGTAGCTCCACAGAAGCGTTGGTTGCAAGGAAAAAAAATATTAAATGGGAGAAGGGCAATTCTCGATCACGATCTAAATCAAAAGAGAAAAGCAATGTAAAGTAATGAAATTGTGGGATGACAAGACACATGAAAATGATTGTCGGAATCCTAAGGTAAAAAAAATGAGAGATATTTGAGAATGCAAAGGACGCCAATACAACGCAATCTAGTGAGGAGGTGGATGGTGGCGATGTCTTGACTGCATCCAAATCTGGTTACCTCAGTAATTATTGGATTTTGGATTCGAGAGCTTCATAGTACATGACTTCTCAAAGGGATTGGTTCACTACTTACAACAAGTATGATGGTGGACAGGTTTTTATGGGCAATGATATTGTCTGTAAGGTGATTAGCATTAGTTCATTGCACATCAAGATGTTTGATGAGGTGGAGCATATTCTGACAGATGTGCGAAACATTCCAAATTTCAGCAAGAATTTGATTTCTCTTGGGCCATTAAAGGCACTTGGGTGCGAATTCATTGGTTTTAATTAGGTCCTTAAGGTTTCTAAAGGGATATCATATAATTAACAAAACAGTTACCTTTACAAGTTGATCGATAATACTGTATTAGGTGGAGCTACAATGTTTGTAGTAGAATTCACATCAACACGATTGTGGTATGCGCGCCTTGACCACATGAGTGACCGCTGTATGAATTTATTTTCTTATTGTTCTTTGATTTCAACTTATGAAAGTATTGATTTTAATGTATGTGAACATTGCATATACAGTAAACAATCATGATTAACTTTTAAGACTGGAAAGCATGTATGTAAAGGAATGCTTGAGTGTGTGCATTCAGATGTAAGAGGCCCTTTGCCCATAGTTTCTACTGGGGGTCATCATTTTTTTTTTTGGTCTCATTCATCAATGACTACTCTAGAAAAGTGTAGGTTTATTTTCTAAAAAAAAAAATCGATATATTCGACACATTCAAAGTGTGGAAAGCGATGATTGAGAAATAGACAGGGCAGAAAGTGAAAGTTCTAACGACAGACAATGGAGGTAAATTCATTTTAAAGGAATTCAACCAATTTTGTAAAAATGAGGGGATTATAATGCACAATACAGTGAGGCATATACTTAAACAGAATGGTATAACGAAATAAATGAATTAGACTCACTTGCAGAGAGCCCGAAGCATATTAAGTAATGCTAGATTAGGTAAGGAGTTATAGACTAAGGCTATTAGCATAGCTCGTTACCTGGTGAATCAATCCCCATCACACTGATAGACTATAAGATTTCAAAAGAAGTGTGGAGTGGTCATGACATCGACTACTCATAATTGCAGGTTTTTAATTGCGATGCTTACTCTCATGTACCGTCAGTTAAGAGAGATAAGATATACCAAAGGGTGAAGAAACTTAACTTTATGGAATAGGTGATGGTGTGAAAGGGTACAGGTTGTATGATTGGGTCACTCAAAAAATTCCTTTGAGCCACGACATTCGTTTGATGAGGATTTTGTGTTCCATAAGGAAGAATACAAGGAATTAAAGAAATCAACAGTTATTGATGTCGAGATTGAAAAGGTTGAAACACAAGCTGAGCATGAACCCGAGTTGCAGACAGAGATACAGGAGCAGGTGGAACATCCACCTCTTATAAGAAAGCCTCCAAGAGATCGTAAATTACTGGCCAGATATAGAGATGACTCAAATATTACATTCATCCTTATTATAGGTGATGGGGATCCATCTACCTTCTAGGAAATATTAGATGACCTTGATGCAAAAAAGTCGATAGGGGCCATGCATGATGAGATGGACTCTTTACATAAGAATTAAACATGGGAGCTCTTAGAGCTTCCAATAGGGCGTAAAGTGATCTGGAAGTGAATTTATAAAAAAATGATAGATACAAGGTGAGATTAGTCGTGAAAGGGTATGCGCAGAAGGTGGGTGTCGACTTCAGCAAAAATTTTATGCCCGTGATCAAGCAAGTATCTATTAGATTTGTATTGACGCTGGTTACCCAATATAACCTAGAATTAGAACAAATGGATATGAAGACTTCTTTCTTACATGTGGAGTTGGAAGAGCAGATTTACATAAAACAACTAGAATGGTTCAAAGTAAAGGGGTCTGAGAATAAGGCTTGTAGGTTGAGAAGGTCATTATACAACTTGAAATAGTTGCCTAGGCAATGGTATAAAAGGCTTGATACTTTCATATTAGGTCAACAATTTACTAGAAGTGAATATGATTGTTGTGTCTATTACAAGATACTAAATGATGGACAATTCATTGTATTGGTATTGTACGTAGATGACATGCTTATTGCTAGTCATAACATATTTGAGATCGATACATTGAAGACTCTGTTGTCAGAGACATTCGAAATGAAAGATATAGGGGTTGCAAAGAAGATTCTTGGCATAGATATTCACGGAGCCAGAAAAAGGAGCAGGCTATGGTTATCATAGGCATAATACCTAGAGAATGTATTGATAAAGTTTGGTATGGACAAGGCAAAATCGATTAGCACACCCCATGTTACTCACTGTAGGCTTTCTTATGAACAATGTCCTACTACAGATGAAGAAATGTAAGTAATGTCTCGTGTGTCATATTTAAGTGTTGTTGACAGTTTTGATGTAGCCATAGTTTTTACGAGACTTGATATTTCACATGCAGTATTTGTTGTGAGTAGATACATGATTAGCCTAAAAAAACAATACTAGGAGGCAGTAAAATGTTTACTTCAGTATATTCGAGGTACAAGAGGCTACATCTTGACGTTTGAAAAATGTAACGACCCTCAAATTCTCATAATAAATCCCAAATAGTTAGAACTATCCAAGACTGCAACCTTAGGTGTCTAGGGACCATTCAAGATGGATGGACGGCGTGGATCAACCCGAAACTCCAAGTAGACCCCACCTCGGACCCATGCGCGTGTACAAATATAATGCATGCGCTGTGCACCGAACCAGGTACCTGGTCAAAACAGTGTTTGACCCGAACAACTCCAAAATACATGCGATTTCACTAATTTTTCCCGTCGCACGGTGTATTTAAAAGAATCGTTCGCCTAACCTTAAATGGATCGCCATCGTAGGAAATCAGAAATGTTTTAATCTGATCCAAACTGTCTATCGTGGTCATATGGCCCCATCGACCATAACCTGGGTCGTTATTAAAATCGGGTGGGCTGGTATGATGCTCGAGCTATGGATCAATAGGACTATCCCAACGCAACGCCTGGATGTGAAATCCTTCTAAACCGCGCGCATTACCTGGCAATCCGGACGGCGAGGTAAGCTCGAGACCTCGTGCTTATACAACGTGTAATGCACCATCACCCCTTCCATTTCCGGTAATGCCACGACACCAGCCATGGACGGAAAGAATCATCCTATTTATGGAAACTAGTCATCTTAGCCGACCTTTAGTCATAAATATCCATCTGAAACACATCTCAACCGTCAGTTTTAGGTTTCCTTTCAAAATCTCAGAGCCTACTGAGAAATTGAAGAGAACCTGGCGAGATGTATGATCGGCGCTAACTGCTTATGTATTGTTAATGGCGTGCGATTTCTCAGCCATTTATCACCGCTCAGTGGACCCCACAAGTCTCTTGAGATTCATCCAAACCAGTTAAAAGCCACCGACCCCAGAATCAACCGCTGATTTAAATTTCACCATGATCGTCGGGTCATCTTCCCCGATTTGACCGATGTTAAGGGATCTTGATGGATGGACATTTTCTCCCATCTAGAACGTACATCGTGTGGCCCATCACCACAGAAACCCATCCATGAAAGTCACTAGGACCCATGCACACGTTCGGCTACTTGAGAGAAACCTGATGGAGGTGTTCTCTCGGCCGGCTTGGGCTAACCGCACACTAATCCCTGTGATTAGCGGAAGACGTTTTCAGAAACAGTAAAGATATAAATAGCCGTGCATAGGGCGTATCCCAAGATAAGGAAGAGAAAGGAATAGAAAGAGAGAAATGGGGGTTGTGAGTGGGCGCAGCTGGAGCGAGTTGCTAGCTTGATGGCAACTCGACTCGGTCCATATCACTCGTACATTGGAGAGAGAGCAGAGAGAGAGAAGTAAGATTTTTGGAATGAGAACAGAGAGAGAGAGACAGAGACAGAGAGAGAGAGAGAGAGAGAGAGAGAGAGAGAGAGAGAGAGACAAAAGAGTTGTGGGAGAAATAGATGAAGGTGAGATTCGGTAGTCACGGCTGGAGCCGATTTGCAGCAGCTGCTTCCACTATATCCGGCCACCTGGAGCAGACATCCCAGCTCTCATCCACCTCCACAATCTAGGTAATGAAACCAACTCTCATCCCTATTCTAAAACCATGCCGAACCAGTCCATAACAGACCCCAATCTGCTGCTATAACAAAACGTTTCGTCTCAAAATGGCAACCACAACCGAGCCATACAGGCGCATTTTGATTCCTGACAAACCCGGAACTAGCACATTGCGTCCAGATCCTTCCCACGAACAAGAGAAACCTCTGATCAGGTAAACCCATCTGTCTCTCCCCCTGTATTTAACAGAGTCCACCCACTGACCGTCCGATTGTACTGTCAGCTCAACTCGGTTGAGAGATAGATGACTCAGCACCATTCCATGACCAGAAAACCCGATCTGCCTTCATGGAAGTGGTCGGTTTCCCTGGAGCTGAGTCCGACGCTTCGAACTGAACTCTGGTTCATCGGGTGCTGTGAGATGAAGCACTGTTTGCACTAGAGAGGCTACTGAGTCAGCGACTCAGAACTGATTTTGACTTAAGGGATCTAACTCTGTTGGTCAGGGAAGCATCTCACCCTAGTCAGTCAAGAACCCTGTCACGGGCAACCCAGAATCACTCAGTTGGGGGTTAACTCGGCCGTGTTTCCCTTCTGAGTCGACTCTACACTCAATGAGGGATTGACTCGGCCAACTTTCCCTAACTGAGTTGAGTGACTCGAATATCAAAACCACATGAGGAGGATTTGGAAAGTGATAGATCTAATGGATCATTAATTTAACCTTGTAGATAGTAGATCTCTTAACAACTAACTCAACTAGTTGTTAATTAGAAACCCTGACCAAGTCAACTCGGCCGTAACTCACTGGTGCCTTGTAACAATTATCCCGGCACAACCGACAACTGTTCTACCTTAAAAGACATCTCAAAACAAGAAGAACTCTCAATCAAGGTGAGGAGCATCTCCTATAGCTTCTTCCTTTCACAAATTGCTATGTGGATTAAATCTCTAACGTGTAAAATTCTAGAAAATTATTAATTCCTACCTATCTTGAATTTCATGAAGTAATTGTCTTAATGCCATATTTCCTAATAATTATGTGTATGATGTATTGTCTTGCAAACTCCATGCCACATTATAATTGTTTTCTTATGTTGAGAAAGGAAAGCTTTCATACTAGATCATTTGTGAATTGTGAGACATTTCCTTCATGGCCGTCTACATTCTTTAACCTCTAATTTAGTTAGCATTATCATGAGGATAGATCTTACAATATGGGAAATGAAAATTATTTACATGTGGTGTTAAGTGATGATTGGAATTCCATCTTTCATAACTATCATGGGTTTGTCGTAACACAAAAATTCCTCTTGTCATCTTATATCATGAACATAACTCTAATGAGACGAATCGAGTTTTATAAACTCTTATTCTATTATACCTTGTGAGTAGTATGAAGATTAAGCATGGGAAGAGTCCTTAAATGATATAGAAGGACTTTTAGATAATCCGAATGATATGAACTCACTTAAAAATCTACATGACACTTAGTGAGCTCTCTTTTGAATGTATAGAAATTATGAAAGACTATGTTGAACTCATAGTTGGATATCTCTTATTTGAAAGTTGAAAGTCATTCCTTTTCTATCAAGTAATGTATATAGTGTCATGGTACATGACATCCACGCATGACATGTGAGCTTTTCCGGGTGTTTATCGTAAGTCACAGCTTGTTGGGTTGTTCAGGGTTCTTTTACCTAAGTTTGACCATCAGGTTATGTGCATTTGCACACTTTGGGCCGCTCTTTCATGAGGCTTTTCCAGAATTTTCATATCTCCTTGGGCATACCCCGGGTATTTTTTCAGGAGGTCGTCCATGAGCGCACTCACCTTCATGGCCTTTTCCAGGTAGTCTACCTACCATGGGCGGTCTTTTATTTTGACAGCTGGATTGCATACCCAGATCTGTGACTTGAACATACATTCATACACTCACACATTCATTTATGATTTCATGATTAGTCTCCTTGTAATTTGAATATGTTGTATATATATTTGTATTGCCCTATGAATTATATATGAATTGTTAATATATTTTGGAATAATGTGTTATGGATGAATCTATGAGGGAAATTTTCACTGAGTTTTCACTCATCCCATAGTGTGGTTGCACCAAATAGACGCAGGTATGACCGAGAAAAATGGTGTCTATGACGACACTCCTGGCATAACAGAAGAGGAGTATGGAGAGGAGGGCCGGTACGATGATGTAGCCGCACCACAGGAGCTCTACTAAGCACTTAGGATTTACTGCCTTCATTTTATGCTTTCAGACATTATTTTAGTTTTGGCTTGCGTTGAGATTTGTAATTAAAAATCCCCTGCTGTGGGATCTAGTGTTACTTGCTTTACTTTATACTTTCATTCACACATGTTGAACTCTTTTGGTTAGTTTATACTATGGTTATACCTTGTTACTATGAATAGTGTCGATAATTAGATGAATGGTAATCTTATCGTATGACGTAACCCTCGGGTTCTCGTACTCGAGCAACCGTCCTCGGGTTATGAGAACCAGGGTGTTACAAGAAAAGTCTGAGGATAAGTTGGCAGACTATATGGATATCGTTTATGCAGGTAGTGTGGATAACATGATATCTACTTTTAGTTACTCGTTTGTAGTAGCGGGTGGGGTGATCAATTGTATGTCGAACCTTTAATATGTGGTTACTCTTTCCACAATCAAACTTGAGTCTATGGCAGTGACGAAGAAGTTCAAAGAATGTGTTTAGTTGAGAGGAATGATAAATTAGCCCGGGTTTTAGCAAGAGGCTGTGCGAGTTAATTGTGACAGTGAAAGAGCGATTAATTTGGCGAAGAATTATGTTTATCACTCACATACTAAACATAATGATGTTTGTCGTCATTTTATCCGATAGGTGCTTGAGGAAGGCGGTGTGACTCTAGAGAAAATCTATACAAGAGTGAACCTAGCCGACATGCTTACAAAGGTGATTCATATAAAGAAGTTAATGTTCTATGTGACTTCTCTGAGCTTGACAAAAGCTTAATGAAGACGGAGTGTGCATGAGAAAAAATGTTGAAGTTATGATGGAAGGCGATTAGAGATGGTGATGACATGGTAAAACAATGGTGCATGAAGATTGAATCCATGATAGAGATGGTTGTCAAGGTAAATATGGGATAACAATACTAGATAGATGGGGTGCATCTCTTTGAAGTTCGATTGAAATGACCCTCTCACATCTATGAAGAGCCCTATTAAATAAATAATTCATGTCATTAAAATAACATATCTAAATCCAATTGCTAGAGGTAAGAAGCATTTTTATAATAGTATATGTGAATGTACAGGAGCAAACTTCTTATTGCAAAGCCTATCTATGTTGCATGCATATATAGCCTACTCATGTAAACCTACTTATGTAAGGGCCTATTTGTGTCACCACTTACCTCACTAATGTAAAGGAAATGTATCATCATTATGATTTTACCACCACTAATTCAAACACAGGAATCGTTAATCAGATACATATGTATTAACGAGTCATTTTTTGCAATTATTGTACTTTTTCATAATATAATAGTAAAAAATGTTGAATCCAAATAGCGATATTAGTGCATTCTAAGATCTTGTACACTAAAATGTCATGTGTGCTATCATGCAATGAGTGAGCTAAACAGGCATGTGGGCTCAACCAACCTCATCAAATGTACTTCATTTGATACACTGATGAAGTCTAATAATTTGTACACATGCTCTTGCATATTTTTCCACGCAACTAAAATTCAACTGTTCATGTCGTCAGGTTAAGGGGACACGGGGAAGTAACCTCGAGTTAGAATCAAACAATAAGATTTTAAATAAATAAAGCACATAGAGAACATAAGGTTTTATGTGAAAAAATCCTCATGAGAAAAAACAATGACACAAAGTGATAACAAATCCACTATGATAATCACTTTCACAAGAGATGGAAGGACTTACCGATTTGAGAATAAACACCTTAAACCATATAAAAAATCCTAGCTCTGATCTCCCTTTACTCACAAAAGCCTTAAGCATGTTTTTCTCACCCTAACCCCCAATTACAAACCCTTAAATAGGATTAAAATCGAAATAGGAAACAAAACTCACAATTTTGCAAAACTGTGCAAGTCAGTTGATGGGAGCTTCAATTAGATTGAGTGCCATTGATGACCCATTGATGGGATCAAACCCATCTTCAATTAGATCGATTTGGACCCAAAAACTATATAGCGAGCAAAGGCCAAAAAATGAAATTTTCTCGATAGCATCGAGTGGGTTGTCAGTGGGATTTATAGCTTCTTGATGGGATCAAGTGGTATGTTGATGTCATCGACATACCCAATTACAGACAAATTAGTGAAATGACATACCCAATTACAGACAAATTAGTGAAATTTGATAACAATCTCCACCATGTCTTCAATTATCATGAACCATAACTCCAAGCTCTGTCTCTAATTGCCTCCATCATTGTTGTTGCTTCTCGTGTACACTCTATCTTCGTCAAGCTTTCGCAAAGCTCAGAGAAGTCGCACATAACTTAAACTTCTTTGAATGAACCACCTTCGTAAGCATGTCCAACGGATTTACGCTTGTGTGGATCTTCTTAATAGTCGCTTTGCCTTCCTCAAGCACCCGTTGGATAAAATAATGACAAACATTAATATGTTTCGTACGAGAATGGTAAACCGAGTTCTTTGCCAAATTGATCGCACTTTCGTTGTCACAATTTACTGGCACACCTTCTTGCTGAAGCTTGAGCTGATTTATCATCTCTCTCAACCAAACTCTTTTGAAAGATTTTGTCAATGCCATTTACTTTGCTTCGGTTGTGAAAAGAGCCATAACAGACTAAAACTTTGACATCCAACTGATTGCTCCACCCGTTAACAACAAGGAGTAACCGAAAGTTGATCTCCTGTTATCCACACTACCCACGTAATCGATATCCACATAGCATACCAACTTATCCTCAGACATTTCAAGTGTAAAGATGTAGTCCACTCTACCTCGAATATATCGAAGTAACCATTTCACTACCTACCAATGTTGCTTATGTTTCGACAAGAAAACAAATGCGTTTGATTTGGAGGATTTATTTAATGATAACAAAGAATTCAATGAGAGAACAATGATTATAAAATATTTTATTATGTGTTCGTTTACATCCTTTGATTTCCCATGATTCTAAGATAGATTACAATGAATGGGCACAATGAATAATGTAGAAAGTAGTAGCAATTTTAGTAGCATTTTGATGCTTTTGATGTTCATCGCAAAGGCAAATGAGCTCCTCGAAGCTTTCCGATCTTTATTTTCTTTTATTTCTCCTTCTTGCTTCTTTCTCTCACTACCTTTTTAGGGAATATGGAGTACATGAGACTTATTTTAGGACAAAAACCATGCATCAAGACAAATCTCCTTACAAAGTGGCGCATAGACTTTTGGGTTTGGACATGCGTCTATTCAAAATGGCATGAAAGCCTTCTCAAGAGGATATTGAGCGGACGGTGGAACGACTTCCGTTGTGCAGGTGGTGGAACAACTTCTTCAATTATGCGGGTTGGTGGAACGACTTCTTCTGTTGCGCTGGTCGGTGGAACGACTTCTTCCGTTGAGCAGGCGGTGGAACGATTTCTTCCGTTGCGCAGGCCGGTGGAACGAATTCTTCTATTGCGTGGGCCAGTGGAACGACTTCTTCTGTTGCACGGGTCGGTGGAACGACTTCTTTCGTTGTGCGGGCCGTGGAACGACTTCTTCCGTTGTGTGGGCCGAAGGAACGACTTCTTCTGTTGTGCGGGCAGTGGAACGAGTTCTTCCATTGTGCAGGCCAGTGGAACGACTTCTTCTGTCGCGCGGGCGGTGGAACGACTTCTTCCGTTACGCGGGTCGGTGGAACGACTTCTTCCGCGATGGAACGACTTCTTCCGTTGTGCGGGTGGTGGAACGACTTCTTCCGTTCCCTCTCTTACCTTCCTTCCTCCTTGTCTTCTAACTAACCAATCCCTCAAATGTGGCTTGGGGAGGGGTATTTATAGGCATTCCTCTCGTACATAGTGGTGTTCATTACCACTTCTTTCTTCGTACAACTTCCACCCTCCTTTCTTACATAGTGGTGTTCACCAACCCCTCTCTTAAATAGCGGTGATCACCAACATCTTCCTTAATACAAGGCAATATCCATCTTCTCCTTTTTTACCAAGCTAACCCTCTTCTCTCCTTTTTTACCAAAATACCCCTCTCCACTCATTTTTACTAAAATACCCCCAGTCACTCATTTTTACCAAAATAAGGAGTGCACAACTCTGGGAAGGATCTACACCATGAAATTCTTTGACCAATGCAATGGACATGCAATGAAATATTTTTTGTGCCTCAACAGATGCCCCATCGATCCTTCTTTGATTGATTCCTGAAATCAAATGGAGGATCGATCTTCTTTTGACCAAAGAACTGAGTGAACTGCAATTGAAGGATTACTGGATGATCATGCTTGCATGGAAGACTGAATGATCATGCTTGACCAGAAGATCGAATGATCGTGCTTGAACGGAAAACTTGAATGATCGCGTTCGAACGGAAGACTTGAATGATCGCGTTCGAACGGAAGACTTGAATGATCGCGCTCGAACGAAAGACTTGAATGCCCCCAGCCAGTAGCGTCGAGCGGATGTTTCACTAGAGATGATAAAATTCTCTTTTCATCGAAACTTGCCACTGTAACAGTTGTGGTGACTTCATCTTTGAGCAACTTGACCAGAGAACTATCTTTTAACACCGCTGCTACTGCAACGGTCTCTTTGATCAACTCCGACAACTCTTTCTTTAAACTTTGTGGCTAAGGAATTGTTTTTTAATGCTGCTCCTATTGCAACAATCTTTTCGATCGTCTCCTTCATCCATGATCTGCATAACCCAAGCTTTCGAATGATAGTCTTTCCTGCCAAATTAATTGGAATTAGTATCTCAAGACATTATAATTTTCCAATTTAGCTTCATGAAGTATTTATAATTTTGAAATATATTGAAAGCTTCTTCTCTTTTTAGGCTGATTGTGATATTCGCAATATAATAATGATTTAATCATTTCATCTTTGCGCTTGTCATCGTGCTTTGCATTGCATTTGTTGCATTCTTTGCTCGTTATATCGCACTTTTGGAGATATCATTTCCAGCTCCAAAGGTTCAACCGCCGAGTCTTTTTGCTGAGTCTTTTCTAGTTTGTGCTCATTGGCATTTCTTCATAGACTTTTTCTTAGATTTTTGCTGACTCTGAAAAATAGATAAGACTTCTTTTAGTTTCTATTTAATTGCTTTCCAAAGGTCATAGAAGTTACTGATGATGATTTCGTTTGTTATTTGTCTCTATCAGATTTGGTACTTGGAGACTTGCGATATTATTATTAGAACAATGAGAAGTTATGACATCGGACCATATAACCGGGCTTTAATATAGAAGCAACTTTTGAACATTCATACTGAATTATGCTTTATAATCCTCGGTATATAAATTCCTCCACTATGCATAAGAGATTATCAGAAAGACCAAGGCATAGATTACTTTGAAGACATAGATCATGCCTCCTTCCAGGTTAATTTCGCATAAAGATTTCTTCAGAAGATAATACTTCCAAAGTGAAGCCTACTGATACCCTTGAAAGATGGATAATCTTTGTTGCTCCTTTAACGAATTCAAAGAACATATCTGAATCTTTAGATTGTCCGGAAGAGAATGATAATTCTTCACTAGTTTTTTCTCTGCCGCCTTTAAAAATCTTGTGCGATAATATTTCTTTATCATCAAGAAGGTAATAGACAAAAAGATCTCACGGCTCTTATCAATATATTAATTGATCTTGAAGATTTGAACTTTTGAGTAGATAATTGCCAATATCTTGAAGGCATTTACTGTTGCTGTAATTTGAACATGGTTTAAGATAAATGCATTTTTTGCATGTTGTTTACTCAATATTTAAAATTTTCATCAGGCAATTGCATATTTCAGCATATCTAAAGTGGAATATATATATCTGCAGCATTTTGAAGGCTACACATAGTTTATGGTTCTTCTTTTTTTTTTTAGCAGTGGAGCTGTTGTACTTTTGACTGACCATACTCTGACTGGACAAGACTGAACTGAATTGAACTTGACGAAACTAGACTAAACTGGACACAACTTGACTGGACAAGACTTGGGTTTAAAGAGCAATTATAGTTTACTGCCGATTTCAGGCTGGGCTCAAAGAGTAATTATAGTTTACCGCCGATTTTGGGTTGGGCTTAAAGAGCAATTATAGTTTACTGCCGATTTTGGGCTCTTTAAGTCATTGAAGCTTTGTATGTAGACCTACTCAAGCATTCACCGCTGTCATATATAAATGATGATGATAGGTCTTATGCATAGTTGGCCGCATAGGGCTTGGCTAAGCTGCCTTAAATGATAAGCTACCATCGCTGTCGTCAATTTTATATGTGGTTGGCCATATAACTTTATTCCACTGTAAAAAATGGTGAATCAATAATTGTTATTTCGCTGCTGCTAATAATGTTCTGAGAGTACTCATATTATGTTTAAGATAGTGTATCAACTTGGCGATTGGCGATGATAGCAATTTCGATAAGATAATCTTCTATGGGTGATTGATGATGATAACGATAGTTGCTAATTTGGGCGATAACC
The DNA here is from genome assembly GCA_021015155.1 of Magnolia officinalis. Classification (NCBI taxonomy): domain Eukaryota; kingdom Viridiplantae; phylum Streptophyta; class Magnoliopsida; order Magnoliales; family Magnoliaceae; genus Magnolia; species Magnolia officinalis. The sequence goes on along the minus strand of JAJHSJ010000005.1, from coordinate 84,482,563 downwards.
ATCGATACTTGACGAATTCGACGAAAATTATTGGCATATGGCGATATAATTATCGGTGCTCAAATAACAATCATCGATGCTGTGCTCAATCTTAATATGCCGTATATGCTTGAGAAGCTTTGCTTGAAAATATGCGCCCTTTTTATTCATTCACATAAAAAGGAATACATGATTCTATCTTTTGTGGTCGTTTCATCGGCCTACTCGCCATGCCCCCTTTTGATTAGGAAGTATTATTCTGATAATCTTCGTAATCAAAATTATGATGTCGCGATCTTTAACAAGTATGCTGATGCCACATCACCTCATACCGATCATCCGAGATTAGTATTGTCCCCAGTCTTGAACTAATCAGGCGTGTGTACTCTTATTTCTTTTTGCACATAAGCATAGTGAACCATTGAGAGATTATCAATGTTTTGGAATCACCATTCTTCTCTTGCTATCATATTCTTCCATCACAATTTCTCCCCTATTGATCATCTTTTGTAGCTTTTTCTTAAGGGCATTACAATTTTCTGTATGATGTCCAAATGTGCGGTAATAATGACAATAATCCATTCCTTTTGTATTCTCAATTTCTTCGAGATGTCTTAGCTGAGGTAATTCAATAGTCTTCATAGTGAACAATTATTTCAGCATAGGAAGTATGTCTTTTCTTGCAAACGAATACTTCATATGGTCTTTATTTTGTTTGGACCTTTCATATATTATTGTAACTGCACAACCATTTTCATCTTCCTCATCACTGTCTCTTTCACCATCCTGATAATTTTCTTCATTTTCTTCTTTCCGAGTGATGTGGGCTGATGTTGTCTGAGAAGCAGACACTCTTCTAATCATCTTTTCAAGAGCATAGGCCTTCGTAGTAAGATCACGAAAGGTTTTCCAGTCTTTACTAATCAGGTTGCATACCAATTCTGGTTTCATGCCTTCTAGACACAGTTTTACTTGTTCTGATTCTTGAAGAGGATGTCGACATGATGCCCCCAAGTCCTTCCATTTGCTGACGAATTCTTCTACTGGTTCGTTTTCTTCTTGGCGAATAGAGGCCAGCTCGGCCAAACTAACTTCTCTATTAGAAGAGAAAAAGTTTGACATAAAAGCATCCTGCATCTGTTCCCAAGTATGAATAGATCCTGGGATTAAACCTGAATACCATCTGAAAGCTCTTCCTGTCAGAGAAGATCCAAATAATCACAGACAATATTGAGAAACTCTAGAGAAATTTCCCATCTTTGTTATGAAATGCATCATATGCTCTTCCGATGATCCGCTCCCATTAAATTTTAGAAAATCTGGATGTTTGAAATCGGCGAGAAATGACATTTCTTCTATTTCACGAGGATACGGTGTCTGGTATCGAAATTTTCTATTCTGACCTTGCCCCTTCTTTAGATGAATGGTTTCGATGACCATCTGTCGAATTTCTTCTTGCATTATATTCTGAGCAATATTAGGCGCCGGTTCTCGAGATCTAACTACTCGCAATTGTGGCCTTCCTTCTTGTGGTTCAATGTTGTTCACAATAGTCACTGCTGGAACATTATGGACTCTTTCAGCTACGTGCTTATCTGGTAAAGGTTGGTGAGGCTGATTGATATCTACTGATAAAATTTCTGTTTTCTTATTCTCTGACTGTCTTGATACTGAAGGACGAAGGGAGTGTCACGCTACTGACGCTGTTGAAGAAGATGAACTATTGTTTGATTTGAAACCAATGTATTGTCGCTTCGAAGGACTAGCTAACTCAGATCGTGGTATTATTAATGTATGAATTTGCTTAGAATCTTTTGCAGGATGCATTGTAAGCATACATTCGCCAGTCGCGATGGCTTTCTCTTTATTCTTCTGAACTCGTAATGATTCTATAGAAAATATCTGTACAGTTGTAGTTAACTGTACTGGAAGACATTTTGGGGTGATGGGCCTTTCTGTTTTTCTCGAATGAAATGATTGCATGATCGAGACGGGACTGCCTCTCACAGTACTTTGCATAATTGACCCTGTACTTGGTGGGATGATGCTTCTTATAGAGGTAGATCGAACTTTTCATCTTTTGGATGTTACTATCCTCCATCCTCCTTCATCTTGTTGAGCTATTGGTGAAACAGAAATCATTCCGTCTATTATATGATATTCTCTATTCCTGCTCACAGCGGGTATGATATTCTTACCTGTAGACAAAATATAAAATTGCGATTAGTACCCAAGTGATAATATTTTATCTTAGAGATGAAGGGGAGGATGTTTCCGTTGAGAGTGGCCATTTTGGCATCCATACAAATGCCAAAAAGTGAGAAATATTCTTTGAATATTTTTTAAGTTATCATTGAAAAGATTCCCTAGCGGAGTCGCCATTTTGTTTCGACAAGAAAACAAATACGTTTGATTTGGGGGATTTATTCAATGATAGCAAAGAATTCAATGAGAGAACAATGATCATAAAATATTTTATTCTGAGTTCGTTTACATCCTTTGATATCCCTTGATTCTAAGATATATTACAATGAATGGGCACGATGAATAATGTAGAAAGCAGTAGCAATTTTAACAGCATTTTGATGCTTTTGATGTTCATCGCAAAGGCAAATGAGCTCCTCGAAGCTTTTCGATCTTTATTTTCTTTTATTTCTCCTTCATACTTCTTTCTCTCACTACCTTTTTAGGGAATATGGAGTACATGAGGCTTATTTTAGGACGAAAACCATGCATCAGGACAAAGTGGCGCATAGACTTTTGGGTTCGGACATGCTTCTATTCAAAATGGCATGAAAGCCTTCTCAAGAGGATGTTGAGCGGACGGTGGAACGACTTCTTCTGTTGTGCGGGCGGTGGAACGACTTCTTTAGTTGTGCGGGTCGGTGGAACGATGGTGGAACGACCTCTTCTATTACACGGGTCGGTGGAACGACTTCTTCCGTTGGGCGGGTCGGTGGAACGACTTCTTCCGTTGTGTGGGCCGGTGGAACGATTTCTTCCGTTGCGAGCGGTGGAACAACTTCTTCCGTTGCGCGAGGGTGGAACGACTTCTTCCGTTGCGTGGGCCGGTGGAACGACGGTGGAACGACTTCTTCTGTTACGCGGGTTGGTGGAACGACTTCTTCCGTTGTACGGGCGGTGGAACGACTTCTTCCGTTGCACAGGCCAGTGGAATGACGATGGAACGACTTCTTCTGTTGCGCGGCTTGGTGGAAGACTTCTTCCATTGTGCGGGTCGGTGGAACGACTTCTTCTATTATGCGGGCCGGTGGAACGACATCTTCCGTTGCGCGGGCGGTAGAACGACTTCTTCCATTGCGCGGGCCAATGGAACAACGGTGGAACGATTTTTTCTGTTGCGCAGGTCGGTGGAACGACTTCTTCCACTGTGGGCAGTGGAACGACTTCTTCCGTTACGCGGGCCGGTTGAACGACTTCTTCCGTTGTGTGGGTCGGTGGAATGACTTCTTCCGTTGTGTGGGCCGGTGGAACAACTTCTTCCGTTGCGCGGGCGGTGGAACGGCGGTGGAACGACTTCTTTCGTTCCCTCTCTTACCTTCCTTCCTCCTTGTCTTCTAACCAACCAACCCCTCAAATGTGGCTTGGGGAGGGGTATTTATAGGTATTCCTCTCTTACATAGTGGTGTTCACCACCACTTCTTTCTTCATACAGCTTCCACCCTCCTTTCTTACATAGTGGTATTCACCAACCCCTCTCTTAAATAGTGGTGATCACCAACCTCTTCCTTAATACAAGGTAATGTCCATCTACTCCTTTTTTACTAAGATAACCCTCTTTTCTCCTTTTTAACCAAAATACCCCTCTTCACTCATTATTACAAAAATACCCTAGTCACTCATTTTTACTAAAATACCCCCAGTCACTCATTTTTACTAAAATAAGGAGTGCACAACCCTGGGAAGGATCTACACCATGAAATTCTTTGACCAATGCAATGGAATATTTTTTGTGCCTCAACAGCTTGCCGGTGTTATCTTCTCACAAACCCACTGCATGTGAAATATCAAATCTTGTAGAGACCATGACATACATCAAACTATCAACAACACTCGAATAGGGCACACAAAACATCACTTGCATTTCTTCATCTGTAGTAGGAAATTGTTCAAAAGAAAACCTAAAGTGAGCAGTATGGGGTGTGCTAACTAGTTTCACCTTGTCCGTACCAAACTTTATCAATACTTTCTTAAGGTATTCTGCCTGTCATAATTGTACCCTGCTCCTCTATTTATCTCTGTGAATATTTATGTCGATAATCTTTTTTACAGCTCCTAGATCTTTTATTTCGAATGTCCCTGACAACTGAGTCTTTAATGTATCGATCTTAGACATACTATGGCTGGCAATAAGCATGTCATCTACATACAATACCAGTACAATGAACTATCCATCGTTCAGTGTATTGTAATAGACACAATAATTATATTAACTTCCAGTAAGTCGTTGATCCATTATGAAAGTATCAAACTTTTTGTACCACTGCCTAGGCGACTGTTTCAGGCCATATAATGACATCTTTAATTTACAAACTTTATTCTCCGCCCCTTTAACGTTGAACCCTTCTGTTCAAGTTGTATTGGGCAACCAATGCCAATACAAATCTGATAGACACATGCTTGACTACAGTCGTGAAAATCCCACTGAAGTCGACACACTCTTGCTCATACCATTTTGCGACCAATCTTGCCTTGTATATATCTAACTTCTTCTTATAAATCCACTTACATTTGATCACTTTACGCTCCTCTGGAAGCTCTACCATCTCCCATGTCTCATTCTCATGCATGAAATCCATGTCGTCATGCATGGCCGCTCTCCACTTCTCGGTATCAGATCCATATAATGCTTCCTAGATGGTAGATAGATCTTCCTCATCTGTAATGAGGGTGAATGTAACATTCGAGTCATCCCTGTATTTGACTGGTAATTTGCCATCTCTCGGTGGATTTCTTCTGAGAGTGGCTGCTCCACCTGCTCATGTACATCTACCCGCGACTCAGGCTATACTTGTGTATCTATAGAGTTGAACATGAGTCAAGTTCGAGCCGAGCTAGGCCAAGCTTGGCTCAACTCGACCCCACCATGACCCAAGCTTGAGTTCACTCCTCTAGCTCGCATTGGCTCGTTGGTTCAAGCCGAGTTGAGCTGGGATTGAGTTAGGTTGAATGAGCTGGTCGAGTCAAGTTATATGATTTTTTTAAATACTATTTTAAAAATCATAATAAATTATTAAAATAATAAAATTAAGATTGTTATAATCGAGGTAAATGCAATGGAAGTGCATAACAAGTTATTACAAGCTAACTGGTAATAACATGAGAATGTTTGTTACTAAAAAACCTTAAACCCACTCAACATTCATCAACAACTTGTTAATATATTCCATATGAGGAGCGCCTTCCCGACTGGCAGATAAGAGAGTTATCACCTTCATTTGAACCCAATCCATCAGCATCGCTTTCGTCGTCCCATCCACTTGATGTGTTTATAGTTTTATTAATGATAAGAGATATGTTTGTAGTTCTAGAGGTGTTATCTTCTCCTATATAATTGTTTACTTCTTCTGAATCAAAAGGTGGTGAAACTTTACCATCATGTTCATCTATAGATTTAGCTAACTTTTTCAAGCTTTCTTTATGAGCCGATCTATAAGGAGTTCCCAACATCTTATAGAATGAGGATGCTTGAAGAGAAACGTTGATGTTTTATGCCTCTTCTTACTTTTTGTGCTTGGCCCTGCCTCGGCGTTATGTTGTCTTGGAGGACATCGATATCCAGATGCCTCCAACTCTTCTCTACTTATTTTCAAGGCAAGTTTTAATTCTTCTTTTTCCATAGCTTTTAATATGGCATTCTCCTCTTCTTATTTCCTACTAATTTGTTGCACTCTCTCTATTTTTGAATCTTCATATATTATAATAGGTTTATTATTATATTTTTTATTTCTTTTTATTTTCTATTAATTCATTGCACTCTCTCTATTTTTGAATTTTTATCTATTATAATAAGCTTGTTAGTATATTTTTTACGAATAGTTAAATTTGGTGTGGAGGAGGTGAGTTTTTTCTTATTTGAGTCCAAGAGAGCTTGAAGTAGAATTCGTATTTCCTGCGAGACATTAAGACATGGTTTTGCATCTCCTCCCCGACCAGATAAGTGTATTATTAGCTAATTTGTTTTGTTCATGAATTTGTCTCCATAATAAACAAAATTTAATCTTCATTATTCCAGATGTCGGGGAGTAGACTTAGGCATTGTAATCCCAAATGTCGATGGATGGGTTGTCAAACGACATTTTTACACAGGGGCTTCTTTTAATAGAGAAATATATTTTTAGGTGAAGTAATGAAGCCAACATAATTTACAAGAAATAAATTATAATATGTTCAAAATTTATATGTCAATGTCAAGTCACTCAAAAAATAACAAAAACTAAAGTCTTACAAAACAAAATGTGAATTATAACAATTAACAAATAACAAGATTAAGATCTGTTAAATATTAAAAACCATGTTTAAACTTTAAACATATGAAGGTGCAGTCTCGTCTAGACTCTCGGTCTCTTCCTCTTTACCATTCTCTTCATCAAATGAACTACCACCCCAAATTGGACACAACCAATCTTATGTACAAACAAGCACTACAATTATTTTAGGTACAAGATAACTTCTATACTTATTTATCACCCTATTATCGGTGCTAAATACAAACTCCGATGTATTGTTGTAATCAGAATTGATAAAATATCTCTGACTATCAACGATAATGTTGGGTATTTTTCTTCATGAGCTCTAGTCTTTCACCAATCTAAGACGTCAAAATCTTGGCTTGAGACCTTCACGATTGGCTCCTTGAGATATACATATAATTTTGATTTGTTTGTTTACTGACTTGCTTCATATTGTTCTAATGTTAAGAAGTACTTATCGAGAAAATTGTCACCACTTACAGATGAACTACAACCACGCTCATGCATAAGTCGTGTGTCATGTCTTGTGGTAGAATTAACAGCACAAGAAGAGAACAATTCTTTAACCACCATATGAACACTACATGTTTTAAATGCTGCCCTGTCAAACAAATAAATCTTCTTATAAATGTAACTAACCAACCCCATTTTGTAACGAGGATCAAGGACAACGGCTAAAGCCATTAATAGGTGACGTTCACTCTAGTACTTTTTAAATTTCACTTGCATGCTTAGTGTCATATTTTGAATATAATCTAAACCTAATGTGACACTTTTTTGAAGAGCATCATTAATTTTCCAAATCTTTGAAAGGAACAAATTTGCCATTGGATATTTATTTCTGAAAAATAATTTCATGCAATCATAGTAAACTTGAAGAAAATTACGAACATCTTCAGCTCTTCTCCATTCATCTTCATTATGTAAACAAGCATATGATTTGTCACGGACCGCAAATTCTGAAATTATGATTTTCAACTCAACTGCCACATCTAACATTTTATATGTTGAATTCCAACATGTGCATATATCTAACTTCAATGTTTTTTGTGATTTAACATTCAAACGTTGGAGTATATCATTGTAGATACTAAGTCTTGATGACGACCCCTTATATATTTCATGCTCTCTCGATTGGTAAACGCTTCCATCAGACATATCATTATAGGTTTGACCGCTCGCTCTTGGTGCATTTCTATGCCTCTCCTTGGGGTGGCACGTAGGTCACCATGGATCTTGGGGCCAAGGTTGTTCGTGCTACACCATGACCTGCGCATGTCATTCTTGTGCTTGGATGATGCTTCAGATCGATCACTTAGCTTTCCACATTCATACACTATTCATTGCTATCTCCATACTGGAGATAAATGCGAGATGGACTGGACAGAGTCTTGTCGCGGTGTATTAGGTCGGTCATTGGTTTCGTAATGATTTCCTTCTGTCGTCCTCTTTTAGTACAGAAAATGCATTGGTTATACTACTCTCGCCGTGTCCCTTACTGTTGGGTTGAGGACAAAGGCTTTTGATCCCGATCTCCTTTGGTTGGTGAAGCAGTCGATTCGAGATTGGTTGTGACAAAGTTGACTGGGGCTGTTATTGGGAAAGGATCATAGTCGACACCCATTACTTCCTTCTCAAGGAACTTGAGGAGGCCTTTGTTAATATTTTATTACACTAGGTTTCGAAAGACAATACAGTTCTTAGTTAAATGGGTCCTAGTGCCATGCCATTTACAATATTCTCCTTTCTTTAGTTCCTCGGCCGAGGCAGTTCTTTAGTTAGAAGGGAGTTTGATAAACTTGCACTCCAAAAGAGTATCGAATATTTCCTCGGCTCGGGAAATATCGAATGTATAAAGCCTGTCGGCCTCAAGGGTCCCCTTTCTCGGGCTTACTGCGGTCGATGCCCTGTATTCTGCCATTCTCAGGGCGGGGCACTTGCACAGCCGTGTATCAACTATCTCGGCCACAACCGTCTCAAAACAGTAGTCGTATTCCTCATTTGGCCGTGCAGGTATTACGTCCACTACAACCAAGCTGTAGTTAGGGTCCCTGTAATAGGTTCCCTTAGATGAACTCATCTGTTGTTGCTCTTTCCAAAAGGATTTGTTCGTATCTGGTGGCCCTGGTCGATAATTCAAATAGATCTCCGAAGTAGGCCCCTTCGAACTTCTTCTGAAGCTTAAAGTGCATACCTTATAAGGCCAACCTAGCAAAATTGACCACAGGTAAGACGATCGGGTGGAGGTTCTTGGCACCCTTAAAGTGGGCAATAAATTGTTCAGCTGACTACTCTATCACTTGTCTCAGATGGGAGAGGTCGACCATGGAAATTTCTGGCTTGACTCGATTAAACTTCATGTGAAACTTTTCCTTCATCTCGAGCCAGGTCTGAACCAAATTCGCCAGTAGGTTGATATACCCCGTGAATGCAGTTCTCGTTAGTAAATTTCCGAACAAATGGAGTTTTAAAAAATCATTTTCGGGATGCTTCTCCACATCGCATGGTGAACTGATCCACATTTTTTATGGTAGAGGTTCCATTATCCCCCAAAAATAGGGTGAACTCTGGGAATTTAAAACATCTAGGAAATTAATAATATAAATCGACCCAATCAAGATAAGATTTTATATAGGTCGGTCATGATAATTATTGACCATTTGGGTTAGCATCATATTCTTGGACAAGTTCAATCACATCTTCTTGACTGATCGATCATTGGGAGACTTGATATTGCTACTGCTGCAAGGCCTGATAACTTTGCGATTATTTGGGATCAAAGTCATGTGCCATGTAGGGTATGAGTATAGGCGCTGGTGCCACAGGTGGTTATTCATCGAGCACCTTAAGCCTTTGATGATCATTGTGGGACATACGCAGTACATAGGGTTGCCTCATGGGCGCCTGTGCTACGAGGTCTTATATACATTAAAACTTCAATTGAGAGTTGCTCCTGAGCATAGGAGTATGTTATGGTTCGTTGTAGACAGGGGTCACAACTGAGGGTTGCCCCTTGAGAATTCGGTCCTATATGAGCCATTATGCAATTACAGCACGACCGAAAATTGCCCTACAAACCCTTGTGCCCTGCTTTACACTTGATAAAAGGTCTGCGTATCTTGGGTTAATCATCGGAGCTACACTACCCTTTAAGCATCATTGTAGTAGGCTAATCCATATTGAGGTTACCCATGAGATGGGTTGGTCACTAGGCCATGCAATAATGTCACCTCAATTGTCTGACTGACATAGTTACTTAATCCGATCGGGGCGTGACTCCAAGAAACATTGTAATTCTGTCGGTCGAGGCTATAGCTAGTTAAGGTCGCGGTTGTTTTGTTCTTCCTTTACCGTAAAGGAGGGTAGTATAAGTCATCCTTGTGACTCGCTTTGGCTGGCTCTTCTTGAGAATTCAGTTGGTGGTTCTACCTCATGTCCACCAGGATGGAGAATGAGAGAAAGTCTTTTAAGCACTTTGAGTCTTTGGAGATGGTTCTTGACATTTCTCTCACTTCTTTCTACTCATGACTCAGCATCCTTAGCAATTTGTTGCATACACTTCATCATTTATTCAAGAAATGCATCAAAGTCACATGGGTGTGTTGGGAGGATGTTCATGCGTTAACATTGACCACATATTCATAATGTTAAGTCAGGTCTTGGTGTTCCTCTACAGCATCGGCTACAAAGCTTGTCTTTTTAGATTTTGGTGGCATCTCGTCTTGTTTGAGAAGTTCTCACACCACCGATTCCTACCGGGCATGCCAAAAAGGACGTGTTGCCCCCCAAGTCAGCCAGGCAAGGCTACTCGTGCAACCGAGGGATTGGATCAGAAGTACGTGTACATGTATGATTGCATGGGAATGCATGCCAAAGTCTACTCGATTCAAAGGTATTAACTAAATTAGTCGATACCCCTGCGTTGAGATGAACAGATTGGAGACTGGATCGAAACCCAAAGTCCTCTTAATCCCGACTAATTTAGAAGTGCTCGTCGTACTTAGGCAATTTGGGCAAGGGAAGGGGTTAAGCCTTATGAATGAGTTATTTTTGCCTAATACCAATGATTACAGAAATGACCGGTTTAAGGACTTTTTATCTCACAAGTGCTTTAACATGTTATTTCTCAATAAAAAATAAAAGATTCACACATTATAGAGTAAAGACTAGCATAAATACAATTGATCTTTATTAATGTACTGGCCCTGTTACAATTATCGTGTTTCACACTCTTAATATTAAAGTGAAAATAAAAGAAAGATAAATACCTGATGCACCTATCGGAACAGGTGATCGAGGCGAATGGTCAGTAGGATATGATCATGGTATGAACAACTGAATCGAAACTTAGATGGACATAAGAATCTGATAACTTAAGGTTGTAGATGTTTAATCTAGTACTCTAAATGTACTGTAGTGAGGGCTGCTTGGTAGTAGCGAACTAAGCTAGGAAATGTAAAATAGGCATGAGAGTAAAGTAGATATGTAGATAGATGTGTTTGGTGTGGGGCCTCGAGCTCTTCTTCGTATGTTCATTTTATAGCTTTCTCGAGGTGGTGGAAGCCTATTGTTGGGCTTCAAGTAGAGGTGGGCATCGAGCCGAGTCAAGTCGAGGTGGGCCAAGCTCGGCTCGACTTGTCCATGGTGTACTCGAGCTTGGCCTCGAGCTCAACATTGATGCTTGGCTTGTTTGCCAAAGCTGTCGAGTCGAGTTCGAGTCGAGCTAGTGGTTCGAGTCTAGTCGAGTTTACCTCGAGTCGAGCTTGAGCTTGTTCATATCATCATATGTTAAGTTATTAAAATTTTAGCTAAAAAATACAAATTAAATGTCTCATATGCTAATGCCACATTACTAAGACATAAATGATAAACCTCTAGATACTATCAATATCATACCACAAAACCATATGGGCCTAGATCAGGGCCCCACAAAAGCTTGTCCTAGATAGGGAATGTATGGGCCTAGATGGGCTTTTCAGGGAGACAGCTGACTACATCATGTCTCTAGAAATGCAAGTGAAGATCACGCAGTTTATGGTTGAGGTATTTTCAGATTCTAATAAATAAAAATCAGTGTATAAATCTTTAATTTTAATTTAATTTTTAATTTTATTTTTTTAGCATTTTTATGTATGTAATGTCACTGAAAAGTGTTTGGATGTTCATGTGTATCGCTATCACAAGAATGTTTGGCTACATTCATGTCATTTGTTGTGATTGGCCCTTTATTTTTAATGATGTTTTCAATTTCAATGGTTGGATTAGTTTGTGTGAATTATTGTTTGAAAGGAAAAGATAATGGTAAGAAGAATGGGATCAAGGCCTAACATTGAAGGCACATCTAATGGACGGCTGGATGACACCCAAACATCACCAGGGCCACACAGTTTAATTGTCGTGCATCCAAACGTATGTGATCATTTCCTAATGGCCAACGGTTCTCACTCCACAAGGATTGTTGGTTAATCTGCATGATGGGCCATGCATGATGGGACCACCAGATAAACGGTTCGATTAAGCTGGGATGGATCCATGTACAATGGTGGCCTACAAACTACAAGTAAGGTACATCATGGATAATTTTACTAAAAGAAATGGATGTTTAGATGAACACTAGCCAAAACTCACTTTGATGGTCCATTTAAAAGATCTATAATTCAAGGTGTCCGCCCAAGGTATGGCCCACCCGATGATCAGCTCAGATCAAATGATTGATCCCTTAACCATCAAGATTCAAGGTGGATCTTAAGAATATTTCAACAGTACCCAATTTTCCCAATTCAATAGTAGTAGTAGTAGTAGTAGAAGAAGAAGAAGAAGAAGAAGAAGATGATGATGATGATTTGGGCACTTACCGGTGTATGGTTGGTCGGGCGTGCGTGTGGCACTGGCAGCCTGGGTGGGGTAGAGAAATATAAGGAAGGGAAAGGGAGAAAGGAAAAGGGTAGGGCCGGCGTAGGGTTTATAAGTTTACATAATATATATGTATATATATATATATATATATATATATATATATATATATATATATATATATATAATATTTAATATAAATATAATATATATAATATTTAAATTTTAAAATTTTAATATTACTAATCGAGTCGAGTCGAGCTCGAGTTCGAGCTTCGAGTCGAGTCGAGTCGAGTTAAAATGCCCCCTGGTCGAACTCGGCTCGAACTCAACTCGAGCTACAAATAAATAGCTTGACTCGGCCCGAGTTGTCTATTCAAGCCGAGTTAATCCGAGCTGACTCGATCCGAGTCGAGCGAGTTAATCGAGCTAGCTCGACTCGTGAACAGTCCTAGCTTCAAGATCCTTCATGTGGGATTTCCGGGCACGTAGTCTACTCCTTAACAAATATGGAGGCTCTCAATCAGGATGATCTCCAAAATGTTAGTAGCTGTTGGATTTCAAATTTCCACTCTTACACATAGATTCTCCCCTATAGGACTCTCTTGATTCGATCAAGAGAGCATCTTCCGCTTAATCACAGTTGTTTTCTATGGTGATCTGATGCAAATCACCCAATCCTCGACGAGAGTGGGATTTGACACCCGATACTAATATGTTATCGGACTAGGTTAGATCTAGTTCTCCCATTCTTTTGATCCCGATGGGTCACGGTTGTGGACCCAACTCGGATGGTGTTTATGCTTTTCTCGATCATGGCTCAATCCTAGGTTGGGTTTGTACATATATTGGCCCGATATGAGGATATTTGGAATCCTCTAGATCACTACTAGTTCTCCAAACGTCTCTGGAAAGTTTTTTCATTTTGGAAGGTATGTAGGGGGCAGCTTCGTGGATGAGATCATATCTAGTGGTAAGATGCGATATGCTCATCTAGCGGGTTTTTATAGCTGTGTCAGGCACGCCCCCCATTTAATGGGAATGTTTATTGTGGCCACAAGGTGTACGATAGTTCATCCCCCTGCAAGGGCCTAATAGGAGTTTGTACCGTCGCAATAATTACAGAATGTGTAACGCTGAAGGAAAATCAGATGCATATCTCCTTCGGGTGTGAGTATGATTCTGACCGTGCCATGCATGTAGTGTTTTTGTGTGGCATCTTCCCATTGGTCCATGTCGGGGCGCTGAAAATGGGTGTAAACAGGGCCCACTATGATGTTTGTGAGAAACCTTGTCTATCTTACTCGAGTGGGACACACAAAAGGAAACAATGTGGATTGAATGCCCACAGGTGAAACATTTCTAAGGCCATAGAAGTTTTGGTTCAGGCTAATATCTTTGTGCTTTCAGCTTAGACAAGTGGGAATGACCTTATAAATGGTTTAGATGACATATAAACACCACAGTGGACCTAGAAAAGTGTCAAATGTAAGCATTTCTCTCCTACTAATTCCTATTGTATGGCCCACTTTAGTTTTGGATCTATCTCATTTTGGGGCTTATGTCTTAAAATGAGGTGGAAAAATATATGGACAAGGCAGATTTGTAAGTGCTTATATTTAAAGCACACTTAATGTTGTCAAATTTCGTAGTTCCGGATGGATCACAAGCACACTCTAGTATTCTTCGGCAACTCATTAAGATCTCATAAAGACATGCTCAACATCTTAAGATCGACTCAACATTTCGAGCCTTAAAGACATTGCATGGTTCAAGACTGAAGCACTCTGTATATGTTAACCATCGGGTCATATAAACCTTAGAATGACCCTAGGTTAGGTGTTTTTAAATTATGAAGGCAAAAGGAAAACGGGAACTCATCAACCCGGTGAATTATGACAAAGGAGTGAACCTCAAAATGGGTTTCAGGGCGGATGGGGCTGGTGAGTTAAGAAGGTACGGGAAAGAGGGTGCCGTAAATATAATGTATACAATGTAAAATACATTGAAGTTCGGCTAGCCCAACTTCAGGTTCGGCCAACCTGACTATAATCGACTAACCCAACATAATTAGGGCAAATTTACAGGAATGATCAAATTTTTCGTAGCAAGTTCATCCAACCCGACTCTGAGATTGGCTAGTCGAACTTGACAATCGGGCAGCTCGAGTTTTGTTCGGTCAAGTTTCCAGCAATGTAACTTTTCAGATTTCTGACAAATTAGGCCAGTTGAATCCTATATTCGGCCAGCCGAAAATTTGATTTTTCTTATGCTACAGAATCGGATTGCTGTTGGATCGCAATATTTGAAATTCGGCCAGCCGAACCAAAAATTGGGCTAACCAAATTTCCAAATCCTTTGGATATAAGTAGAGGCCTTCTCTCATTCATTTCAAGAATGAAAATTGGTGAATAACCTTATCAAATTTAGAAAGAAATTCAGGCACTCTTCAAGTTAGTTGTGCTGTAACTCTAATCATTGTTTAACATTTACATTCTCTTTCTCAAGTTAGTTTTTAAATCATATTTAAGAGAGTTATTCATACTCTACTCGAGATTCAGAGAATTGAATTTACAACATTATGATTTTGTTTTATTGAAATTACTTTAGATCACTTTATTTTTTTTGGGTTGAACATATATTGCTACATCAATTCCCCAAGAAAGAAGATCTCTGTAATCAAGCTTTGGTTACATATTCAAATCAACATTTGAAGATAAGTACCATGTATTTACTTTTGTTTCAATTGAGTTTTTTTAAGATAGCCCAAAAATCTCAGTGAGTTGTTTTGTGGTGAGTACCAACATGATGTTGGAAAAGCTTCATGGGCCCACCATAAGCCATATCCAAATCTCAAGTGGATCACACCATAAGAAATAATGGTAATTGAACGCCCACTATTAAAAACTTCCTATGACCCATTGTGATGTTCATATGTGATCCAACCTCTTGATTAGGTCACAGACCTGGATAAAAGGAAAACACAAATATTAGATTGTTTTTGTTTGGCTCAAATTTGGTCGTACGAACTGGGGTCAAATGTGGCTCGAATCAGGGTCGGTTTTGAATGAAGCTTGAATCAAATTGAACACCCATGACCTTAAGTGCTGAAATAGACCAAGAGACCAATGTTTATATGGATTGATTGTCAATGTAGTCACCGATTGTGAGAGATCAAGCGATTTACAAAGAGTGGGGTTCGTTCTTTTTATGAGTTCTTTTTTTTTGCTTTCAAACAAAAGAACTTTCAATAAAGTGTGTAATAGCATATTTAGTTTACGGATAACAACAAAAATAAAAAGTATAGTAGGACATAACTTGAAAGCATTTTTATTAATATTTACAATTAACTTCAATAGGTACGACAATCCATCTTTCACTCGATAATGAACCAAGCTTCATGGTGAGAGGGTGGTGGTTTGGGACGATCGTCTATTTGTCACTTGACAAGAAATTGAGCTTTGTGGCAAGATGGTTGTCTGGTGTGAGATAGTCGTATATTCATCGCCTGATAGGAAATCAAACTTTGTGGTGAGATGGCTAATGAGGGAGGATCTTTAATAATATGTTCAACATGTGGCCAAAAATTCAGTGGGGTCGACAATTTTATTCGAGGACTTGGTGGAGAGACCGAGCATGTAGCGAGATGGTTGAGAGTTTAATTGTCTGTGTTCATCGCTTCGGTCGAGAGACCGGGCTTCATGGTGAGATGTCGACAAAATCACCTAATACATAGCAAGAAAGCTCCACAGCCTTCCGTTCCAATTCAATTGATCTTCCCAGCGAGCCAACAATATGTTCATAGATGCAAGCTGAAGGGATAAGTAAGTTAATCCATCAATGCTTTCAAAAGCATTTCATTGGCTAGCAATGAAAGAGTTAAACCAAAACTAAACTAAATGTGTCCATGATGAATGAATGATAAATAATATATATTCGACTGTAGAGTAGAGTTGTGTTGCTTAGCGTGCGCCTAAGCTCCCTGCTCTTAGCTTTATCTGTAGGAACATGAGAGGCTTGCTAGCATATAATCTTAAGAATTGCTTTTAATGATTTTATTTCAATTAATTGACTAATTAGCAAACACAGACAATTACATTCTATTATCAGAATCACTCTTCATGAACTTTGTGTAATCAACCTGCTATCGAGCAAGTAATCAGCCTGCTATTAAGCAAGCATGACTAATTACATTCTACTGTATGTAATGAAGAGAATCAATAGCAATTAGTCATGCTATGTCGCATGCTTTTTCAAGCCATTAAAACTATGAACTTAATTTTACATACACCATGTGTTTATATAACACCGGTTCACTTTGATTTATCTAATCATCTTACGCGTGGCCATGACTACTTTCACCTATATTTTTCACAATCTTCCTTTCACGGATCATATCAATTACAAGGATTTCTTCTTACATTCGGTATAATGACGCTGACACATGTCGGGACTTTAATGACAAGGAGGTGGATTGCGTCCTACCCGTCTCCAGCTGGAACGGGCAGCAGAAGTGGCAACCCGTCCATCCACTTTTTCGTATCATTTTAGATAATAATATCAAATTTGAGGCAGATCAAAGGCGTGGACCACACCACAGGAAGCATCAGTGATAACGATCCTCGAGGTTGAAACTTTCTACGACCCATCGGGATGAGTATTTGCCATTCAACTTATTCATAAAGTTACATACAACTGGAGAAAATACAAATATCATCTCCATCCAAAACTTTTCTGGCCCCAGGAAGTTTTCAACCTTCAGAGTTTAATCCCCGTTATTTAGCCTACTTAAGACTTAGATCTAAGTCATTTTTTGAGTTTACAACCTAAAATGAAGCGGATAAAAATTGAATGGACAGTGTGGATAAGATCCATACATCATGGTGGCCACTAAAAGCTTCTATCGATTCGCGTCATAATCGCTCTCTAATGGATTTTGTATCCACGTGGATTGCATCCTACCCTCGCACGTCTCCAACTGGGAACGGAAAGATTGCATCCTACACTTGTACGTCTCAAGCTGAGAACGGGCAACAGCTTTGAGTGGCCACGACAATGTATGGGTCTTACCCACACCATCCATCTATTTTTTCCTATCATTTTAGTGATAAGCCCAAAAGTAACGTAGATCCAGGGCTCAAGTGGGCCACACCATAAGAAGCAGCTTTGATAATGATTTTCACTGTTGAAACTTTTTTAGGACCCACCATGATGTTTATTTGCCATCTAACCTATTAATAAAGTTACGTAATGCTAGATGCTACTGCCCGTTCCCAACTGGAGATAAACGAGGGTACGACGCAATCAGCGTCCTTTTCATATAATGGTACTGTCATATCTGCTTATGATAATCAGGTTTAAGCTGGTCCAGCACTTTTAATTGCCCATAAGAAGCATTTATAGTGACTTTAAATCACCATTATTTCCTTGGCTTTTAAAAAGTGGTTCACTTGGGATTTAAGATTTGTATAATACTTATTTTTGTGGTCACACCATAATTGAGTTGCATGAACGGATAAAGATAAAACATATTGAGTCAGTTTCACAAGGACGCGGCCTATGCTGCCCGTATCTAGCCATGAACGGCCAGTTCTGCTAGCAGGCCCACCATGATATTTATGTTTATTTACACAGTCTATCCCTTTTCTCACACCATTTTAGGCCCTGTTTGGGCAACGGGATTAGAAGGGATTGGGTGGGATTGGATTCATCTGGTTCCATGCCAATTCCACTCCATGTTTGGAAAAGCTTGGAATTAGATCGGATGGAATTGCATTCGGTCCGTGCCAATTTCACTTAATGCTAGCAAGTTGTGTGGGTCCCACCCTGATGTGTGGGCTATATCCACACCGTCCACCCATTTTTTGAGATTATTTTTAGAGCATGGGCCAAAAATCAGGTAATTCTAAAGCTCAAGTGGACCCACCACTGAAAGCAATGGGGATTGAATACTTACCGTTGAATACTTCGTTGGGGCCACATAAGTTTTGGATCTACCTCATTTTTCGGCCCATACCATAAAATGAGGTTACGAAACAAATGAACAGTTTATATATAATACATATGTGTTATTCTGGTAATTTCAAATGATGGTGGGTATATCCATTCAATGTACCACCGTATTACCAACAAAGCAGAGCATTAATTTAATCCCACGGAATCAGGGGACAATCCCTGCCATGGGTAATAATGATGTTTTTTTGAATACAATCCCACCTAATCCCTTCTAATCCCGTTGCCCAAAGAGGGCCTTAAGGTATATGCACATATATGAGGTCCATTCTTTTTCTTACACCATTTTAAGGTACGTTTGTGCACAAAAATAATGTAAACGGATTGGATATGACCCTCCCACTCACCAATGGCTTGTGTGCTTAGGCCCTGCCATGATGTATGTGTTTCATCTATGCCGTTCACCCATTCTCCCATGTAATTTTATAGTATGAGCCTAAAAATAAAGTTGATGTAAATCTCAAGTGAATTGCACAATGTTAATTGAAAGGCTACTATAAAAAAAAATTAATTAGAAGCCACAAAAGTTTTGGATCAAGTTGATATTATTTTCCCCTTCATCCCAGTCTTTATGACCTAATCAATAGGTTAAATGTCAAATAACCATTACAACGAGCCTTATGAGGTTTTTAACTATGGACATTCCATCACCACTATTTTTCTAGTGTATGGTCCAATTGAGATTTAGATCTACCTCATTTTTGAGATATGAGCATTAAAATTATCTTTTTCAAAATGGATGGACGGTGTGGATAAAAATAGGTAGATCCAACGACACATTAAGGGCCTCTTTGGCCAGTGGTATTAAGTTGTATTAAATGGAATTGCAATGCTAATCCTACCTTGAGATTAGGAATGACATGTTTGGAAGGAGTGTGAGATGGAATTAAAATTAATTTTATAAGCTTTGAAAAATGAGCCTTATATTGAAAAGTGTGGGATGAAATTTCCAAATCTCATGGATGATGAATTTTTCTTTTACCCAAGTGTACTGTGAAAGGAAATCTCAGAATTTATTTTTAATTGCATATATTCCAAACATAATATTAGAAAACATGAGATACACCCCATCCAGGAAAATACCTTGACCATGCATTTATTGTTACTTTTATAATTCCATCCACCGTTATCTCACCTAGTTCAGTTGGCCAAACGGCCTTAAAGAAACGGTTGCATTAAATGTTTTGTGTAGCTAACGTAACTCAAACTTATTATTCGGTTTGGTCCACTTAGCTTTACTTCTGTATCATTTTTTGACCATGTACCATAAAATTATGTGAGAGAATGGATGGACGGCGTGGATAAGCAGATACATCACGGTGGGCCTGCCCACCTGACTGACCGTTCTTAGCTAGAGACGGTCGCGGTAGTACGAAATCCGAGTCCGGTTCACGTAGCTTTTACAGCACCGACGATCGCCGACGTGGGTACCGTACGTGTGACTCACGAACCAAAGTACGTCACTACTGCAGTTGGAGTTAGTAATGGGAATTGATATCTAGAGGTTTGATAATTCAACGTGTGTATGGGAGCTCTGCCAACCGCACCCAGTCACACGTGCTAACATAAAACACGTGTTTAGCATCTGAATTTTCTTTGAGGTGGGATGTACTTCTTGGATTTTCTGGATCAAACATCAGACCACCGTACACTCTATATGGGCCACGGAATAAGAAAAAAATCATCGGCTAAAGAAAATATTATTATTAGACGTCAATTTACTTTGTATATGGGGGTCTGTATTAGATGAAAGAGCATAATGTTTTTTAATTTAGAAGATCTAATAACAGTCTGAAACAAGATAGAAGGCTCAGATCTTTCAAAATTATTCCATGATTTAACATTTGTCTGCGTGTGTATGGGAAGTGCTTCACACGCGTGTGTCATTAGCAAACCTCATGGTATCAACTGCTTTTGTACTTCTCAACGACAAATGGTGCACCGCAGCACCGGAAACTTCTCTATAATAAATGACGGAGTGCCGTAAGTGCATGGAGATAGTCGCATGCAGGTAGTTTAGTTTGTTTTTATTTGATTATATATAACATATCTGGACCGTTAATTAGATCCAGCCCACTCTTATTACACTATTTTACAAAAATTACAGAAATTAAATTGTACTATACATCTTTTAACAGACCTATTCTTCTATAAATGATTCTTCACATCTACATACCACTTAATGAATTCTTAAAATAATCGGATCAGTATTTGTTAATACAGGTAATACTATAAAGATTGGTCTGGGACAAATGGACGGTTTAGATTTACTAGAAAATAACTAAATATTCAAGCACAGATAGGTGTATGGGAAAGTTTCAATACACTCATCCCACGATATCGTTCTGCGTCTCTGCTACCTATTTTAGGAAGTAGGTGTATTTTTATTACGGCGAGAATTTCCTGCCAATGTAACCGAAAGCACTGTGGGGCCCACCACGAGTATCCTTGTGGGATCCACTCCATCCATCCTTCGACCCATATCATGTTAGGCGTGAATTACAAAAACAGGCAGATTCAAAACCTCAATGAGCCACACAACAATAAAAAATGTAGATTGGCGTCCTTATTTCCGTATCCTGGGAATAAATGGACGCCCATGGCAATTCCTGCTACGGAAACTAAGTGGGGCCCACCGTGGTAATTGTGAGAAATCCACCCGGCCATCCGTTTTGCCAGTTCATATTAAAAACATCATTAAAAATGAGACAGATCCAAAACTAAGTGGGCCGTAGGACAACAAACAGTGAAGGTTGAATGTCGACCGTTGAAACCTTCGTTGGGCCAAAGAAGTTTTGAGCCATGCTAATATTTATGTTTTCAGTTCATCTCAGCAGGAATGACCTTTTGAACGGTATGGATGGAATATAAACATTACGGTGGACCAGGGCGGTTCCAACGGTAGGCATTTCCCTACCAACGTTTCCGGTCCCGCAGTCTACTTTGTTATTGGATTTGTCTCATTTTTAAGCGGCTAATTTTTCAGCATAGACCCGACGTACCACTCACTTTTTTTCATTCGACCCCAAAAAAACCTAGAACACCATACCAGACCTATTTGTATGGAGGAACCTATAAAGACGAAAAAATCCTCACTATTTTCAGCTGCTTTATTCCGAAAGCTTAGAGTATTTTCATCAAAAACCTTATTTTTATACCCTAAAAATTCACTTCGACGAGATAAATTTTCAAGCAACCAGAAAAGAAAGCATAGTACAGAAAAGTCTATAGTGATAATTTTTTCTTTTTAAGCCCTTATCCTACCATAGACTAACAAAATGGATGGACCAGATGGATTTCTCACAATCGTCACGGTAGGCCCCACCTAGCTTACAAAGGCATTCGCATGCAATCCACGTCCGGAATAAATCCAATATCATGTGACACGTGTACGGCCTATGCCAAATGGCCATTCTCTTACATTGATCCGACCGTATAATAAATTAACTTTTCCTCATTTGAATGTGAGCCGTTGGTTACTGTTGTCTTCTAATATCCATTTGTACACGACGAATTAAATGGTTAGGATCGTCCAAACAGTGTTTGTTTTTAACCATCGTCCAGCTTTGAAATGAACCGTTTTGTAGGTAATTTTTAACTGTAGACCCAACTTCCATCCACCTTTTTTTTGACTTGAACAAAATCTATCTTACCAATTTAGACCTCTACCACCATACCTTAAAGAGAAATTTACGACGGTGGACCCCACCTTTTATCCAGTGGTTTTTTTGAAGCAATACAAACTTAGAGTACCCACTTAGACCTCATCGTACGGAGTTGGGATTTCAGGATGAAAATACCCCTCCTTTTGACAGAAACGGATTCGGTACTCCCCCTACCACCAGCTAACGGCGGATGGTCGGTGGTCCATGGGCCCCACCATGATGTATGCTTTTCATCCATGCCGTCCATATGATTTTCTAGATCATTTTATGGTATGAGACCAAAAATGAGATAAATCCAAATCTCAAGTGTACCACATTACGGGAAACAGTCTTGAATGAGCGTCAACTATTAGAAACCATTAGGGGGCCATAAAAGTTTTGGATAAAGCCGATTTTTGGTTTTTCCCTTCATCTAAGCCTGTATGAACTAATCAACAGATTTGATGTGAAATAAACAGTTCATTAGGCCTTAGGAGAATTTTAATTTGTCAATATCCAATCAATATTATCTTCTTGTGATGTGGTCCACCTAAGATTTATATCCTGCTCATTTTTTGGATCAAGCCTTAAAACGAACTGTAAAAATGGATGAACGGAATGGATGAAACACGTACATCATGGTGGGGCTCACAGAACACTAACCACAACCATTGGATGGTGGCAGGGTGAGCAGCCAATCCGTTTCCTACCTTAGCTTTCACTCCGTTGCTTTCACTCCCTTAACCAAAAAAACCTCCTACTCAAAATAACAGCCTTTCACCCCCTTTCAACCATAAACCAACGTAGGGAGGTTATTCTTCTCATTTTTCTCATCGAATTCTCCGTGAATCATCTAGATATCATCATTCTACGTTTACCATTTTTTTTTTGTCTTGGATAGGGTTACGTGAAATCCCACGAAGTGGCTGCATTTGCAATCCTTGAAAAGGTTCAAAATATTCCCTCACGCCAAAGCACCTCTCTTCAACTTACATTTGACCTGTACTACGGTAGTTGGTGGTACATACATTAAAAAAAATGCTCGGCTTGTACAATTGCATTGCATGCAAAGTTCGGTCAATTCCATGTGTTAGGGTTACTCAATTTCATGCGTTAGGCTTAGTTAATTTTATACGTTGATTGGTCAAATCCATTTGAAACTCGCTCAATTCCATTTGAAGCTCACTCAAGTCCATGTTAGGGCTCACTCGATCTCATGCTATGCTCGCTGAATTTCATGTTTACCCTGCGCAATTTCATGCTAGGATCGCCCAATTTATTGTTTGCCCAACTTAATTTTATGGTAGATAAGATAAGGTCAATTTAATGTTTGCCTTGATAAATTTCATGCTAGGATCACTCAATTTAATGTTTGCCTAGGTTAATTTCATGGTAGATAAGATAAGGTCAATTTAATATTTACCTTAATAAATTTCATGCTAGGATCACTCAATTTAATGTTTGCCCAGCTTAATTTCATGGTAAATAAGATAAGG
Organism: Magnolia officinalis; assembly: GCA_021015155.1. Taxonomy (NCBI): domain Eukaryota; kingdom Viridiplantae; phylum Streptophyta; class Magnoliopsida; order Magnoliales; family Magnoliaceae; genus Magnolia; species Magnolia officinalis. The sequence continues at coordinate 84,459,085 of JAJHSJ010000005.1, read as the reverse complement.
TCAATTTAATGTTTGCCTCGATAAATTTCATGTTAGGATCACTCAATTTAATGTTTGCCCAACTTAATTTCATGGTAGATAAGATAAGGTCAATATAATGTTTGCCTCGATAAATTTCATGTTAGGATCACTCAATTTAATGTTTGCCCAACTTAATTTCATGGTAGATAAGATAAGGTCAATATAATGTTTGCCTCGATAAATTTCATGTTAGGATAGCTCAATTTAATGTTTGCCTAGCTCAATATCATGTTATGCTCGCTCGATTTAATTTTTCCCCCGGTCAATATCATGCTATGCTAGCCCCACTGATATTCTAGTTTGCCCTCATCATATGGGATGCTCGCTCGATTTAATGCTTGCCCCACTGATATTCTAGTTTCCCCCGGTGATTTTGTAGTTTGCCCCATTGATTTTGTAGTTTGTCCCGCTTATTTTGTAGTTTGCCCCGCTGAATTTTCAGTTTCCCCCGCTGATTTTCTAGTTTGCCCCGCCAATTTTCTAGTTTGCCCTGCCGATTTTCCAGTTTGTCCCACTGATTTTGTAGTTTGCCCCTCTGATTTTTGTAGTTTCCCCCGCTTATTTTGTAGTTTCCCCCGCTGATTTTTCAGTTTCCCCCGCTGATTTTCTAGTTTGCCCCACCGATTTTCTAGTTTGTCCTGCTGATTTTCCAATTTGCCCCGCTGATTTTGTAGTTTGCCCCGCTGATTTTGTAGTTTCCCCCGCTTATTTTGTAGTTTACCCCGTTCATTTTCCAGTTTCCCCCACTGATTTTTTAGTTTGCCCCACTGATTTTCCAGTCTGCCCCGCTGAGTTTCTAGTCTGCCCCGCTGATCTTCTAGTCTGCCCCGCTGATCTTCTAGTTTGCCCCGCACCAATTCGCACGAAACTTGTGTGAACTTTTTGAGAACTCATCATATGGGATGTGAGTCCAAAATCTGAACAATCCACGTGATGCAACACCCCATGAAATCCCAGGCTTACTTTGATCCAAAAATCTAATGGGCCATGTAAAAAGAAAATAGTTTCCTCCCTCGACTTGTATATCTCCTTGTTATGGCCCACCGAAGTTTTAGATCATGGTGAAAATTGGTCCTTGGGATTTCTCGAGATGCCGCATCACATTGACTCCGTTCAGATTAGATCATGGTGAAAATTGGTCCTTGGGATTTCATGTTTGCCTCACTCAATTTCTCGAGATGCCGCTCAATTTGTTGTATGCCCCGCTGAATTATCAGCTTGCCCCGCTCAATTTTATACTTCCCTTGATCAATTCTTAGTTTGCGTTGATCAAGTTCCTAGTTTGCTTTGATCAGGTTCCATGCGTGCCTCGCTCGATGTCATGATAGTTAGTGTCACAAAATAAAACGAGCACCATATGAAATCATTCGTATCGTCGAAGGCCTAATCCGTATAAGCTCTGGTTGTTTATTTGATGCTAGCTCAGTGAATTTATTGATGGACTTATTTAATGGTAGCTACGGTCAATTTAATGCAAGTTGATGCGCATGTGTTAGGCTTAATCAATTTCATGTGTTAGGCTTATTGAATTTTATGCGTTGATGGGGATTACATACAAATGATTTAATGTTTGTTTGCATATCTTAATTTATAGTTTGGCCCACTCAATTTCATGCTATGGTCGCTGAATTTCATGTCTGACTTGCTGAATTTCATGCTCCCCCTGCGTTGAATTTCATATTTGCCTTGCTCAATTTGTACGTTGTCTCGCTCATTTTTCCAGTTTGCCCCGCTGAATGTCATGGTAGATTGCCTTACTCAATTTAATAAACTACGATACGAAATCATGATATAGAAGGCCTAATCCATATAAGCTCTGGTTGTTTATGTGAACATTTAATGTGTTGCTTAATCTTTATTTCCTTAATATCTGTATTATTTTCATTTATAAGGGAAAGTGAGTTTTCGGTCTTTTATTATTTAATTGATTTTGTCTTATGGCAAGGTTTCGTTGTTTAACGATTTATTGATAATTTGTCATTGTATTGATTTCCAGATAATGGCTATGAGAGTCATATGTTGCTATGGCGGGGAGTTATGTAACGCCCTGAAAATCGGGGTTCGAGCATAAACTCAACCCCCGAGTTCCAATGCATCACTTATGCAACATAAATAAGGATGATTTAATGTTGTCCGTGTTAGGGCATTAAAGATGAATGGGATTAAGCCAAAACTGCATATCATACTCCAGAGACAGTTAAATTACGCAAGCGGAAGACTGTGATAGATATATAAAATATATGTAAACTGGTGTAAGTCTCCAGAGTGTGAACATGTTACCAGGTTAAAGACTTACAAGTGTAGTTCTACAATGTACAAAATAAGAAAGTGTAATGTTCTCTATCTAAAACCCTGTAGCCCCGCCAACGCAACTCCAGGTCTACATAGACCCGCCAGAGAGTTGCATATAGGAGAGCTCCTCCTCGTCGCCGTAAAAGTCTGGCTCTGCCTCATAAGCATCGCCACACCTACAGGTAAGACAAAGTCTGGTTGGTGTGTACAACACCGTCCCGTAATGTGGGAGTGAGTGATCAACTCAGTGGAACAAAAAGCAAAGGTTAACATGTTATCATTCATCATCAAGCAGTAATGAATAAAACAAACACATCTCTAAATACTCTTATTAATGCAAGAATGATATGAACAATGATGCATGCCTCGCCTACACTCCCCCTCGTGCGACACCCCATCTTACGGTTTCGGCATGCTTTCTTCCCTCTGTGATCTTCAACCCGGGACACATCATGCAGTTCGATGTTATGATCTTGATTACGAGTTCTTATTAGTCCTTTTCATACAGCAGGATTGGGAAACTAAGGTACCTCCCTTATATCAATTCCCAACAATGATCCATCTAGGGTCTCAATCCTAGTTATCACATACGATAGGCAAGTTCGGGGTCACTAAACACCACCAACCCCTACCTTGTGTAACGCCTTGAAAATTGGGGGTCGAGTAGCAACTCAACATCCGAGTTCCAAAGCATCACTTATGCAACATAAATGCTTATGATTGAATGTTGTCTGTGTCAGTGCAATAATCATGATGATATTATACCAAAACAATAATTCATACTCCAGATCAGTTATAAAACACAAGCGGAAGACTGAAAGATGTATATAGAAGTATATGAAGCCAGAAATGTACAATCGTCTCCAAAGTATGAACACCTTACTGAGTCACCATATACATGTATTTGTTTCAAAAATCAAAATGCCAAAAATGATCCAACGATAGGTACAACCCTGTAGCCCCGTCATCTGAATGGCTTAACGTAGCCTCCAGAGAACTGGCATGTAGGAGACTCATCCTGATCGTCATAGTAATCAGGCTCAGCCAATCCTGTATCTCGTCAATACATGCATCTAAGACAGAGTCTGGTGGGTGTCCAGAACACCATCCCGTAACGTGGGAGGAGTAGCTAACTCAGTGGAATAATAAAGCATAGGTTAACATGTTATCAATCCAGTCAAGTAGTAAGGATAAAGCAGTACAATCAAACACTCCTAAATACTCTTATTAATGCAAGTATGAATGCAGTCATGATGGATGCCTCGCCATGCTCCCCATTGCGACACCATCTTACTCCACGGCATGCGTTCATCCCTCAGTGCTCCACATCTTCCAGGTACATGCAGTGCTATGGTATGATCGTGATTACTAGTTATTATTAGTCCTTTTCATACAGCTTATTGGAAAACTAATGTACCTTCCTTATATCATTCCTAAGCAATGATCCATTCTAAGGTTCGTCAGTCCTAGATAATCTCATACGATGATACGTTCTAGGTCGTTGTAAAGGGCTGTCAGGCTGCTTTACACGCACTCGTTGCACCGCTCCCCATTACCTTATCATATACAGGCCTATTTTATACTCTTTTTACTACGGGAAGACTCGTTGCCTCTCCTCAGCTTCAGAGTATGCTCGAGGTCACTACAAAGGGCTCGTCACCAATCAGTGTAGGCCGACAGCTCGAATACAGTGTCCCATACCACCGTATTCAGCTCATGAGTCTGGGTTGCTCACTGGTCACTACGGGGAGGCTCGTGGCCCCAGCGTAGGCCGACAACTCGACCACAGTGTCCCATACCACCATGCCCGGCTCATGAGTCTTAGCGGATCGAGGTACCAAGGTTAACGGGGTTACACTGGTAAGTTTGGTACCCTAGGTTCAAGCAATAGCGTCCAAACATGGTGAACATAATTAGACGGATCGGGTTACGTGACGAGCTCGACTAGCACGAGCGCACAACCAGCTGAACGACATGAAGTGCATAAACACTTCGCGTGGCCTAACCACTGTCGCCAACCGAAGTATGACTCGGGTTCGTTAAACACATCCTACGTGGCGAATGAATCTCAACCACGAACTCAAGTCTGTTACCGATTATCTAGACTATAATCATAGCCCCAATCACAATCAATCCTTAACCAGAAGCATGTAGAGTAAAGCAGAATGAGCAAAGTAATTCAAGCATGTTAACAAGCATGTCATAAAACATGTCATAAAGCATAAAATAAACAGGAAATACAAACACATATATTTTATAAGTAAGCGATTAAATTAAACAACCAACATGGAGGAAATCATATACATCTCTACGTTAGTTGAGAATCCTATCTCAACACCTACCTAAAGCACAATCATCTAAGTACTTACTCTTACAAACATTTTCACAAACACTTAAAATACACTCTTTTAACATACATAGCGTATACTAGCAAAAACATGTATTAGGGCGAATCCTTTCACCGAGTAAGTATTATACATATATATAGCATGTTCATACAGTGATTAATCATGGTTAACATACTTTCAAAATTTGTACGTATACGGTATTTTCTACAATTATACAGAATACAAAATACATCATAATTTGTATACGCAACCGAAACGTAAAACGAACATCGGTTTGTGCATGTACAATTACACCCAGATCATGAATCTATCATTATCTGACATTGAAAGCGTTGAAAACCATAACTTATACGTCTAAAGTCTGCACCTTACGCCGTAGAAACGTAACGAACTTAACAGAAACTCTATGCCTTCGTCAACGTCGATACGACGACCTATAACACAAGGTAAGTCAGCTACTTCGCTACTTGTACCAATAGAAACCCTAAAACAGGTTAGGGTTAGGGTTTTCTTACTAAAAATGAAGTCGGAATCGCCGAAAAAGTAATTAGATCGTGATGTTTAAGCACGTATAGCACCAGGGTAGAATAACAGGAAGATTCTCCTACTTCTCTCACTCTTTCTCTCTCTTTTCTCTCTTCTCTCTCCTAGCTTTTCTCAAATTCGTATAGGATGAGAGAGTGAGGGTTTAAGGTCCTTATATAGGCCTAAAACTCTCCAGAATAGAATCAGGGTCAAGGTATACTTAGGTTATGTCCAAAGCGGGTCTGTTCCATTTCAACGGAGTACTTCTGGAGCCCCCCCTTGAGCCAAAGGTCGGACTTAAGCTCACGGACTATGGATTTAGGTCAAGTTAAGTTTTCATTTCAGTCGGGTTCCTAGATCACACGTGGCGGACCAGTTTCAGTTCTATGGTCACAGAAACTCGATCAGGGTTACAAGTACATGGACATGTGTATGAAATGTTTCCTGATCTGAGGGTATATTTGGGTCAGATTCTGACGGTTTGATTGCTTGTACTTGGCTTGCAAACATCAAGTCTCAGATCACTTTGATTTTAATTTAATTTCCAAAGAAAACCAGGTTTTCTCACACTCCTCACTCCGGGCTTAAGCGAATAGCCGTGGGACACTATCTGGATTTAATTTCCGAGATGGTTATCAAGCCAGCAAGGCGGTTCTAATTCTATAACCTCGTATCATTCGGACTTTCGATGTGCGGTCCAGATCTGATACAGAGATTCAATGTGCTCCTGAGAGCAGTCGGGTAATGAGTTTGATCCTAGATTTTAGGGTAACCTAGCGTTATTGATTCTACAAGTTTTGGGTCTTGTAGATCGTATTTAAAGTGATTCAAGCAGATTTCATGGCTAATCTAGTTTAGCACTTAGTTAACTTTGTCTAATTTCTAAAGGATTTGATCCTAAGTGATTTCTGCCTGAGGTGATACTCGGGCCATTGCACGAAATTTTTCGAGTCTTATAATCTACCCTCTTTAATGAAAAATTTCGTCCTCGAAATTAGTACCTTTTCGTACTCCTCGAGAATTAGAGGGTAGTTCTTTCTGACCTCGGCTTCTGTTTCCCAAGTAGCTTCCTCCTCTGTATGATTCGTCCACAGTACCTTTACCAGTGGAATGACCTTGCTACGCAATACCTGATCCTTTCTGTCTAGTATACGTGTCAGACGCAGTACATATGTAGCATCATCACTCAACTGCACCTGCTCCCAATGGATGATGTGTGAAGGATCATGGACGTATTTATTCAACATAGATACATGAAATACGTTGTGCACGTCAGTGAGTGGTGTAGGCAAAGCGAGACGATATGCTACCGCACCCACTCGATCAAGTATCTGAAATGGGCCAATGAATCGCGGCGTAAGTTTCCCCTTCTTCCCAAACTGAAGAACTCCCTTCATAGGAAAACTCTGAGGAATACGTGATCCCCAACCTCAAACTCAAGCGGTCGCCGCCTCGTATCGACATAACTTTTCTGTTGTTCTGTGCCGTCAGGAGTCGATGCCTAATGATGTCGATCTTCTTCGAGGTCGCCTGTACTAATTCCAGGCCAATCAAGCTGCGCTCGCCAACCTCAGCCCAACAATGCGGTGCTCTGCAAGGGCGACCATACAGGGCCTCATAAGGAGCCATGCCAATACTTGCCTGAAAACTGTTGTTGTAAGCGAACTCTGCGTACGGGAGACAATCATCCCAACTGTCCTTGAAGTCTAACACACAAGCCCACAACATATCTTCCAAAATCTGATTCATCCGCTCTGTCAGCCCGTTAGTCTGAGGGTGAAACACAGTACTAAACTTCAACTTCACACCCATCGCTTTCTGGATACGAGTCCAAAAGATAATGTGAATCGCGTGTCTCTGTCTAACACAATCTCCAAGGGAACTCCATACAGATGCACTATTTCTTTGATGTACAACCTTACCAAGTTGTCTGCAGAGTTCGTCACTCTAATAGGGAGAAAATGAGCCAATTTGGTTAATCGATCCACGATCACCCAAATAGAATCATAACCCTTTCTCGTCTTTGGCAGCCCCGAGATGAAGTCCATAGAGATGAAGTCCCACTTCCATTCGGCTATGGGCATGGGCTGAAGGAGTTCAGGAGGTCGGCGATGCTCGGCCTTGACCTGCTGACACGTGAGACAACGTGAAACATACTCTACGATGTAAACCTTTATATTGTCTCATCAATACGACCTCTTCATATCCTGATACATCTTCGTGCTATTAAGATGCATCGCAAGCTTCAAATTATGAGCTGTCTCGAGAAGCTCCTGTCTCAAGTCCTGGATATCCGGGACGCATAGGCGACCACGGTATCGTAGGCCCCATTTGTTCCAACTCTCCACTCGGAGTCCACATCATCACTAGCTTGCCCACGAAGCTCAGATAACTGCTCGTCGCCCTTTTGGGCCTCAATAATCCGGTCATCAATAAGCGGCCGCACTCAAACGTGTGCGACACACTCGAATGGCTCCTCCACTGTGAGTTTCTGCTCGAAGTCCCGCACGAACTCCAACATGTCCCACTCTTCAATCATCAATGGAGTCGCAAATATGATCGCTTTCTTGAGGCTCAAAGCGTCTGCCACAAGGTTGGCCTTGCCAGGATGGTAGAAAACCTCGAACTTGAAGTCCTTCAAGGTCTCCATCCATCGGCGCTGCCTCATATTCAAGTCCCGCTGAGTGAATATGTACTTAAGGCTCTTGTGGTCGCAGAAAAGCTCGAACTCCTTTCCGTAGAGGTAATGTCTCCAGAGCTTTAATGCGAATATGACCGCTGCTAACTCAAGGTCATGCGTAGGGTAATTCTCCTCGTGCTTCCTTAATTGTCTCGAGGCATACGCAATCACCCTGTCCTTCTGCATAAGGACAACCCAAAACTACGCGAGACGCGTCAGTGTATATAGTATACTTAACCCCTTACTCTAGTAATACTAGCACAGGAGCGGACATCAGTCTGTCCTTTAGCTCCTGAAAAGCTGCTTCTGCCCTTTCATTCCAGGCGAACTTCAGATCCTTCCGTGTCAACTGAGACAATGGTCTGGCTATCTTCTAGAAGTCCCGGATGAATCGTCGGTAATAACCTGCCAGGCCCAGAAAACTCCTCACCTCAGTGACTGAACTAGTTTGCTTCCAGTCCTGAACGGCGGCTACCTTAGCCAGGTCCACTTCTATCCCTTCCTTGGACACTACATGTCCTAGGAACTTGACTTCCTCCTGCCAGAAGTCACACTTCTTATACTGCGCGAACAACTGGTTCTTCCTTAGAGTATCTAGGACTGCCTGTAAGTGTTCATCGTGCTCTTCCCAACTCGTGGAGTATATCAGGATGTCATCGATAAACATGATGACGAATCGGTATCGGAATAGCCGAAATACCCTGTTCATCAAGTCCATGAACACGGCCGGTGCGTTCGTAAGACCGAACGACATCACAAGGAACTCGTAATGCCCAAAACAGGTCCTAAAAGCCGTCTTCTGCACGTCTTCGTCCCTGACGCGCAACTGATGATACCCTGACTGTAAATCGATCTTCGAAAAATACCTTGCTCCCCTCAACTGATCAAACAGGTCGTCTATCCTAGGCAAAGGATATTTGTTCTTCACGGTCAACTGGTTCAACCTACGGTAATCAATAAATAACCGTAGCGACCCGTCCTTCTTCTTGACAAACAACACAGGTGATCCCCAAGGAGACACACTGGGTCGTATAAAGCCCTTCTCTACCAGCTCGTCAATCTGTTTCCGCAGTTCTTCCATCTCACATGGAGGCATCCGGTACATAGGTAATGAAATGGGGGTCGCACCGGGCACAAGATCAATAGTAAAATCGATCTCACGCCGAGGAGGTAATCCAGGGATCATCCTGAACACATCCGAAAAGTCCCAAACTACTAGCATGTTTCGTAACATCGGCCCATCAACAGGCTTAAGTAAACTGGCGTAACATCCAATGCGACATGTCCAACTAACCTGTACTAGAAAAGTAAAGACCGTGCTGTCAGATCCGCTAGCTGTCACGACCCGAGTATCGCAATCAATTTCTGCCTTCATCTCGGTGAGCCAGTCCATACCGCGGATAATGTCATAGTGCCATAGTGGAGCAATAATGAGGTCAACGAATACTGTCCTTCTACCTAAATCGATGGAGCAGCCCTCACACACCCGTGTGACATCCGAAAACGTCCCCGTAGCAATAGTGAGTCTCACTCCCCTTGTGGGAGTAGTGTGTAAAGCTAGACGCTTAACTGCCGCACATGATATGATGGAAGTAGTGGACCCAGTGTCCACCAATAAAAAGACAAGAGTACCTTGAACATGTGCAGTGACCTCGAAGGCCATAGGTGCTGTCTCCGGCTCTTCTGTTGTGAGCACATGAACACATGCCTGCTGTGATCGGTTGGGCTAAGGCATCATAGGTCGCTATGGCGGCCTAAAGCTAGGTGCAGGTGCAGTCCGTAGCCTGAGGGCGAGGATGATCAATCTTTTGCGGTGGTGCAAACCCGCTGTCTCTCATCCAGGCAAAATAACTCTCTGCAGGGTGACCCGATTTCCCGCAGTAAGTACAGGTCACACCTGGACGCCTCATCGGAACTACTGGCGCCGTAATCCTGGGAGGAGAGTCAATACGAGGCCTCTTGCCGAGGAATGGCCTACTCTGGATATCTGGTTGTGGCTTAAGAATCATAGGGCCACGAGAACGTGTCAGTCGCTCAACATCCCGTTCTGCTTGCATAGACATATGAACCAACTCGGGAGAGGATGGTATGCTGACACAACACATCTTCGACCGAATTCAGGTCGCAGGCCCTCAGAAAAATGTCGTATCAGCATCGGCTCGTCAGCGAGTATCGTAGGGACGTATCTGCCCAGCTCAGTGAATCGATGCTCGTACTCTGTAACTGTCATGCCTCCCTGCTTGAGGTGCAAGAACTCATTCTCCCTCTCATGTCTGTAGGTCTGAGGGTAGTACTTTTCATAGAAACGAAACTTGAAAGCTGCCTAGGTCCATTCGTAGCCAACCGCGACTATCCGTAGGACACCATCCTACCACATACTGACCTCCTTCTCGAACATAAATGTGGCCAACTCAACCTGTTCTGACTTGGTGCAATGTAGCATCCGTAACATCTTGGAGATGCGGTCTAGCCAATATTCAGCCTCCTCGGGTCTGTGAGAACCCGTAAACGTAGAAGGCCTCAAGCGCTGGAATTGGTCGAGAAGGCCACTAGTATCCAAATGCCCCATGGGGTATGCAGTAGGTGCAGGTGGAGGCACATCCTCAGCCTGAGCAGAAGGTCTGCAGTCTCAGTAGGACGTGTAGATGGTGAAGGTGGAGTCGCACTTCCACCCTGAGATAAGGCCCCTGCAATAGTGGCCAAGAGCTGCTGCTGCTGATGTTGCACCTGTTGCTGCTGATACTGTACCTGCTGCTGGTGCATCATCATCAATAACTGCTCCAACCTATCCATAGGTGGGGTAGGCTGAGGCACGTACTGTGTTGAGGAAGACGCACGGTTCTGCTTGCGAACCAGTGTGTATAAGGTGGTAGTCCAGCTGTAGGACCAGTGGAAGGCTGAGACGTAGGTATAGTCTCACGATCCGGGCCCAAACCAGGGTCCGTACGATCATCTCTGTGGGAAGGAGCCTGATCCATCGTATCAGTGAGTGCGAGGTGTGACGTACGCCGCATATATATCCGTGACATGCCCTATACAACATAGGGTGTAACACATGTAAGATGAAGCATAGCAATACAGTACACAATCACTTAAGCATTCCACACACTTCATAGCAAAAGAGGCTGCATGCATTTCATTACCAAAATTGTCACAATACATGGAATACAAAGTTACATGAATCATAACAGAAGATGCATGTGAGCTAATACAACCAAAGCCTCAAACACTTAAAACATGTTACTACTACTGCACTACTAGGCCTATCAATATGAAAACACAAACATATCCTAAAGCAGTAACCAAAATGAGTTGCAAAACAACGCCATGGATGACTATGCATCCGAGTCTGGCGAAGGAGGAGGGGCACCCTTATCTTGTAGACAACACAGGATAGTCTTCAGTGTATGAGTTACTTTCTTGAACTTGTGTTTCACGAGGCCACATAGATCCATAATGTCCTGTCGTAGGACAGCCTGACCTTGTCGTAGCTCAGCACGATCCTCCTCCAGTCGAGCTATACGAGCATCCCAAGCAGCCTGATCAGTATCTTGCACCAGTGGAGTAGGAGCTTAAATGAGAGAAAACAGAAAGGGTAGAGGGTAGTGTTGTTGTAAACGATGAAGGGGTATGGGTTTTAACAGGAAATGGCGGAATGGGCGATTGGAGAGGAGGTTTGAGAGAGAAAACTAAATTTTGAAGGAAAGGGAGAGCTTAGAGGGGGGTTTTGTGAAGGAAGTATGCCATTGGGGAGGCTTTAAGCCACGACCCATGTACCAGGGGGTCACCCTAGGCCCCAAAGACCGTCGGCCCGACTGGCCAGCCCGTTAACCGGTGAGGCCTCGCCAGCTCGGCGAGGTCCTCGCCACTCCCTGGACTATCCGGCGATGCCTCGCCATTTGGGCGAGGTCCTTGTGACCCCTAAGCCCTAAAATGATTTGGGGTCCACCCTGAGTCCCTCTAGATTTGCGTGGATAGGCCTCCGACTCCGTTTTGAGTCGTTTCGGGTAGTTTTGGGACGTTTCTGATGCACAACTATATTTACCGATTTCTAACGGTTGGAATGGGGTGAGTTGTGATCTAAACCCATCGTTTGACGGTCTAGAAGTGGTTTGGGGTCGACTCGTGTGATCGCGGTTGAGTACAGACTCAAACCAAACGATCGATTTCAGTGAACTTCGCTAATTGGCGAAATCGGGATACCCAGGACTGTTTTCTACATTTTCTCGCACCCTCCTATATCAAAATGCACAGCGTACGTCGTGTGACCATAACCCAGGTCCGGTTTAATTCAAATCACGCTCTGATACCAACTTGTAACGCCCTGAAAATCGGGGGTCGAGTAGTAACTCAACACCCGAGTTCCAAAACATCACTTATGCGACATAAATGCTTATGATTGAATGTTGTTTGTGTCAGTGCAATAATCATGAGTGGGATTATACCAAAACAGTAATTCATACTCCAGATCAAGTTATAAAACACAAGCGGAAGACTGAAAGATGCATATAGATATATATGAAGCCAGAAATGTCACAATCAGTTTCCAGAGTATGAACACCTTATTGAGTCACCATATACATGTATTTGTTTCAAAAATCAAAATGCCAAAAAATGGTACAACTATAATGGTACACCCTGTAGCCCCGTCATCTAAATGGCCTAAGCGTAGCTTCAGAGAACTGCATGTAGGAGAACTCATCCTGATCGTCATAGTAATCAGGTTCAGCCTCCTGTATCTCGTCAATACCTGCATCTAGAAAGAGTCTGGTGGGTGTCCAGAACACCGTCCCGTAACGTGGGAGTAGCTAACTCAGTGGAACAATAAAGTATAGGTTAACATGTTATCAATCCAGTCAAGCAGTAAGGATAAAGCAGTACAATCAAACACTCCTAAATACTCCTATTAATACAAGTATGAATGCAGTCATGATGGATGTCCTCGCCAATGCTCCCTCATGCGACACCATCTTACGTCCGCGGCATGCGTTCATCCCTCAGTGCTCCACATCTTCCAAGCACATGCAGTGCTATGGTATGAGCGTGATTACCGAGTTATTATTAGTCCTTTTCATACAGCAGTATTGGGAAACTAAGGTACCTTCCTTATATCATTCCTAAGCAATGATCCATTCTAGGGTCGTCAGTCCTAGATAATATCATACGATGATACGATTCTAGGTCGCTGTAAAGGGCTGTCAGGGCTGTTACACGCACTCGTTGCACCGCTCCTCCATCACCTTATCAATACAGGCCTAGTTTATACTCTGTTTACTATGGGAAGGCTCGTTGCCTCTCCGCAGCTTCAGAGTATGCTCGAGGTCACTACAAAGGGCTCGTCACCAATCAGTGTAGGCCGACAGCTCGAATACAGTGTCCCATACTACCGTATTCAGCTCATGAGTCTGGGTTGCTCACTGGTCACTACGTGGAGGCTCGTGGCCCCAGCGTGGGCCGATAGCTCGACCACGGTGTTCCATACCACCATGCCCAGCTCATGAGTCTTAGCGGATCAAGGTACCAAGGTTAACGGGTTACACTGGTAAGTTTGATACCCTAGGTTCAAGCAGTAGCGTCCAAACATGGTGAACATAATTAGACGGATCGGGTTATGTGACGAGCTCGACTAGCACGAGCGCACAACCAGCTGAACGACATGAAGTGCATAAACACTTCGCGTGGCCTAACCACTGTCGCCAACCGAAGTATGACTCGGGTTCGTTAAACACATCCTACGTGGCGAATGAATCTCAACCACGAACTCAAGTCTGTTACCGATTGTCTAGACTATAATCATAGCCCCAATCACAATCAATCCTTAACCAGAAGCATGTAGAGTAAAGCAAAATAAGCAAAGTAATTCAAGCATGTTAACAAGCATGTCATAAAACATGTCATAAAGCATAAAATAAACAGGAAATACAAACACATATATTTTATAAGTAAGCGGTTAAATTAAACAACCAACATGGAGGAAATCATATACATCTCTACGTTAGTTGAGAATCCTATCTCAACACCTACCTAAAGCACAATCATCTAAGTACTTACTCTTACAAATATTTTCACAAACACTTAGAATACACTCTTTTAACATACATAGCGTTTACTAGCAAAAACATGTATTAGGGCGAATCCTTTCGCCGAGTAAGTATTATACATATATATAGCATGTTCATACAGTGATTAATCATGGCTAACATACTTTCAAAATTTGTACGTATACGGTATTTTCTACAATTATACAGAATACACAATACATCATAATTTGTATACGCAACCGAAACGTAAAACGAACATCGGTTTGTGCATGTACAATTACACCCATATCATAAATCTATCATTATCTGACATTGAAAGCGTTGAAAACCATAACCTATACGTCTAAAGTCTGCACCTTACGCCGTAGAAACGTAACGAACTTAACAGAAACTCTATGCCTTCGTCAACGTCGATACGACGACCTATAACGCAAGGTAAGTTAGCTACTTCGCTACTTGTACCAATAGAAACCCTAAAATAGGTTAGGGTTAGGGTTTTCTTACCTAGAAATGAAGTCGGAATCACCGGAATCGCTGGAAAAGCGATTAGATCGTGATGTTTAAGCACATATAACACAGGGTAGAATAACAGGAAGATTCTCCTACTTCTCTCACTCTTTCTCTCTCTTTTCTCTATTCTCTATCTCCTAACTTTTCTCAAATTTGTATGGGATGAGAGAGTGAGGGTTTAAGGTCCATATATAGGCCTAAAACTCTCTAGAATAGACTCAGGGTCAAGGTATACTTAGGTTATGTCCAAAGAGGGTCTGTTCCATCTCAACGGAGTACTTCTGGAGCCCCCCCTTGAGCCAAAGGTCGGACTTAAGCTCACGGACTATGGATCTACGTCAAGTTAAGTTTTCATTCCAGTCGGGTTCCCAGATCACACGTGGTGGACCAGTTTCAGTTCATCGGTCACAGTAACTCGATCAGGGTTACAAGTACATGGACATGTGTATGAAATGTTTCCTGATCCGAGGGTGTATTTGGGCTCAGATTCCGACGGTCTGATTGGTTGTACTTGGCTTGCAAACATCAAGTCTCAGATTACTTAATTTTAATTTAATTTCTAAAGAAAACCAGGTTTTCTCACACTCCTCGCTCCGGGCTTAAGCGAATAGCCGTGGAACACTATCTGGATTTAATTTCCGAGATGGTTATCAAGCCCAGCAAGGCGGTCCTAATTCTATAACCTCGTATCATTCGGACTTTCGATGTGCGGTCTAGATCTGATACAAAGATTCAATGTGCTCCCGAGAGCAGTCGGGAATGAGTTTGATCCTAGATTTTAGGGTAACCTAGCGTTAATGATTCTACAAGTTTTGGGTCTTGTAGATCGTATTTAAAGTGATTCAAACGGATTTCATGGCTAATCTAGTTTAACACTTAGTTAACTTTGTCTAATTTCTAAAGGATTTGATCCTAAGTGATTTCTGCCTGAGGTGATACTCGGGCCATTGCACGAAATTTTCCGAGTCGTTACAAACTGACAGTCTATTTTTGAAGGCTCGTCGCCAACCCGACTGGGGACCACAGCTAGGCTATGCCGGAGTCGGCCTATTTTGTACTCAAGGTCACTACAAAGGGCTCATCACCAAATCAGTGTAGGCTGACAGCTCGAATACAGTGTCTCATACCACTGTATTCGGCTCACTAGTCTGGGTTGCTCACTGGTCACTATGGGGAGGCTCATCGCCCTAGCGTAGGCCGACAGCTCGACCACGGTGTCTCATACCACCATGCCCAGCTCATGAGTCTTAGCGGATCGAGGTACCAAGGTTAACGGGGTATCCACTGGTGAGTTTGTTACCTTAGGTTCAAGCAATAACGTCTAAACATGGTGAGCATACATCGGGTTAATCGGGTTACTTGATGAGCTCGACTAGCACGACGCACATCACGTGGATCGACATGAAGTGCGTAAGCACTCCGTGTAGCCTAACCACTGTCGACAACTGAAGTACGGCTCGGATTCGTCGAACACATCCTGTGTGGAGAAACAACATCATCCACCATTCTAGGATCTGTTACCGATTGCCTGGACTATACAATAGCCCCAATCACATTCAATTACAACAAAATATCCTAGAAGATAGTTAAAGCAGTAATGGATCAAGGTTTCAAATCATACAATCAAAGGTCCGATATTGTCCGTTTTAGGGCTGTCAGGGCTGTTGCACGGAATCGTTACACCACTCCCCCATCACCCTTCACAGCTTTGTTTTTGCATTTTATGGAATACAACTTAAACATGGATTTATACATATGCATTACATAGATAAACAGACACTATAATATACGGTACATGGTGGAAAGCATACACATAGTTAAAGGAGTTGAGAATTATATCTCAACACCCTTATACATTACAATTTACTAACTACTTACTCATTCAGACATTTCTGCAAACACTTTAGACTACTTACATCAACATACATGACGTATGTTGATCACATAGGTATTAGGCCAAATCCTTTCACTAGGGAGTTACCCCATTTATAACATGCGTGCACCCACGATGGATAGTCATGGCAAGCATGAATCCAAGTTCCATATTCATTCATTCATTTCCACAAACACTTGGGCTACACACTATATCACATATAACGTATATTTGCCGTGACGTGATTTAGGGTAAGTCCTTTCACTAAGGAGTTGTCGCATATGTAACAAGCATATATTCATGATAGATAATCATGTTAGGCACAAATCCAAATTCCATACGTATTCAAACATCTCAACATATACATAGAATACACTATATTCCACATAGTTTATGTATAACTATAAAGCAAAACAGACGACGCATTTTGCATGTGAAATAACACCCATGTCAATTATAAATCATTAACCGACATTGAAAGCCTTGAAAACCATAACCTATACGTCTATAGTCCGCACCTTACGCCGTAGAAGCGTAACGAATTCAGTTCGTTCACCCACGCTTCGTCTAAGGCACAACGACAACCTATTATATGAAATAGGTTAGCTATTTCACCCTTTCAACTATTAAAAACCCTAGAACGGATTAGGGTTAAGTTTTCTTACCTAAGAACGGGATCGATATCGCCGGTAGAGCGCTACGGAAGTGGTGGTAAGGCACGTAGAGTAGCAGGGATCGAATCCCAGGAGTGACTCCAACTTCTCTCTCACTTTCTCTCTTTAATCTCTTCTCTCTCCTAGGGTTTTTACCAAATTCGTATGGGATGAGAGAGTGAGGGCTTAAGGCCCTTATATAGGCCCAGAACTGATGGAAATGACTCCAGGGTCAAGGTATACTTAGGTTATGTCCAAAGAGCGTCTGTTTCAGCTCAACGGAGCACTTCCGGAGCCCTCCCTTGAGTCAAAGGTCGGACTTAAGCTCCCTGACCATGGATCTATGTAACACCCCAGATTTTCCTAAACTTGGCAATGGACGTCCTTAGATGTAGAACTGCCCTAGGACCTTATTCTATCGCTATTAGGGCGTAATTTAGTTAAGTATTAATAACTTGAATCACTTTTTATACAAACTATAAAGACCCGATTACCACCTTAGGCAAAAATCACTCAGGACCAAAATTCTTTAAAAATTAGATGAGAATTAGCTAGTGCTAAACTACATTACCTGTGTAATTCGCACTAATCACTTTAAATACGATCTACAAGACCCAAAATGTGTAAATTCCTTACCGCTACAATACCCTAAAATCTAGGATCAAACTCTATTACCGTTTGCTCTCGGGAGCACCTTGAAACTTCGTATCAGACCTGGACTGCACGTTGAAAGTCCGATAACCCCAAAACCATTACCGTTATGACCGGATTGTTGGACTTGACGACCACCTCGAAAATCAAGTCTTAACTATGTCTATAAACGCATAACTTGAGGCAAGAGCGAAGAGTGTGAGAAAACGATGTTTTCTTATTAAATTAAATACAATTTAAGTAATCTGAGACGTGTCGCTTGTGGGCCAAATATAAGCAATCAGACCGTCAGAATCTGACCCAAATACACTCTCGGATTAGGGAACATTTCCACACATGTTCATGTACTTGTGGCCCTAATCGAGTACCCATGACCGTTAAACTGAAACCGGTCTGCCACGGTCGATCTGGGTATCCGATCGGACTGAAAACTTAGCTTGACCTACATCCAATGTCAGTGAGCTTAAGTCCGACCTTTGGCTCAAGGGGGGGCTCCGGAAGTCCTCCGTTGAGTACACTTTGGCTATAAAATAAGTATACTTTAGGTTTTGAGGCTATTGAGCTCAAAACAGAGCCTATATAAGGCCTTTAAACCCTCTCTCTCCCTCACCTACGAATTTGAGAGAAACCCTAGCAAAAGAGGAGAAAGAGAAGAAGAAAGAGGGAGAAAGTGAGAGAAGAGTGAGAGGTTCTTCTTAGCAGTTGTTATGCTAATCCACGTGCTTCTTTCCTGCTATCAAATTGTCATTCCAACGATTCTAACTTCGTTCTTAGGTAAGAAAGACCTAACCCTAACTTGTTTTAGGGTTTCCATTGATGCTAGTAATTAGATAGCTAACCTAGCTTGTATTACAGGTTGATATTCCACATATATGAAGACTTAGAGTCTTTGTTGAGTTCGTTACACTTTTACGGCGTAAGGTGCGGATTTTAGACGCTTAGGTTGTCATTTTTCAAAGCTTTCAATGTCGGCTAATGGTAGATTATTGACGAGGATGCTATTTCACATGTAGAACATGCTGTCCGTTTTCCATTTCGAATACATACGCAGTATATGGAATTTTATGTATTTTAGGTATTTGTAGAAAATACCGTATACGTATAAATTTTGTAAATGTGATTGCCATGAGTATTTGTTGTATATACATGCGAGTTATGGATGTAGTATCTATTTGGCGAAAGGATTCGTCCTAATACAGGTTTTAGCCAACATATGATGTGTAGGTTAATATGTGTAGTCTAAGTGTTTGTATAAATGCTTGTATGAATATATACGTAGTAAATAATGCTTTACTTGGGTGTTGAGATAGGATTCTCAACTACCTTAGCGATGTTTATGATTTCCTCCATGCAAGTTGTTTAACTTAGTCGCTTTACTTTGAAATGCGTGCGTACAGATTCTTGTTCATGTTGTATCTTATAACATGTTGGGAAATATGCTTGAATTATTTGGTTATTTCTGTTCTGGCTACTGTACATGTTTACTAATTAATATGGAATGTGTTTGGGGCTATGTTATAGTCCAGACAATCGGTAACAGATTTGAGCTTGTGGTTGGCCTCTATTCACCACGCAAGACGTGTTTGACGAACCCGAGTCGTGCGTTGCTTGTCGGCAGTGGTTAGGCCACACGAAGTGCTTATGCACTTCATGTCGTACAACTCAACGGGCGCTCGTACTAGTCAAACTCGTCAAGTAACCCGATTGACCGTTGTATGTTCACCTTGTAATTGTCATAACTGCTTGAACCTAAAGTACCAAACTTACCATTGTGAAACCCTATCAACCTTGGTACCTTGATCCGCTAAGACTCATGAGCCGGGCATGGTGGTATGGGACATCGTGGTCGAGCTGTCGGCCTACGCTGGGGCCACGAGCCTCCCCATAGTGACCAGTGAGCAACCCAGACTCGTGAGCTGAATACGGTGGTATGGGACACTGTATTCGAGCTGTCGGCCAACACTTATTGGTGACGAGCCCTTTGTAGTGACCTCGAGCATACTCTGAATCTGCGGAGAGGCGACGAGCCTTCCCGTAGTAAACAGAGTACAAACTAGGCCTGTATTGATAAGGTGATGGGGGAGCGGTGCAACGAGTGCGTGTAACAGCCCTGACAGCCCTTTACAGCGACCTAGAACCATATCATCGTATGAGATTATCTAGGAGTGACGACCCTAGACAGGATCCTTGTTTGGGAATGATATAAGGGAGGTACCTTAGCTTCCCAAATCCTGCTGTATGAAAAGGACTAATAACAACTCGGTAATCATGTTCATATCGCACTGCATGTGCCTGGAAGATGTGGAGCACTGAGGGATGAAAGCATGCCGCAGACGTAAGATGGTGTCGCACGAGGGAGTATGTTGGCGAGGGCATGCATCATTATTGCATCTCATCCTTGCATTAATTACAGTACTTAGGAATGTTTGATTTGCTTGCTCTATCATTATCGCTTGATTAATTTGATAACATGTTAATCTTTGCTCTATGATTCCACTGAGTTAGCTACTCACTCCCACGTTACGGGACAGTGCTTGCAACACCAACTAGACTGTCTTAGCTGAAGGTGATGGCGATGCTTATGAAGCAGAGCCGGACTACTACTATGATGTTGAGGAGGAGTTCTCCTACATGTAACTCTCTGACGGGTCTATGTAGACCTGGAATTGCATTGAGGGGGCTATGGTATTTGGGATAGAAGACATTACACTTTCTCATTTTGTATATTTTGAAATCAAACTTGTAATTGTTAACCTAGTGACATTCATACTCTGAGGGCTTACTATCACTTTTATATCGTTTATATACTTATTACGGTCTTCCGCTTGCACAATTTAGATGCCTTGGGAGTATGATATGCTGTTTTTGGTATAGTTTCAATCATGTTTAATGCCCTAATATAGACAACATTAAATTATCATTATCTATGTTGCATAAGTGATGTTTTGGAACTCGGGAGTTGGATTTCTACTCAACCCCCAATTTTCAGGGCGTTACAATCTAGCTCGAGTTAAGTTTTCAGTCCGATCGGATTTATAGATCACCCGTGGTGGACCAGTTTCAATTCAACGGTCCACGATCACCGATCAGGGCCACAAGTACACTGACCTGTGTATAAAATTTCTCATGATCCGAGGGTGTATTTGGGTCAGATTCTTATGGTCTGAATCCTTGTATTCGGCCCGCAAGCGACAAGTCTTAGATTACTTAAATTTAGATTTTTATTTCTAAAATATCCACGTTTCTCACACACTTCACTCCGGGCTCAAGCGAATAGCCCCGGGACACTATTTAGATTTGATTTCCAAGATGGTTGTCAAGCCCAGCAAGGCGGTCATAATCGTTTAGTTTCGTGGTCATCGGACTTTTGACGTACGGTCCAGATCCGATACGGAGTTTCAATGTGCTCCCGAGAGCAACTGGGCAATGAGATTGATCCTAGATTTCAGGGTAACCTAGCGTCACTGATTCTACAAGTTTTGGGTCTTGCAGATCGTATTTAAAGTGATTCAAGCGGATTTCACAGCTAATCTAGTTTAACACTTAATTAATTCTCGTTTAGTTTCTAAAATTTGGTCCTATTTGATTTCTGCCTGAGGTGGTACTAATTTGTATATAAAGTGATCCAAGCTATTAATACTTAACTAAATCACGTCCTAATTACAATAGAATAAGGTCCTAAGGCAGTTCTACGTCCAAGGGTGTCCAACTCCAAGTTAGGAAAAATCCAAGGTGTTAGAAGTTAGAACGTGAAAACAAGCAATGGACGTACAATGGTGGAAGTACGAAAACTATGTCGCTAAATGTCGATACTACGTACGAGGAACTTCTATCCAGAATGTACGAGATTATTAAGAGTACACCAACAGATTGTGATATTTGGATGAAAGTTTTGTATCCCTGATCCAATAAATCAATCCCTCCAATCGTACTTGAGGACGACGATGACGTCAAAGAGTTCTTGGCAACACAGTTGGAGCATTCAAAAAAGTTCATTCCTTTAGTCGTCGAGAGAATCCAACACATTAATATGACAACACACGTTGACAGTGTGGTAGATGAGCATGGCGTGGAATTTGAATATCAGCCAAATCCATTACAAGTAGGAGGAACAAATGATCAACTGCCTGAGCCGCCCCAAGCACCAAAATTTGTGAGTACCCAAATCAAAGATGGTTGTGACCTTGACCTCATTTGTGATTACATGGCACCGCCTCTAGCAACAAGAGCAAATTTGTCGTCATCATCCAAAGCTCGAAGATACATCAATCCTGAAAGCGAGATCCCGCATCCAGACCTTCCCAAAACATCAAACTTCAACTCCCGTCAAGTTCCTGTACCGTTTGATGATGCTGCATTCACCAATGCAGCAATGCTAGAATATACGGATTCGTTAAGTTAATAGATCGAGATAGCCGAAGGGCAAACATTTATGGACAAGAGTCGGTGCCAGCATGTTTTGAGCCTATTTTCCCTTCAAAATAAATTCCAGTACAGGGTACTGTACTTAAATTCTAGGAGATTTATGGTTGTATGCTTCGAAGACAGTTGCGAATAGAGGGTTCATGCATCATGCGAGCGTGGTTCAAGGATTTTCAAGATACGGGCTTATTGGTCAAATCACACGTGTGACATGTCATAGATGAGGAGCGATCACCGGCAAGCAAGTAGTAAGTTAGCATGTGATTTGGTTGTTAGCCGCATCGAGCAACGCCTAGGGTTGAGGCCACGTGATATTATCTTCGCCATGCAAGAGAAGTATAATATTGTTATCAGTTATAGGAAGGCATGGGCAGCCAGGGAACTTGCAATCAATCAGGTGATGGGGTCTTATGAAGACTCCTACAATCAACTCCCCTTGTATTTGCATGAGTTGAGGACGGTCAACTCAGGGACAGTGACGGCCCTACGTGTTAACAAAGAGACTTTCAGGTTAAAAAGATGTTTTGTTGCGCTCGGACAATGTGTTAGAAGTTTTCAAAAATCATTATGGAGGGTATTAGCCATTGATAGGACACACTTAAAGGGCAAATACAAGGGTGTTCTATTCATCGCCACGACTTTAGATGGGGACAATCATATATTTCTAGTTGCGTTTGACATCGGGGAATCGGAGAACGGTAGCAGTTGGAATTGGTTCCTTACTTACCTTAGCGATGCGATAGAGTCTCTGGATGATCTTGTGATTATATCTGATCGACATAAAGGTTTATTGAAAGAGGTTCCCTAAGTCTTCCCACGTGCAATTCATGGCTACTGCGCATATCATATTTACAGAAACTTGGTGGACACCTTTAAAGACAAGTTATTGGAGATGTACTTTTGGCGGGCAGTGAAGACATGTAGGGTGGCTGAATTCAAAAAATTAATGCATGATATCAAAATGGCCAACCTCGCAGTACATGCATGGCTGACAGAAACCGGATACGAGAGATGGGCATCTTCACACTTTTCAGGAAAAAGATTCAACTTGGTTATTACAAACATTTTCAAGTGTGTTAATGTCCTCTTTAAAGAAGCACGCGAATACCCCGTTACGAAATTGATAGAAGCGGTTAAATTGAAGATACAAGAATTGTTTTATAAGAGAAGAGAATGTGCGGCATCATTTGTAGGGTCATTGACACCATGGGCGGATCAACAGTTTAAGGATCTTGTGCAGAAGGCGCGAGATGTTCGCTATCATCCTATTGCTCGAGATGAGTACTATGTTGTGGGAGATTATAATGATACAGTCAAGCTCAGTGAGTTTTCGTGTACATGTCGCAAGTTTGGCATGAAGGGGTACCCTTGTATGCATGTCCTGTCAGCATGTATAAAATACAATCTCCCTCATTACTCATACTGCTCCCCATTCTACACGGTGCAAAATTACATAGCCACGTATAGCGAATCAGTGTACCCAGTATGTGACAAGAGTGAGTGGGAAGAAATTTCAGTAGGCTTCAAGGAGTATTGTGCGCAAATTAAACCCCCAGGACAAAGGAGGTCAGCTGGAAGACCCAAAAAGCTTAGAATTCCATCGCGTGGAGAGGAATTGAAAACAACAAAGTGTGGGCGATGCAAACAAACTGGACATAATCGCCAGAAGTGCAAGTTTTCCATACCTGAAAAATAGCATACTTTGTAATTTATTTAGTATTTTGATGTATAACATTCTTTATAATCTTGGTGGATGATGAATGAACTTTCTACTTTGTGTGAGTGTATTTTCAGTTTGTCCCGCTATGCTCGTCGAAAAGGAAAATGCACATGGAACTCAATGCATCTCAAATGCGCAGATACTAGAATGAGCAAAAGCCAAAACATACCTGATAGACAAGAATTTCACAGGCATAGAAGGGAAACCCCTTGACTCGGTCAACCCCTTTTCCTTGACCACATACACCCGGTTGACCCCGTTTCCCTGACCACAACCTCTAACCTGCACCTTCTAAGCTCATTCACAACCTCATATATTTCTATATATTCTTCAGCAAATTAGACCAATTAATCATGAAATGTCATCATATTTCATCCAAACAACAATTGCCTATAAAATTAGATTTCTATAACTATGTTTTTAAATTGCTTTAAAAAACTAGGAGTGGCTACCATACCGGGCCTTAATCTTTTTTATTTATTAGAAAAAGAAGCTTTGAACAAATCTTTCTCCGTATTTTTGCAAGTTATAAACAAGCCCACGTTTCACCAAACCAAATTTTTTTTTTTTAAAAAAATAAAGCCTTTTTTATATCTTGAGAAAGAAATGCATTCAGTTTGCCCCGCTGATTTTCTAATTTGCCCCGCTGTTTTTCTAGTTTGCCCCGCTAATAATTCAGTTTGCCCAGCAGTTTTCCTAGTTTGCCCTGCTCATATTTCAGTTTGCCCCGCTATTTTTCTAGTTTGCCCCACTAATAATTCAATTTGCCCCGCTATTTTTCTAGTTTGCCCCGCTAATAATTCAGTTTGCCCTGCTGTTTTTCTAGTGTGCCCCGCTAATAATTCAGTTTGCCTGGCTGTTTTTCTAGTTTGCCCCGCTAATAATTCAGTTTACCTCACTGTTTTTCTAGTTTGCCCAGCTAATAATTCAGTTTGCCTCGCTGTTTTTCTAGTTTGCCCCGTTAATAATTCAGTTTACCCTGCTGTTGTAACATCCCGGATTTTCACTGTTTTGGATTTCAAAAAAATCCTTGAAATTTATTTATTTTTTACTTATAATATCACTTAATGACCATTAGCACTCAATGTTAGTTTATGCTGGGGTGGACCGGTCTAGTTATGAAGGGACAAGTGCGGGCCACCAAGCTAGATGACTGTTTATACTTAACAACGGCCCGCGTGGGCCATCCAGCGACCGAGGAGGGTCAGAAAAATCTAAAATTTTAGGAAATCATAGGTCTCACTGGGCTTGTGGTCCATCGCAGACCGCGGACCCAGTGGACACCCAGAATTGGCATATGGCAATTGCCAGATGCACCCCACCAATACCAGATTAGAATCTGGCACTTAAAAATAAAGCTGTGGTACCAGGCGTTGCAGCCGTCGGATTTCTTCCAAATTTGTGGTGAAGGTTTAATGTATTTTTCAACGCCTGTCCACCAAATCTGGGCCCCGATCGTGGCACGATGACCGTTGATCGCGAATCGGACCCGTACGACCAAACCCCATATCCGATCGTCCCCAAATTTTGCGTGGCCCCTCTTCGGGCCATGGAGACCTTATCCTATAAGTTTCATGGCCAGAGGGCCGCCAGAACCGCTTCAATCATCTGAATGGGCCTCTTAGGGCCATTTAAATATCGGAATCACTTACTCAGACCCTATATCCGTTCATCCGTTTGTCCCCAAATTTTACATGGGCCCTAATTGGGCCATAAGACACCTACCCACCGAATTTGGTGGCTTAGGGGGCGTTAGGACCATCCCAACTTTAATAGGGAGCCGTAGAAGGCTAGTTTGGGAAATTGTGGGAACTTAAGTGATTTGAGTTGTCCACTCTTATGCCAAGTTGAGGATTTCGGACCGTCGGTTTATGACCAAACTTTACCCGTGGATTAAGGATATTTCCTCGCTCACATCCGTATAGCCGCGGCCCCGATCGACCATCGGTGACCGTTGAACAGACTTCTAATCATATCTGTCGATCGGCGCGTCGGAATGGTGAGCCGATTATGTCCATACGTAGATCATCATTAGGACTAACTATCCTACCGTGTATATCGACTAGTACACCCCATAGGCTAGAAAAACCCCCCCATAGGGTTAGTATAGTAAAAACCCAACACTTGGGGCCAATTGTACCAAAACTGGCACTATATAAAGGGTTTCATTTGGGCACCCCTCTCCCCATATGATTTTGCCCTAAGAGAAAAGGGGGAAAGAGAGAAGAGAAAGGGGGAGAAAGATGAGAGAGCAAGAGAGTAGAGAGAGTGGAGGTGAGCATGGTGGACTCTCAATCAAGGTAGGGCCCAAGAGGATCAAACTCACAACCTCCTACACTTTCTCCAAGAGGAAACCCTACACCACATCCACCGAAAATCGTCCGTGGGCCATCTAGGTAAGATCCCTCACTCTTTTCTCTTGAAATCCTTGTATTGAAGGAGAAAATGTATGGATTTCTCTCATGTTTGAATTGTTTTAGGGATTTCGGTCGGCCAACCTCCAAAACCCTCATCTCTAGGTCGTTTCCAAGCCTCCAATGAATCCGAAGGTGCGGACTATTGTTCTTAGGTGGCCTAACACCAATTTTACTATGGGTTTAATGATTATGATTGTTTGGATGTTATGATTGGAGAAACTAGAGAAACCCTACAAATTGTATGATTGTTGAAATTCGTATGGAATGCATGTTGATCTTCATTTGGTGTTGCTATTGCCTTTCACATGATTGGGTATTTGGATGATTTGGTGCTCATGCCTTGTTGATTGTTCCCTACATTGTTGCTTCATAGAATGTATGATGATCGTGTGCATATGATTTCTTGCAATGGTGGAAGTGCTTAACTTCCTCCCACACACTCACACCCCTCACTTGCACTTATATTATGATATTGTTGGCCTTGCTTGGTATGAGAATCTGAATTGTATGTTGAGAAGCATGAGAACATGAAGGTTGTGTATGCTGGATGACGAATTGGTAGTCGGCATGCTAGGGATTGTTACTCGTACCCTTGGGTTGGTCAGGAAACATGAGGAGAGCGAAGGTGGCTGCATTGGTAGGACTGCCTCGAGGCTAAACTGTGGGTTTTGGGTGGGTGTGCTCGGGCGGGTGTAGTTCGACTACGTGGGACCCTTGTGCCCAAGGTCACTCGTCTCACACTTGCCTGACTCATGCGGTCTAGCCTACTGACTGATCAACCCTGTATGTTAACCCTGTTGCTCACATATGTATGGAACCTGAACCACCCTACAACCGTTGTAGCCCATAAAAAATTCACTTGATACTGGTCCACAGCCTCGTGAGCCGGGCATGGTGGAATGAGACACTATGTCCGAGCTGTTGGCCTACGCTGGGGTACCGCGCCTCCCCGTAGTGACCGCGAGCCATTCCTTCCTTTCGGCACTCCTCATGTGCTTAGTGTCAGGGAAGAGGAACCCGACGGGATCACGGACCGCGAGGTCTCGGCCTCACGCGTTGATGGGGTCTTGGCCTCGCAACCAGCTTAGGGCATTGATACGTAGGGTGAATCAGAATCCCCAACCTGCTGGATGAATGGACTTAACTAATAACTCAGCTAACACGATCGCATTGCATGCATTAGTTAGGGTGGCGACTCGGAAGTCGAGGTCGTTCTGAGGGAGTGATGTCATATGCAATCGTTAGATGGAGTCGCTTGAGGGAGTGTTGTGGCGAGGGCATGCATCATATCATCCCGCATGCATGCATTTTAAATAAGAGTTATTAGGTGTTGATGATTGTCTGCTTTTCATTAAGTTCATATTACAGTTGATGCCTGTTGTAACTTGAGACCAATAATTCACACTGAGTTGATCACTCACTCCCACTCTGGGACGGTGTTTTCAAACACCAACCAAACCCATTCATAGATGCAGGTGACTCAGGGCATAAGGAGCCTGGCGAGGCGAGCTTGGACGAGGAGGACGGGCTCTCCTTCTTGCAGCTGATGGGCGGCTCTCCATCGGCTTGATCGGGCTGGATTTGAATTTGCTGAGCCGCGGGCTCAGCTTTATTCTTTTTGGACATAGCCTTCTTTTGTAGTTCTGTTGGGCAATGCCTTGGGCGACCCTTTATTATTTTTGGACCTTTATATATGTGAGTCAGTTAAATTTGATTAATCATAAAAACCATAAATGGATGATAAGTGACACTCGGGAACTCGGGAGTCGAGTCTATGCACGACCCCCGATTTTTCGGGGCGTTACAGCTGTGTTTCTAGTTTGCCAGGGTGTTTTTCTAGTTTACCCCGCTCATAATTCAGTTTGCCCCGCTGTTATTCTAGTTTGCCCCGATGTTTTTCTAATTTGTCTCGCTAATATTTCATGCTTGGGATGAGGATTGACAGAATCAACCTGAGATGCATGATGAAGGGGATTGAGAGTGATAAAATGAGAACATCCATACACTACTGCACATCATAAACCATATGGGAAACAATTTCATTTATAATTGAGTTAGTACATTGTTCCCATATATACCTAACCAAGTAAAAAACATAAATGATGCCAACTACTAACTATTATTACACTACTATGTGAAAATGATCCACTTCTTACTACATCATGCTTACACAAAGCACATAACCACTAACAGCGGGGCAGACAGAAATGAAGGAGTCCATATGCATCACAATCCCCTACTGTCATACCGAGTCCGGCGAGGGAGGGGGCACTCCCTCCTTCTGTACATAACACGACACCGCCTTTATCGCTTGATGCATACTCTTCATCTCACGCTTCAGATAGTCTTGGTCCTTCTTAATCTCAGATATACTCGCCTCGATCGCCCGTACACGCTCATCTAAACCCTGACGTGCATTGGGGCACCTCACCTGTATCATCACCCTCTCCTTCCTCTTCAGCCTCATCCTCTTCACTGCCTTCTTCCTCTTCTTCTTCATCTTCAGCTATCTCGTCTCCAATTTCTTCCAACTGCCTTGCCTCTTGTCTAGGGCCACATTGCATGCTATTTAAGGTGTCTTCGGTTATTACTCTTTCTGGATGTGAAGGGCCGATGGATGCCGTGAACCCATTATTCTGGGCTAGCTTGCAAATTAGGCGGCCAAAAGGGAGGGAGAGATTATATCTTCTTATCGTCACGACCTTCACTATATGGTAAAGGATAATGGAGGGCAGACACACATTCTTCCTACGCCCTATCTGGTACATTATCTCTGCATGGTAGACAGAAACCTTCGTGCTGTTTCCCCTTCTCGGATATAAATTATGTGTGAAGATGTAGTACAACAGTTTGTAAATTGGAATCATTTCTCTGTTTCTGAAGCTACTATCTCTCCTCCACTCCACGGGGTGGCCACACAATCTCCTGCTCAGCTCATTCCTGTGCTGCGATGTGTTCAAGTTCCTAGTGTCTACAGGGATATGGACCGTTCCCAGTGACATGCCAAGTATGTTCGTGATGTTTTCTACCCTGATGGGAATCAACACTTGTCCATATGAAATGTCAAATTTGAGTGGGTTGACACTTGCATTAATAATTCGAGAATAGAAAAACCGTACATCATGCTCATTGGCTGGAAATTTACCTTCAAAAATAGGTCCCCAAAATTGATGGAAGAACCGATTTAGCATGTCATTTTCGGAAAACAGTCGGTCCCCCACCGTGATTTCGAAAACCACTTCCCGATCGCCATATCGGTCCGCATCCAATGTCTGTGCAGTTCGATCGTGGCCCCTCTTCGACCTCCTTTCACGAGGTGGTGGTGAAAACTCGTTGCACCAACATTGACCGTCCCTACATTTCCACGCTCGGGTGGTGATGATGGACTCGCGACATGCATGGCGGCACGCCTCGTGCTTCTTCGTTGAGGCGGAGATGATGGACCCGCTTGAACCACCCGCTTCTTCCCCATGAGGATGATGGGTTTAGAAAGGTGTTAGAAAGATAAAAAGATGATGGTGGAAGATGAAGAGAGAGGGTTTGGAACTTGAGGAGATGGTAGAAGGATTGGAAAATGAGAGGGTTATATGAAGGAAGATGAAGAAAGGGGAACGAAGATGAGGAAAGGGTTAAGAAAATGAGGGTTTGAATGATGAAAATGAGGGTTGTGGAAGATGTGGATAGTGGGCTTCGAAGTTGAGAGATTAGAAGAAGAGAGAAGTTTTGTGAAGGAAGATGAAGAAAGGGGGAGGGAGATGAAGAAAGGGTATCGAATATGAGGGTTTGGGCGTGTGGGGAGATTTAATAGTCTTTTATGTGGGACCCACTAGAAATTTAAAAAAACAAACGGGAGGGGGGCGGGTGGCACTACTGCACATGGGCGGTACTACCGCCTGGAGAGGCAACTTCAGCGACACTACCGCCGGTTCCGCGGTAGTGCCGCTCGGACTCCAGGCAGCATTGCCGCGGAATCGGCGGTAGTGCCGCCCTAGTCTGGTGGTCCGGCGGTAGTGCCGCCCGGAAGTCCAAACTGCGGCGGTACTACCACCGGTTCGGTGGTACTGCCTCTCTTGCCCCTTTTGATTTGATGTTTTAGTGGGCCCCACACTCTGAATGCCAGTTTTAGTGGGCCCCACAATCAATGTACATGGTTTTTTTGTGCCCCATACTCATGAAATTCAGTTTTGGTGGGCCCCATAGGTTGTAATATGCTTGAAAATCGGCGGGGCAAACTAGAAAATCAGTGGGGGAAACTAGAATATCGGCGGGGCAAACTATCAAATCAGCAGGGGAAACTTTAAAATCGGCGGGGGAAACTAGAAAATCGGCGGGGGAAACTAGAAAATCGCAGGGGAAACTAGATCAGGTTCTTTGGCCCAGAACACATGGCATTTGCTAATCAGATTGGTTACAAAGTCTGAAGTATATGCAACCAAAAGAAATTTGTTTGGCCATCCATTCGTCACATTAGCTGTGGTTGTTTTAGCCGTCCATTTGTTTCACACAAGGTAGTCACATGCATGATCGAGGGGACAGGAATCCGAAAGATATCATCCAAAAATTGCATTGATGTGATGATTTTATCCATCAATGCAATTTTTTCTATCATCCAAAAAAGCCTAAAGATATCATCCAAAAATTGCATTGATGCGATGATTCTATCCATCCAAAACAGGGCCATATTTTTTATTTATTTAGCCATCCGTTTTCCAACCATGGATAGGATGATTCCATCCATTAAAGATGCAAAATCCCAATGGTTCGGATTGTCAAGCCATGGGCCCCACTTACTAACCTAAACATACAGTTGTCACAAAGGAACGGTTGTGAATCGGATTTTCACCACAAGTATAATTGTTCGAGCTGAAAGCATACATATACGGGAAGGATATTTTGAAGTTGGAATGCCCATGCCAACTCTCCTTATCCACAAATGAATTCATATAGTCAAGGTAGACTGCTCCTTTTGTCACCTTCCACGTTTTTCGACTAGAAAATCTCTTTAGAAAATCAATCAATCTCTCTCTCTCTCTCTCTCTCTCTCTCTCTCGCTCTCTCTCTCTCTCTCTCATATTATCTTGTCAACGATCATATCATTCCTTTCCAAGTTTTGCTGTTGGCCTCATCCTTTTCATGTTTATTTGAATATGTAGGAAACCATTATGAACTCACAATCATACGGTTGATGGAAAAGGTGAAAGCAATGAAGCAAATTAGAGAAAATGAAATATGAGCGGGGCAAACTGATATATGCGTGGCAAACTAGAAAAACAGCGAGGCAAAGTAGAAAAACAGCGGGGCAAATTGAAATATCAGCGGGACAAACTAGAAAAACAGCGGGGCAAACTGAAATATCAGCGGGGCAAACTAGAAAAACAGCGAGGTAAACTGAAATATCAGCGGGGCAAACTAGAAAAACAACGAGGTAAACTAAATTACGAGCGGGGTAAACTAGAAAAATAGTGGGGCAAACTAGGAAATCAGCGAGGCAAACTAGAAAAACAGCGGGGCAAACTATAAAATCAGCGAGGGAAACATGAAAATGAG
Organism: Magnolia officinalis; assembly: GCA_021015155.1. NCBI lineage: Eukaryota > Viridiplantae > Streptophyta > Magnoliopsida > Magnoliales > Magnoliaceae > Magnolia > Magnolia officinalis. The sequence goes on along the minus strand of JAJHSJ010000005.1, from coordinate 84,427,385 downwards.
CGGGGCAAACTATAAAAACAGCGAGGGAAACATGAAAATGAATGGGTAAAACTAGAAAATGAGCGGGTCAAGCATGAAAATGAGCGGGCCAATGACGTGCATTGAGTTCCATGTACATTGAACTTGATCGACGAGCATAGCGAGGCAAACGGAAAATATAGTGGGACAAAGTATAAAGTTCATTTCATCATCCACCAAAATTACAAAGTATGCTATACATCATAACTTACAATGTATATTCAACGATATATATAATACAGTGTATACAACATCTTTCCAAAATTCAGCTCATGCCCTGGACAAATATCATTTACAAACTAGAGACAAACAATCATATGCTATTGACTTCCTCCAATCGGCGGTAAATTTTTGCATGTCTATTCCCTCCAAGGTGAGACCGCTACATAAAATGTCGATGTATTTCATTACGAATATACCACAATCATAACCATTGTCCTGCTTCGGAGTCGTTTTATCGACTCTGACTGTCCACTTCTTCGCTTCAAGCGCAGAGCTGTCTCCAGTGACATGGAAGAGAATAGAGAGTGCATCAGTCATCTTCTTCATCGTTTGCTTGTACTTCGGCAATAAATTTGTGCACAAGCTATCCACAACAACACTTTCTCTTGCTCTAGGGTAGATGACTAGCAGAAACTAATGTGAATTTTCGTGATTTATGGGCGCATAGACCTGTTCATGATTCACAAAATAATATATTAGTCAAACATGATAGAAGACATAACAGTAAGAGATGATGCTCTATGACAAGTGCATTACCCGTTCATAACACCAAATTGCCTTGGCGTATGGTTTATCTCGGTGCTTGGCAATTGCATAGGCCATACTCATCTGACCTAATAGCTCGGCCCGTTCTGACGCCGATTTGGAGGCCCGGTATGCAATCAAAATAGGCAAACACCCCTCAAGGCTTTACTGTTACAAACATGGTGAAAGTTCAATACATGTAAGAAAATGAAATTTTCAAACAAATTACGGATTAACGCAATAAACAGTTACCGTAAAAAATGTAGGACAAAACTTACAATCCTTAGGATATGCTATTGAAAGGTCATTATGCCTTTTCTCAAGGAACTCGATGTATGTGTCAATAGCCTAATCAATAGGATAGTAAAATGTTAGTCATAGATTAATATAACAAATAATTATATGTCAATCAATGCATATAGAGAATAAATTAGTAACGCTTACCTCGCTATCAACCCACGCATCCTTCAACCATATCGTACTGAACCATTTCCCTACTGCCATGCCCTTGTTTACTTCATACCAGTCCTCTGCCTCTTTCACCTCCTGTGCGGATAGTATCCTGAAAGGATCCGTCTGTAGAGGAAATGGTATCGGAGAAGTTGCAAAAGCTGTTACTTACTCGGGTTCGAGAACCGGCCCAGGGGTTGTATCGAATGCAGACAGGGACAAGTACGGAGATATCTTGTAATATGACGGCTTCGGTATCCTTTTGGTTCTCCTTTCATAAACGGGATGGGAAGTGGATGCATTCAATATATTACCTTTGGCATTACTATACGATTGCCCATCCAGATCCCCATGTGTAGGTTCTGTATGTGGGCCATCATTTACTTCCCCTCTCTTCCTCAACTCCTCACCCTCTTCCATCACAAAACATCCCCTCTGTGTACGACTACCTTCCTTCTACTTATTAAACTCCTCCCTCTCATTAGCTAACTTTTTTCTGTCCTCAAAAAATAATTCATTCTCCATCCTCAATTGCTCTTTCTCTTTCAGTAACATATTTTCCTTTTCATCAATCATTGCTTCTTTCCGTCTCATCCCTTCCATCTCTTTTCTCAATTTGTCCCTCTCCTTCTTCAATTCCTCTCTCTCCTTCTTCAACTCCTCTCTCTCAATCCGAAATTCCTCCATAAAAACAACATTCTTCATAACACCCCCCATTAGTATACCCTCCCTCGGTCCCTCTCCCTCCACGCCTTTCTCATCGTTATCATCTGACTCGTCATCCTCCTCATGATCAGTCTCATTACCCTCCTCATCATCTTCTTAGGTTTCAGTGAGCTACAAAATGTATAGATGGATATGTAAGAGTAAGGATAACTTTACACATGTAGAAAAAATATAGTTCATTTTTCATAACATCTCACCTAGAAATTGTCACGCACCGAGCGAACGACATCCGTTTCCCATTCTCTTAGCGTTGGTTCTAATTTCATCACTATCGATGTCTGCAAAAGAACAAGGAGTAATGTTAAATAAAAAATTGATAAGGTTGTTTTGTTAAGCAAAGTAAATGCTAGACATATATAAACTTATAGCTTTACTTTGGACAATAACATGTATTCTTTTGTACCTCCAACACTTTCGGCCTCGATATTGATGAAGGGTGGAATTTGATGGGAACATACGAAACAACACACTCTTGTAGGGCCGGTAATATCTCTACTGCCCATACCTATTAGAATGAAATCGCACCAGACTAAAAATTCAAAGATAAGACGTAACCACATATAAGGAAAACATATAGAAAATAAAAGGTGTTCTTACTTGTAGAGGAAGGACGTAACCACATACAGTGTACAGAGGGAAACTTAATGCGGCAACGGTAAATTCGATTCCTTGCAACATTGTAATGTATCCCAAACTATCCCAAGGATACATATAGAAATCATCTAACGAGTCCACCAGGTGAATGTAATCCATGTTGCACATGATTTTCGGTTCAGTTCCCCTAAGAAAGCACTCCACAACTAGAAGTATGACAACTTTCACGACGTCCTCATGCTTATTGGTGTCAACTAATCTTTCAAACACGCCCATTAGGTGCTTCTTTAATACTGGATGTTCTTTAAAGTATTTGTCTCTTAGTGTACTCATAGTGCAACGATTCTTGGGTACAGTAAGATCTCCAGTCTTAAGACCGGTAATGAGGGTAAAATCCATCTTGGAAAACTGCAATCGCCTCCCCTTGATTTCAAATACTAAATCACCTTTGTATCTTACTAAGAGTAGGTGAAATAGAACCCCTATAAAACTAAAGGATGTAACATGCAATAAAAACGCGAAAGGGGATTGCCTAAACAGATTTAGGCGACTATCATGCTTCTCCACTCCACCTTTCACCTTGTTAAACTACCATGTCAGTGTACACCTACATGTTGGCTGGAAGATGATGACAGAATTTTCATTGCTTGCAAAGATGGATTTAAAAACATATCAAACATACAATTCACAAGACAGCCTAAATCAGCGGGGCAAACATGAAAATGAGCGGGGGAAACTAGAAAATCAGCGGGGCAAACAAGGATATCAGTAGGCAAACATGAAAATGAGGGGGGAACACTAGGCAATCGGCGGGGCAAATTTAACAAATTGAGCTGATAAATATAAACGTATCTAATGTTCAAGTGGACCACACCAAATGAAATTTTGAATTGAACTTCTAATGTTGATCATTTCTTAGGGGGCCATAGAAGTTTTGGATCAAGCTAGTGATATGCTCACAATTCTCATATGTAGTGGAAAAGGAAATTGCAATATCATATGTTTTGGTCCAAAAGTTATGATCAATTTACGGTCCACATTCATTTGGTCCAACCATGTCACATTCTTTTGGTCCAACCATGTCATGTCCTACATCAGTTGGGGATGAACGAATCCACCTCATTTTCGGTATGAGAAAAACAGGGCCCCATTTCGTGAACAATTCATCATGCTTGTGAGCGTGGCAAAATCAAACCTTTTCATGCATGGGCTTTAATCTCAGATCGTTGCTGTGAGGTTTGGAGCTTGAGTGCACTCCTTTAAATGGGTGGTTGATAAATGGTTTTGGGTTGGCAGCCAAACAGGCTATGGTATAAAAACAACAATAATAAGACAACCCTAGCTGTCCATTTCTTTCACCTAAATCAAATTCTGCAATCACTACAATTTTCTTTTCTACCATGTGGGAAATGTGGTGGATTCTCTTTCCCTTATATCCAATTCATCGCTTACATTCCAAGCAAACAAACATCGCGTGGTAATTATATCTTTTGTGATTTGATTTACCATAAAAATCTTTTTACCAAACTGGTTACTGATTTTGGATAAGAGAGTTCCATGGTAAAAGAAATCAATTCTACCAAGATTGCAATTTCCTTTTTCACTATGTAGAAAATGTCCTGAATTTCATTTTCTTGAAATCTACTCTATTTATTGCAATCCAAACATATGAGAATTGTGACCATATCACTAGTTTTTATATGAGATTATAATTTCTTTTTCCACTATGTAACAAATGAAACATATGAAATTGTAATTTCCTTTTTCCACTATGTAGAAAATGTCCTGAATTTCATTTTCTTGAAATCTACTCTATTTATTGCAATCCAAACATATGAGAATTGTGACCATATCACTAGTTTTTATATGAGATTGTAATTTCTTTTTCCACTATGTAACAAATGAAACATATGAGATTGCAATTTCCTTTTTCCACTATGTAGAAAATGTCCTGAATTTCATTTTCTTGAAATCTACCCTATTTATTGCAATCCAAACATATGAGAATTGTGATCATTTCTTAGGGGCCACAGAAGTTTTTGATCAAGCTTATAATTGTTTTATCTATTGATCCATGTCTGTATGATCTTATGTATAGGTTTGATAACAAACAAACATCACTGTTGGGCCCACTGATTGCCCCTTATTTTTCATGCTTGCCCCGCTGATTTTCTAGTTTGGCCCGCTCAATTTCTTGTTTACCCCGATGAAATCTTGGAAAATAACTAGGTTGGTTGGCTAAATTAGCTTCTCCGACCCCAAAATCATATGTGGTACGTTAAGTAAATCATTCTGGTTTGGATCCTTACGCTTGCTCGGGCGGTAGACTCTTAGGAGTTTCAACACCCGGTCAAGCGTTCGAGTATCCGTAGGTGGTGAAATTCATTAGTGTGAGTGTGTGGGGGTGTGTGTGCGTGTGTAAAAAAAAATCATTCCAATTTATGAGATATGCTTGTTAAATACATAGACAAAAAAATGAATTAAAAGATAGAAAACTATTTTTATATACGGGCATGCATGAAAAAGAGCGGGGGGCAAGCATGAAAAAGAGTGGGCAAACATCAAAAAGAGCGAGTGAGTGGGGCAAGCATGAAAAAGAGCAAGGCAAACTAGGAAATCGGTGGGCCAAACTAAAAAATCAGCGAGGCAAACAAAAAAATCAGTGGGGCAAACTAAGAAATCAGCAGGGGAAACTAGAAAATCAGCGGGGTAAACTAGAAAATCAGCGGGGCAAACTAGAAATTCAGCGAGGTAGACTGGAAAATCAGCGGGGCAAACATGAAATTGAGCGGGGTAAACATGAAATTAGCCGGCCAAACTAGAAAATAAGAGGGGCAAACTAGAAAATCATTATGCCCACTGTTTCCCGTGGTATGATTCACTTGATCTTTTGATATGCTTCAATTTGGGGCTCAACCCCTTATATATATATATATATATATATATACACACACACACACACACACACACACACACACACACACACACACACACATGAACATGTGTCGTGTGTATATATACATGTGTGTGGGAAAAGGTTCTACATAGTCGAGCTCATGGGAACTCCCCATGAGGGGTTACCTCTCAAGTGACTTTTGTAGGCCATACCACGTACAAAACTTGAGAGGGGTTACTTTCCATTAAAACATTCATAATTATTTTTTGGGCCCACCGAGATGTGGTTCACAAATCTAGCCCATCCATAATGTGTGTCCCACTTGGATGAGGGGTCAGACCAAGTTTCAGCCACATCCAAATTTCAGGTGGGCCCCACCAAGTAATTTTCTATGTTTTAGGAATGTCTTCACATGATTTTAGATGGTATGGCCCACCTGAGTTCCGTATACGGCTGTTTTTTCTGCTATCCCATGATTTAAAGGGGACCCATCAAATTCACGGTGTTGATGTTCGACCCACATCATGGTGGGGTCCACACAGCTCGACCTCATGGTGCTGTTTTTTCTGCATTTCTATATATATTACACACACACATGTTGTTGTTACGAGTAAAACAGGTATTGCTCGGTCCCTTTCTCCATCTACTACCCTTGCCCAGTACAAAATAAAAATGCAACTACATTCATTCAATGTAGGCCCAACTGAGTTTAACATATACCTTTGCTGCGTGCTTTCTTCACTGGACTGGCCATTTTCAGAAGAAGACAGAGTGCGGATAAGGGGGCCCACAAAAAGGGTTTTTTCTGGTATTTCTACCGGAAATGCAGTGAGAAAAGGGGGTGAAAGCAACGACAATGAAAACAGCAGTGGAAAGGAAGAGGAAAAGCAAACAATGGAAATGGGAGAGGAAAAGCCACAGTCGTGAGAAGGAGGAGTATTTTTGTCCTGAAATCCCGACTCCGTACGATGAGGTCTAAGTGGGTACTCTAAGTTTGTATTGCTTCAAAAAAACCGCTGGATAAAAGCTGGGGTCCACAGTCGTAAATTTCTCTACCTGAAAAATCTACTTTCGTAATATATGTTTTCGGCCGTTCAAAAAAAAATGCATAAAAGGTAAGCATCTACTGTGCTAATTTTTTCAAATTAAAAAGAGGGCATGAATTGAAGGTTTCAAAGTAATTTTCATTGAAAAGTTGGGCAAAAATGGAAGATGTAGTTTTGCTTTGGGAATTTATTTTTGGGTATTTCTAGTATAATAATGTAAATCTCTATAAATGGCGTGTGCGTTTGTAGTTGTATTATTGTCCACGTGTCATCATTTAATTGGTAAAAGTGAGTGTGATGGGTGAGGTATATCCACTTGTAATCTTGGTTCTCCATGGACAACACCGTTTGAATTGTTTGGATCTTCTTGTCTCTCTCTGTTACTGAGCCGCTCTGCCTCTCTCTCCGGAGGTTTCTCGAGCCCACCGAAATTTAGGGCCGGTTTGGAGGACGTGGATTAGCTACTGACAGGTTTGAGTAGCAAGACTCAGCTACTGACGTCACCAAGTTTTTTAGGTCCTACCATGATGTATGTGTTTTATCCACACCGTTGATCCATTTGGAGAGATCATTTTAATGCATGAGCCAAAAAATTAGTTATATCCAAAGCTGTAGTGGATCCCACCAAAGAAAACGGTGGAGAGAGTGACGCCCACCGTTGAAACCTTCCTAAGGTCTACCGTGGTGTTTATTGAAAATCAAACTTGTTCATAAGTTAAGATAGACACTGAAAAAGGGGAAACACAAATATCAGCTTCATCCAAAACTTTTGTGGCCATTAGAAGTTTTTAACGGTGGGCGTCACTCTCTCCACTGTTTTCTTCGGTGGGGTCCACTTGAGATTTAGATCTGACTCATTCTTTGGTTCACACCCTAAAATGGTCTCTCCAAATGGATGGACGGTGTGGATACAAAACATACTTTATGGTGGGACCACACAACTTGGTGACGTCACTTCAGTGGCAAGTCTGGCTGATCAACGTGTCAGTAGATAATCCGCGTCCCAGTTTGGATACTACACGCATAACTTTTATTATTATTATTATTATTATTATTATTATTATTATTATTATTATTATTATTTTTAATTTAATAATTTAAAAGTTGCTTATACTCACCAATGAAAATATTTTACTTTTTAACTTTTGCCTTTTTTATTTACTCTTTATTGTGTATCCCACTGCACATAGTGGATAGTACACATCAAAGGTGGCCTTGCATGATTGATGGGCTACATTGAAGTGCGCCCACGTGATGTAGGCCCACATGATGGATAGTACACATTAAAAGTGGGCTCTACATGATGGGTACTAAACATTGAAGGTGGGCCCATATAAAGGATGATCCATGTTAAAGTGGGCCCCACATAATGGGCTGTCCACATCAAAGGTCGGATTCTAATGACTAATGACCCCACATCCATGGTGAGACCGGTATGATGGACGATCCGCATTGAAGGTGGGGCTCACATGATGGACAATTCACATTAAAGGTGGGTTCTATGTGATGGACAATGCACATTAAAGGTGGGCCCTACATGATGGATAACTCCACATCTAGGTGGGCCCACGTAATGGATGGTCTACATCAAAGGTTGACCCCTAATGAGTGATGGCCCCACATACGAGGTAGTCTCTGCATGGTAGACAATCCACATGGAAGGTTGGGCCCACGTGATGGACGATCTAAATCAAAGGTGTGCTTCACGTGATGGGTGATGGATACTAAAGGTGACCCTCATTTTGGTCCCAAACACGCATAAAAACGCACATGGATGTGCGCTTAATCGAGAAATTAAATGTAACGCCCAAAGACATTCAATTTCTAATTAATTGAGAAATTAAATGTAATGCCCAAAGACATTCAATTTCTAATTAATATATCCCTCTTAAAATAATTTCGTTTCCAAAATTAGCTAAGATTTCTATTAGGTTCATATTTAATGAGCCCATTCATGAGTACATTGACCCTGTTATAATGATTCGGCTCATATCCATTATTGGGCCTATTTTTAGTGATCCGATCTACTTATATGACTTGGTCTAGTTGTTAAATCCTAATTGTTTCCCCTTGATGGGTTCATTATTGACATTCTGAGGACGATTCAGATCCTACTTAGTGATCTAACTCTACGTATAACCTAGATCATTTCCCTTTCATCCTAGGCCAGTGGGCTATGGGCCCACCACGCTTTGGTTGTGCCGCTTTGATCGGATGCACGCATATACTAACTTGACTAAATTGGACTCATAGCGTTCTACCCCTCCTAAAAATATTTCTACCATCAAGGCTCAAGAATCTGTCTCGATTCGTATGTCAGAACGGGTTGTAATTTGATACATAACTTTCTAACTATCTAGTGCCCATCTGAACTAATTTCTTAGGCCTAAACCCCTATGTTAAATTAGGACTACGTCTTAAAGATAATTAGGCGGGCGCTCATCCATCCATGATTCTAAATACATTTTATAGGTTATATTAGCTACCTTAAGAATTATTAGGGATTCCCAAGGGGTGAAGTAACAATTTTTTGCTTTCAATGGCTGGCTACTATGGAATGACAGTTATAGTGGGTCTAAGTTTGATACGTTGATCTTCTGCTTGGCCAGTACATATGGTTCATTGTATCATCTCCCAACCATGGTGAAATTTGGTCTTCTGCTCAGTAAAGCATTGAGTCTATTAATAACCACCAAGATTTAGAATTTCGTTCAAAACGTCAATACTTCACTCGGTTATAGTTCCGCCATTCCATGTTCTTAAGGATTCTTCTCTGGAGATTGTGTGTTAAGTCTAACTAATATATTTATTAAAACGAGTCCCTAAGTATCTCAATGTCTACTTATTGTGGTCTACATAATCCTCATTCACAAGGCCTTATTTATCTCAATACTCTGGTCTGATACCAACTTGTCATGCACTAAAATTCGACACACGGATACTCTGGTCCCAAGTTCCCAGGTGTGAGCTTAGGAAAAATTCATATGTGTTATCGTTCAAGTTTACATTCATTCCATATACAAATAATCAAAGTAATGCATTTCAAGTTAGTGGATCAAAAGTAAGGTAGAGATAAAAAAATACAAAAATATAGGACTAATATGCAAGTATTCGATTCTAAATGTGGTGTCCACCCATATGAGCATTATACAAATCACAATAAATGTAGCATGTACAGAAAATACAACTACCAAGTGGAAAAAAAGTAGAGATCTACTGGGGTGCCCCAAGCGCACCACCAACTGGTCTTATTCCTGAGTCATCTACATATGTCAAATAGAAGGTGTCAAACTTCAACATAGTGAAGAAATATCATTAAGATTATACTCAGGACATTTTAGTGATAAACAGGTTTATGACAAATATATATTTTTATATGTAATGCTCTTAAGCATGTTACCTCTAGTGCACGGCTACTAAGCAAGTTATATATATTATCAACATAATCAAGCGTAGGTAATGATAGCATAACAAAATAAATAATTTTTTGTAACATCCCAGATTTTCGCTAGTTTGAATTTTTAAAAACCCTTGAAAACTTTTGCTATGACCAGCTTACGTTGTCGCTTATTGGCCCTTGACGCTTGAAGTGATCCTATACGTGGGTGGTACCAGTAAAGAACCTTACAAATATGATTAATTAACCTTAGGAAGCCAACCAATCTGTCCGATCACTTAAACATCGAGCTTAGCCTCGGGATTTGTTCATGTAGGGTCCAAATCTAGCCAACCAATCACTGACTAACTGAGATGACTATAACTAAATAAAGACTTGCCAAAAGCTTTGACAACTAGGGGTCAGATCTTAATTAACAAATCAAATCAATCCGGTTACTCCTCTAGCCTAAGAACCAACGACTTAGACTGATTTTAACCAAATCACCATTTTCGTTAATTGCGAATAGGCCACACTACAAACTTAGCTAATCCAAACCTTAATCATTGCGCATAAGAAATCTAGATACCCAATTCATTCGAGATATGCCTTGATTATCCAAACAAGCTCTAAACCGCTTGTTAATGAGCCATTAAATCCGAGACTATAAAAAGACATTCGTCTTAGTGGGCTTATCGTCCATCGTAAGACATCGAGCCGATGTCGCATCTCAAATTGCTCAACTTGGACCCACAAGCCAAGTGCATGAGATGTGTGAATGCCATAAGTGAAAATCTGTAACTTAAGTGAAACTAGTCACTTTGTTCTTTCATAAAGTTATGACTTTTGGATCGTCGATTCATGATCAAAGTCGGAGTACCGACTAACGATATTTTTCACACATATCCATATAGTCGTGGCCCCGATCGACCATTGGTGACCGTCGAACAGATTTTTGACCATACTCGTCGATCGACTCGTCCAAATGGTAGGTCGATTGTGTCTGTGCATAAATCATCACTAGGGACAACTATCCAATGATGAGTGTCGAATCATATGCATCGTAGTGGCCCCCAAAGGGTAGAAAAACACTCCCCTAGGGCTAGTATAATAAAAACCCAGCCCTTAGGGCCATTTATACCAAATCTAGCACTAGATAAAGCCTTCATTTGGGCACCCCCTCATCCCATAAGAATTTCAACAAGAGAAAAATGGAGAAAGAGAGAAAGAGAGAGAAAGAAGAAGAGAAGAAGAGTGAGAGTAGGAGTGAGGAGGTTTTGATGCCTCCCTCATTGGTTTCTTCCAATCAAAGCCCTAACCTTGATCGTTTTCCTCTGCCGAATCCACCCCAATCGCGATTGGGAGGTAAGAAACAAATCCTTCTTCCCAACCTAGGTTTTTCTAGGATAATTGCATGAATCTCACATAGTTATTGGTGTTTGTGTAGGAATTTGTGATTTTTCCCAAATCCCTAATCCTAGGAGCGCTTTGAGTCGGGCGAATCATTGCAAAGGTGCGTACCATTATACCTAGGTTTCCATTTATTGACCCTTAAGGGTCTCAATTAATGATTTTGTTGTTTATAGATAGGTCGGTGTATGCTAATATGTTCACATTTCAATTTGATTACAATATGTGTGAATACTTATTTATAGATGCTCACATGTTTGATAAAATGCCTAAGTGATTGAATGTGTTATTCTATTGACGCTCACATGTTTGGTGGAATGCCTAGGTGAATGTGTGATTTTATTAATGCACACATGGTCGATGAAATGCCTAAGTGATGGTGATATCTTATTGATGCTCATATTTTCGATGAAATACTTAGGTGGTTGTGTTGCTAAATTTAGATTTCATATGAAATCCTGTGATGATTACTTGATGAATTGTTAGTCCTTAGCGATATTTAGGATTGCTTAGGATATCGGGTTAGTTGGTAAATCACCCAAACCAAGGGGCGGCCCGAGTTAGGTCGGCCACCCTAGGCTTGTTCGATCGACTCGGGTTGAACACGAACTATCGATAATAGTTGGACTACACGAGATGCTTGTACCTAATGCTGGTTACTCTGGGGTTCTCCTGGGTCAATCAAATTAGTCCATTAGCCGACTGATCATGTGTTCTCACAATGTATGACACGACCAAATTGAATCTAAGATACCCCGTTCCCAATAGATGAGTCCATTCATAATCGTTAGTGCGATACGATTTCACTAAGACTCATGAGCCGGCCATGGTGGTATGGAACACCATGTCAGAGCTGTCGGCTTACGCTGGGGTAACGAGCCTACCCATAGTGACCAGTGAGCACTAATAGAGGTGATAGATCAGTGTTCGAACGGCTCCCGTCAAATTACTCGACCGATGGTTCCGTGCCAGAGTACCGTTGAATGACCTGGGCGTGAATGAAATTGAGTGATGAGCCATTTTCTTTATGTGTTTTGGTTTTATGTGACAAGCCCACACCTTGAAATTGAGTGATCATACCCGGTATTGGGTAACAACTCATACCGAGTTGATTCTCATACATTTGAATATCATGCCGTACATTTGAATTGTTGATTCGTGATATAAATGGGTGATACCTAAATTTGGATCAAGGGACACTAGTGAGGAGTCGCAACGCGCCATGTGATCCAGATAAGGGCTAGTAATATAACGTGGTATCCTAGCTTCGCCAATATGCTGGATGAATGAACTTAATAATTACTCGGCTAACATACGCATAAATCACATTGCATTAGATAGGATGTGGTGATTTGACATTGGAGTCGCGTAATGAGGGAGTGTTAGCATTTGTGAAACAGGCATTGAAGTCGCTTGTGAGAGAGTGTTGGATTGTGAGGTGCATGCATCATTTCATAATCTCATTCATACATTTAACAAGAGTATTTATGAAATACTTGATATCTTGTTTATTATTAACTGCGCTGATTGAGTCGATAACATGTGTAACTTAGAACTAATGGAACCACTGAGTTAGCTACTCACTCTCACTTGGGACGGTGTTTTAAAACACCAGCCAGGCATTTTTGTTGGTGTAGGTTCTACCGAGGCCCTGATGGGTAGACTTTGGTTGGGTTGTACTTTCGTTGTGATGCCTTGGGAGAGTCGGACGAAGTTGGAAGACCTTTCTTTTATTTTAGTTACGTGCTTTATGTGTAAATTTTATTGCATGTTCGTTGTGGCTTGTATAATCCCCATTTTGGGCGATCATCATTAATGGAGTTGTATTTTTTTACTATTATCCCCTTATTTCTGATTTTTGTTATCTCTATCTCACTTTAGATCCACTAAATTGAATTACGCTACTCTGATTACTAGTATGTGAAATAAATATGAATCTGAATGAGGTCACATGTGTGTTTTCATTTGGTTAACACCCAGTAACTCGGGATCGGAGTCTATATAATCAAGTGCCGATTTTTGGGGCATTACATTTTCTAATCTAGTTGCTAAGTGCATTAATTCTATGATGAGATGATGCATGATCATCAAAATCCAACACTTCCTTAATAAGTGACTTCAATGCTTATTTCGCAGAATGCTAACACTCTCAACAAACGACTCCAGCACCTTTCGCAACTACCTATCCTAGGATATGCATTAGCCAAGTGATTATTAATCCCAGTTCCTATAGCAGGTTGACGAAGCTAGGATACCACTATTATATTACGAGTTATTATCCGGATCACGTGGCTCGTTGCAGTACGTAGTGGCTCATCACCAGTGTTCATTGATCCAAATAAAGCATCACCCATTATATCACATAAATAAATAATTTCAAAGGTATCACATGGTGCCCAATAGTATGTAAATCAACATGATAAGGGTCAGAGTATGAATAATAAATTCATAGGTGCGGGCTTGTCACTCGAAACTAAATTAATATAAAGAAAATGGCTCGTCACCCAATTCCATTCACGCACGAGTCATTCGAATGGTACATTGACACACAACCATTGGCCAGGTATTTTATGGGTGCCATTTGAACAACAATTTATCACCTCCATTAATGCTCGTTGGTCACTATGGGGAAGCTCGTCACCCCAACATAGTTGACATCTCGAACACGGTATCCCTTATCATCATGCTCAAATCATGAGTTTTTATAGGATTGTAACACACTAAGGGTTATAAGTAGACTTAAATCAATGGTAATAATGGTATCCCATATTCTATCGAATTTTATACAATCACCAAACATAAGACTGATGTAATAGACTAAGTAGGACCTCGAGCAAACCAGCATTGGATGTAAGGCGTACCGTGTACTTCCAATTATTATCGATAATTTATGTTCAACTTCAGTCAGCCATATAAGTCTTGGATAACCATCCAAAAGCGGGCTATCCGCTTATTTAAATAATTTGAGGAGCTCGATCCATCACAATAACAATTCGGATTTAACAACTGCATAAGCATCATCATAAGGAATTTTAATAACATTTTAGGGTATACCAATTGAACACGTGTATAAATTAGTACAATCCAACCAAGACCAATGCAATCCGACTTATATCACCACTTAACAATTGAATACACATATAATTTAATACAATTCAATATATATGAACACAATTCAATTTATATCAACGTTTCTTAACATTCGACATCGAAGAGTTGTAATATTATCACTCAAGCATTTCATCGAGCATTTATTAACTAAATAGCAAATAGAAAAATTTTATAATCTAAAATGCCAAGTAAAAACTTGAGGGTAGACATTCCCCTTAGAATCGAAAGCACTCGATTCGGATGTGGCTCTAATGTAAAAAATTTAGAAAAAATGCTCTAAACCCTAATTCATTGGCAATTTCATCATTAGTAACTTAAATTTTAACCTAATTAGATTTTAATAAAGGGCTAAAGGTTTTACCTAACTTAATTCGAACAAACCCCAACTCAATTTGACGAGTTAGAACCCGGAATTGGCGTACAATGGCATTCACACGGGGCCATGCTCAAATACGGCTTTTGCAATAATATGAACCACTCCTAATCGATCGTCGGAACCCTAAGTCCTAGCATGAACAAATCCGAGGATAGGGTTTTTAGGAAAAAAATTGATTCCTACATCAAATCGAGAGGGCTTACATAAGATTTATGAAATTTAACACTTACGACTTGAAATCGGAAGATGTGATGCTTCACTTACCTCCAGTTGTGAGTGGAAGTGGATTTGATAGAAGAAATAGTAGCTTTAAGGGTTTTTGTCAAGAGGAATCTGGTAAAAGTAATACTAAGAACTAAAGCTAGGCACGAACTGACTCGCCTCGCCTAACTCGACTCGTCCCACTTATTCAGACCTGACTCGACCCAAACCGAATGGGTGAGTTGGTCCGAACCGAGTAGGCTTTGCCCAATCTGAACTCAAACCGAGTTGAGTTCGAGTTACCCAATAACTCGACCTGAAACTCGATCCATCAGACTCAACCCGATCCGAAACTCGACTCGAATCGGGTTGTCGGGTATGACATATAAAAAAAATTAATTCCTAATCCTCCCTACCCTACCTGTTGCATGCTCTCATTCGAAAATCCCAACCCCTTCCCGTCCGGCATCCATCGGCCATCCCGTCCCATCCGGCAGGTGGCAGCAACCCTCCGACCTTCCTCCTTCTCCTCCTCCTCCTCCTCCTCCTCCTCTCTCTCTCTCTCTCTCTCTTCTCTCCTCTCTCGTCCGGTAGGGGGCAACCAGCGGCCCATCAGGTGCATTTTTTTAAATGTTAATATACAATTCATGTCGTGTGGCTCACCTAAGTCATAGATCCATTTAAAACTTGGAATTATGGGCCAGGAGAGGCTGATCATTGTTTCAATACCTCAACTCCATCCGTGTGATCTGGTTTGGACAATCGATATATGTTTGTATGAATGGATAAGATTGGGGTAGAACTTCTCTCTTGGATTTGAAGGAGAATTCAACTCCAACTATAATAGCAAGAGGCAAAAACAGAAACGATTTTTTGTTTTTAACAAAAAGTTTTGGCGCATTGGAAGTTTCTTGCGCTGTTAGCTTGGATCCATGTGATTTCGATGTCAATGGTTGGGATGATCTTGTGTGAATGGTCGATAGAAAAGGAGAAAACTTCTCCTGCATCGCAAGCACTTTGAGATGGAATAGGGCTTATCTTCGAATTTGAGTTCGTACGCACGGGAGGGCTTTTGGTTCATGATTGATGCACGCTTGTGTGCATGCACTCATGCAGACTTCTAGGTTCTGATCGGAATTCCTCGCCCTACAATATGGATGGTTCAGATCATCCTCATGGTCGATGATGGTGGGCCCAGCATGAATGCTCCCTTCTTTCATTTGAAACGAACATGGCAGGAAGAAAAACGAAGGAGAAGACTCCTTCTTTGGTTTGCTTTGGTTAGATCCATGCTCAGTCAGTTGCGCTGACTGGGTGGATCCTTTGAAATTAGGGCTGGCCAACCAGCCTGATGACCCGATCCGAATCGGTGCTAACTCGATCTGACTCGGTATTTCTGACCGGGTCAGACTCGGTTTGGATCAGCCCAGCTCAGACCCGGACTCGGATTGAGTCGGACACGCTGAACTCGGTACCGAGTCAGATCGAGTTGGGTTGGACCTAACTCGGTCTGACTCGACTCGATGCCCATCTCTGCCAAGAACCACCCTCCCTCCCTCCCTCCTCTCTCTCTCTCTCTCTCTCTCTCTCTCTCTCTCTCTCTCTTCTTCTTCCTCTTCTTCTTCTTTCTCTCTTCATCTCTTTCTCTCATTTGTTAGGAAAAATTCACGTGGGGAGAGATGGAGTGAAATAAATGGGTATATATAGGGCCAAATGTGCATAAATGGCACTAATGCATGGTTACTTAGTATTAGAACCCTATGGGAGGTTATTTCTAGCTCTTGGGGTCCAATAGAGGGTCTACGGGTTGATATATATCGTAGAATAGTTGCCCTTAGTGGTGATTTACGTAAGAGTTCGATCGCCCACAAATCATACACAACGATCAACAGTCATGATTAAAAGTCAGTTCGACTGTTATCGATCATCGATAGGGGTCGCGACCGTACGAATGTGTGTAGGACAATACTCTAGGTTATCGTCTTAAGTTTAGTTGCGATCTAACGACATGAAAATGACAACTTTGAAAAAGATCGAAGGTGGACAATTAATTTAAGTTCCCACTAATTTTAGCCCAGCCTTACACAACACATGTGCCGCCTTTCGGCTCCAAATTGAGTGCTTCCGCGTGCCGCCTCGGCTCAATGTCTGCAATGGACGTCAAGCCCAATAAGACAAATGTCTTTTTCTAATTTTGAGTTTAGTGGACCACTAACGGGTGGTCTAGAACTAGTTCGGTTAATTGGGGTATTTTGGGAATATGTTTAACAATGAGATTTCTCATATAGGGTGATTAAGGTTTGTATTAGCTAAATTCATAGTGTGGCCTTTTCATAATTAACATAATGATAATTTAGTCCTAATCACTCTAATCAACAGTCCTAATTCGAATAAACTAGAAATTTTCTGAAATAGTAAGATATACTAAGAAATGAAAATCATAATCTAATCACACATGATCATTCCTGACATGATTAGAAACAATTTCTAAAAAGATACCAAATACTAAAACTCTAAGATGAAAAAGAGATGTTTGACCCATCGGTGCCATGCAGTTGCAGAAGTTTTTAGTTTTAATAAGTCTATTGCTTGTAATATTTTTGGCACTTTTATTTACTGAATTATTTTATAATTTTTTAGATAATTCTTCATCAAGTCTACTTTAGCCCCCCAAATTTCATTCCATTTTGAGTTACAGAAAAATTCTCAAAATTTCAGAAGTACTAGCCACTTGAAACCAACGATTTTTTGTATAGTTTCTAGAATGTCCTAAAATCAACCTCCTTTTAATTTGGTTATTTATTTATTTTTCTATAAAAGTAGACCCATCAAACTTCAACATGGCAATCAATGTTTTATAAAAAAAGATTTGAATTTTTGAATTTAGCGCGCTTATGTTGTCTAAATAGGGTTGGATATTAATTTACAGAATTTTAGGGCCAGAATTGGAGACTTGCTGTTTAATACAGCACAGTCGACCATGCTCTCCAAGGTCAACCATTGGCTGCTATCACATTCAGGGCCGACCTTCACACTTCATGATCAATCGTGACTACCTTTTTTCACATTTTCTTGGAAAATTTGGATTTCCATGCTCCCTACTCTCAAAGTTATTCTCTTGTTCATTCTGTCTATCCACCGAAGTGGTTTTTTGAACAATTGTGAATGAATCGCAACTCTACAGATTCGATCACATTGACCAAGACAATCCTAACACTCAAATTGCTACGTTAAAAAATTGTATAGCACGAAAAATTGACCCAAGGTTCCCATTTCATGTTTTTGAGTTCTAAAACATATCAAATTGGGGAATTTGGTCTTAAAGTTTGTCCCTAATTTTGTTAGATTTCCTACATTGTCGGATACTTCTAAAACTAGAAAAATCTCTATTTTTTGTGGTAGCACCATGCTCCTTACGGTGGCACCATTGTGTTTTGTTTAGGTTGCCCAAACTTCATACTCTCACTCGGTTAGACGATTTTAGTGGACCCAAAATCACTCCTTTTGGACTCAAACATGTGCAAATACACACACGGATGTGCACTCAAATCGAGAAATTAAATGTAACACTCAATAATATGTAATTTCCAAGTTGGAAAAAAATTCAGAACGTTACAATAAACTAAGTGGATCACATGTTGAATCGTGTGTACTTTAAGGATTCTAATGAAGACACCAAGCTATGCTCACTTCATGAATTGTGTGTGCTTCGAGGATTCTAATGGAGACCCCAAGCTACACTCACATCATGCATTAGCCTCGTAAGGAGAGCGAAATCATGATTAATTAAAGCCTCTTCATTCACACATTCTCATGCTTAGATATTTGATAGACAAGTGCAACCACATGTCTATTCTAGTTTGTGCATGATAGGTCTCTTAATCTAGATGCTTGCAAGTGATTCTACCAATGTAAATGGCTAAAGTCCCTATGTAATGGACCATTCATGGCATACTTACATAATCATTTAGGGATAGGAATGAGGCAAAATGAAACCAAACTGGCCCTAATGGTGAAGATTGTCAATCCTAACACCAAGTAGGTGATCCCCTGGCATGAGATAACCATTATAAATACATGTCATAGATATGTTATAGAATCTATATGGTCATAGCCAAGATAATGAGATCCATATACCATAACTTTCCCTTGGCTAACCAATTTGTCCAATTTCAGGTAACAACGAACATAAAAGGTAATGTAATGTCCTGGATTTTTGCTATTTTAAATTTCAAAAAATCCTTGAAAATTTTCAATATAACTAGCCTACGTTGTCACTGACTGACCCTTAACGCTCGAGGTGAGCCTATACTTGGGTGATATCAGTAAAGAACCGTCAAAATCTAGTTGACTTATCACTGACATTGGGCTTAGCCTTGTGATTTGTTCACATAGAGCCCAAATCTAGTTGACTTATCACTGACTAATTAAGACAACCATGACTAAATAAAGATTTACTTAAAGCCGAGACAACTAAGGGTCAGATCTTAATTAATAAATCAAACTGACCCAGTATCCTTTTAGCCTAAGAACCGACGGTTTATGGTGATTATAATCGAATAATAATTTCCGCTAGTTGCAAATAAGCCACACTATGAACTTAGCTAATCTAAACCCTAATATTTGCGCATAAGAAATTTCGCTACCCAATTCATTCCAGAAATGCCATGATTATCTGTAACGTCCCGAATTTTTGCCAACCTGGAGATAGATGTCCTTAGTCGATCATAAGACCTTATTAACTTCTCAGAACTCAAATCTTAAAGCCATAAATCCCTTTTAAACCCATTTCCTTCAAAAATCTCACTTTTCACCACCTTATTCTTAAATTATTCTAGGTACTTTCATATTAGACATTAATCCAAAAGTTTAAATGATGAAGAACAATACTTAAACTAAAATTTACTATAAATAGTAAATATATAAATAAAATAAGTTTTTGACCATTAAACTTATGGAATATCACAAAATAAATAGATTATTTAAATATATCAGCTTCTCCTACCCCAAAATCATATATTGCATGTCGAATAACTCATCCCGGTTTGCAAGATACGCCCGTTTTAAAAATCACGGGGCAAAAACAACACAGCGGGCAGGCAGCGCCTCCGCCAGATTGGCGGGGCCCCGCCCGGCCTCACAGCACCCGGGCGGAGGCACCGCCAGGTCGGCGGCACGCCACCGAAGCACCAAGTTTTGGTGCACCCTCGCAGCAGATTTTCTGCACTTTTCGATCGACTTTAAAAAGTCATATCTCCTTCGTTATAACTCCGATTTAGGTGATTCAAAAGCTAGATTGAAGCTTGATAAGTATAATTTCATATAAAAATAAGAGAAATATTATAAAATTTTTAATATAATTGAATCTAGGTTGACATGACAACTGTCTGAAAATTATTAGTTTGGACAACTGCTGCTTCTAGAATTTTTAGAATTTTTCTACAGCATAAAATCTAATGAAATTTGGTGGAGACGAAGTGAACTTGATGAAGAACTACTAGAAAAATAATTAAAATAATATAATAATTAAAAATGCCAAAAAGGGGCGTAGAAATGCCTCAGGATCTTATTCTGTCGTAATTAGGGCATAATTTAATTAAGTACTAAACTAAATAAGTGGTGGATTTGGCTTGAACCTCTTTCTATACGAATTGCAAGACCCAAAACTATTAGGATCGCCAACTCAACATTACCTTAAGACCTCGGAGCAATCTCAAAACCCAATTGCTCTCAGGAGCACATTGAAACTTTGTATCGAACCTGGATTGTACGTCGAAAGTCCGATTATCGCGAAACTATACGGTTATGACCGCCTTACTGGACTTGACAACCACCTCGAAAATCAAGTCCAGATAATATGCCGAAACACACAACTTGAGCCCGGATCGAAGTGTGTGAGAAATGCAAATATCTGTAGAAAATGAACTCAGACTTAAGTGAATTGAGTCGTTCGGTTGCAGGCCAAATCTAAGGATTCAGACAGTCAGAATTTGACCCAACTACACTCTCGCATCAGGAAAAATTTTCAACACATGTCAGTGTACTTGTGGCCCTGATCGAGTACCGGTGACCATTGAACTAAAACTAGTCCCCCGTAGTCGATCTCTAAATCTGATCGGACCGAAAACTTAGCTTGACCAAGATCCAATGTCAGGGGACTTACTCCCGACCATATGCAAAAAAGGGGCCCCCAGATGCGCTCCTTTGGGCCGAAACAGACGAGTTTTGGATATAACCTAAGTATACCATAGCCCTGGGGCCATTCCCATCAATTCTGAGCCTATATAAGGACCTAAAACTCTCTCTCTCTCTCTCTCATTCCATACGAATTTGCAACCCTAAGAGAGAGAAAGAGAAGAAAAAAGAGAGAAAGTGTGAGAGAAAGCGGGAGATCGTTCCTAGGATTTGATCCTGACGCTTCACGTGCTTAACCACCATTCCTATATCGTTATACGGGCGATTCCGATTCCGTTCTTAGGTAAGAAAACCTAACCCTAATTTGTTCTAGGGTTTCAAATATTGTAAGTGATGAAATAGCTAACCTATTTCATGCTAAAAGTGGCCGTCATGCCGTAGACCAAGGCTTGACATACAAACTGAGTTCGATACGAGTTTACCGGCGAAAGGTGAGGACTATAAACGTTTAGGTTTTGGTTTTCAAGGCTTTAATGTCAGTTAATGATTTATGTCTGACTTGATTGCTATCACATGTGCTTAGATACGTTATTTTCCGTATATTACATATATATGTAAACTATGTTGATTTTAATGCATTCCATGTATTTGTTGAAATGTTTGAATGAATATAGAATTATGATTTGTGCTTGTCATGATTTATGTTTGAGAATAGATGATTGTTGTACATGTGGCAACTCCCTTGTGAAAGGATTTGCTATAATATACGTTATAACTAATATATTACATGTATGCTATATGTGTAGTCTAAGTGTTTGATAAAATGCCTGAATGAGAAAAGGTTGGCTGAAATGTTTTTAAGGAGGGTATTGAGATAGGATTCTCAATTACCTTATCTTTAGTTACAGTTTCCTTCATGTAACCTATATTACTATTACGTGCTTTATGGATGAAATGCTACGTATGATAACATGTGTGCTATGTGTTTGTCAAAATGCTCAAATGAGATTTATATTTGAATTGTTAGACACATGCTGCTTGACTATCACATATGAATGCCTAAAGTGTTGAGTATGATTGGGACTACTGCGTAGTCCAGGCAATCGGTAACAATTCCTGTTTGAGTGGGCGAATTAGTTCCGCCACATTTGATGCGTTCGGTGAATCTGAGTTGTACGATGATTGTCGACAGTGGTACCATGTCGATCAATTCAGCGTATGCTCGTACCAATCGAACTTGTCAAGTAACCCGATTGACCTATTGTGTGTTTATCATGTATGGACACTATTGCTTGAATCTAAGGTACCAACTTACTAGTGCAAAGCCCGTTCAACCATGGTACCACGATCCGCTAAGACTCATGAGTCGGGCATGGTGGTATGGGACACTGTGGTCGAGCTGTTGGCCTACGCTGGGACGACGAGCCTCCCCGTAGTGACTAATGAGCAACCTAAGCTCGTGAGCCGAATACGGTGTTATGGGACACTGTATTCGAGCTGTTGGCCTCCATCGGTGCAGCCTGGCTGTGGTCCCCAGTCGAGTTAGTGACGAGCCTTCGAAAATAGACTGCCAGTTGGTAGGGCATTGGTGGAGTGACCTCGAGTATGAAATTGGCCTACCCTAGCGCAGCCTGGGTGTGGTCTCCAGTCGGGTTGGTGACGAGCCTTCGAAAATAGATTGTCAGTTGGTAGGGCCTTGGTGGGGTGACCTCGAGTGTGATTTAAGCTTACGCTGATGGTGACGAGCCTCTCGTAGCGACCCATGGTGTAAACTCGCGAACTTGCCTATCGTATGTGATGAACTAGGATTGACGACCCTAGATGGATCATTGTTTGGGTTAATGATATAAAGGGAGGTACCTTAGCTTCCCCATCCTGCTGTATGAAAAGGTCTAATAATCTCAACTACCTAACCTAAACATAAACCCAAACCTGAAAACCCAAACCCAAACCCGATTCTGAACCCGAACCCGATTTCCTAAACCTAAACTTATAACCTTAACCTAAACCTATTATCAAATCCCAAAACCTATAACCTAAACCTAAACCTATAACCTTAACCAAAACCTTAACCTATAACCTTAACTTATAACCTAAAGCTATAACCTAAACTCAATTTCCTAAACCTTAACGTATAACCTAACATAAACCTAAACCTATAACCCGAACCCGATTTCCTAAACCTAAACCTTAACGTATTCTCAAATCTCTAAACCTAAACATACACCTAATCCTAATCTCAGCTCCCTAACCTAAACCTAAACCTAAACTTGAAAACCCAAACCTAAACCCGATTATGCTTTCAGACTACCGAACAAGCTGTAGTTGTTCATCAGCCAAGCAAAAGTCATACCTGAATCTTGCGTTGTGACTTTGTATTATTTGTGGAACCTAATGTTGTGTAATAGTTTGATTGACTTTGTTTTGAAAACTTTAAATAGTAAATAAGTGAGATTGATTGTTTGATTGAGTTCTTAAATATTTTGTTGGTATTATGGCTTTCATGATTGATTGTTTCATGAGTGGATTGAATGAATGGATTAGTAGTTCAAATAAATATTAAAAAAAATTAAACATTTTTAGCCTCAATTTGTAACCGAGGCTTAGATGGATTTACTAGTTTGGGTTTAGCTGGATGTGAATGTGAATATAATGAAATATATTATATAACAGGTGTCTATCAGGATGAATATGATGAAATATATTGTTAACAGGTGTATATCAGGAATTTTGTGCTGAATTTTGAGCTGTATATTTTTTTTAAAAAGAGACTTTTAGCAACGAAAATTTTCGTTGCTAAAAGTGGAACGAATTTTTATGGCAGCAAACATTTTCGCTGCTAAAAAATCTTGGAAATTTTTTTGGCGGCGAAAATTTTCGCTGCTAAAAGTCTCGAAAATTTTTTTAGCAGCGAAACTTTTCGCTGCTAAAATCTTGGAAAATTTTTTGGCGGCGAAAATTTTCGCCGCTAAAAAGTTTTGGAAGTTTTTGGCGGCGAAACTTTTCGCTGCTAAAAGTCTTGTAATTTGTTCGCAGCGAAAATTTTCGCAGCTAAAAGTCTTGGAAAATTTTTTCGCGGCGAACATTTTCGCTACTAAAAGTCTTGGATATTTTTCTAGATCACTTGGAAAATATTTTTGACAGCGAAAATTTTCGCTGCTAAAAGTCTTGTAAAATTTTTTTTGCAGCAAAACTTTTCGCTGCTAAAAAGTCTTGGATATTTTTTTGGCGGCGAAAAGTTTCGCTGCTAAAAGTCTTGAAATTTTTTTGGCAGCGAAAATTTTCGCTGCTAAATGTCTTGGAAAATTTTTTTATCGACGAAAATTTTCGTCGCTAAAAAGCTTGCATTTAGCGTCGATTTGCATTTTTCGCTGATAAAAGCCTTGTACATCGGTCTTTTAGCGACGAATTTAGCGACGAAAATTTTCGTCACTAAAAGGTTTTAACTGCGAAAATTTGACTTTTAGCAGTGGTAAGAGGAAGATCGCAGAGGGAGTGCAGGCGAGGGCATGCATCATTAATACATATCATGTTTGCATTAACTAGAGTTGTAACACCCTAGTTCTCAAAACCTAAGGATAGCCGCTCCTCATTGAGAACCCGAGTATTATGTTATGAGGTGGACTAACATACATCTAAATAATGACAAATTTTATAACATGGAGTAAGGCAACATTACATAAACTAAGGATATGAAGAGTAATACAAGGAAGTTTAATACATGTGAATGAGAGCAAAATGAAATCCCACAACAGGAGAAATACTTTTACAACTCAAACAAAACATAAAATATGAAATATGAAAGCAAGTAAATCCTAAATTATCAGTCGAGCTCCAACGGCTCAACTACAACGGCATAGAGGCCCTCCTGGCCTAACTCCACCTCAGCTGTCCTTGGGATCCCGTCATAGGTGTCTCCACCTGTCATCAAACCTGCGTCTATTTGGTGTTACCGCACGATTAGGTGAGTGAAAACTCAGTGGGAATTTCCCGCAAGGATTCATGCATACCATGTTATTCCAAAACAGTTTAAACCAAACATAATCAACCATGATGAAGATAATATGAACTTGAATGTAAATGTATGCATGTATGAATGTATGCTTAAGTCATAGATCTGGGGATGCACATCCAGCTGTCAAAATAAAGGGTTGCCCACGGTAGTAGACTACTTGGAAAAGACCATACAGACCACCCGCGGTAGATGATTAACTCCCTGAAAAGGCCATTCAGACGAGTGCACCCAAATATATCTCCCGAAAAAATACACGGGGTACGCCCGAGGAGAGTTTAATCCTGGAAAAGCCTCTTGTAAAGAAAGAGTGCCCAAAGTGGCACAAATGCACATGCTCTGTGAGTTTAACTGAAGTGTTGGAACTTTCAGTAAATCGAACAGAGTGTGGCTTACATCGAGCACTCGGAAAAGCTCATATGTCATGCATGAATGTCATGTACCATGATGCTCATGTACACTCCATATGATTAACAAGGTTGCTTTCATAAACATTGTCAAAGATCACAAGATATTAAACATCCAAGCATGATTTCAATCATAGATTCATTTACACTTTTCTAGGTCCAAATGAGGGCCCATAAATGTAACATGTCAAGTACGATCAATTGTTGGTAAGTTCTGGTTATTTCCTTATAGAAAATAACATTCCACTCACAATATTCATTATACAATATGTAACATAGAATGAAATGAAATTTCATTACTCTTATCATTACTAATTGAGATATGAATGCAAGGGTTCAATTACCATCTACATTATTCTATATGTATTAGATTTAAACTAAATGAAGTCTAGCACATATAAGAAGCAACAATACAATTTATAAGATGGGTGGAAATAAGATTCTTTACTTCATATTATACTAATAGGAAGTTACATATAGCCAAACCATTTCAAATGTAGCAAGAGAAGTATATTACTAAAATCTTATAAACATGAATTAGAGTAATATGCTTTGGAACATCCATTAGTAATTATCAATATCAACTAGGCAAGAGGGAGCGAAATTAGAAATTATTCTACTAATTAGGCTTAAAACCAATTTGGATTAAAATGAATGAAAGAAGCCATGTGGGACATCCTCACCTTGGATTGAGGATTTTGTTTAAACATGGTTTAGGATGTGTACTCCAGCCCAAATGCAATTTGTAAGAGAGTGAATCTGCCAGTTAAATTGTAATTGACCCATGCCTAGCCCGAATCATCATAAACAGTGGGTCGACTCACTGAGTTAACTCAGCTTGACTCTCTCTCTCTCTCTCTCTCTCTCTCCTTTTCTTCTTCCTTTCCTTCCTTTTCCTTTTTATTTTCTCCGCCTTCCTTATTCAGCAACCCGTCTAACAAGTTTTTGTACTCAGCAAGACCCGCCCTGACTCGGCGAGTTACAACTGAGTTGACTCGGCAGCAGCCCTCCTCTCTTTCCTCCCTTCTCCTTCCTCCTCCTATTTTTCTCTGTCTCAAATCCAGCATCTGTTCAAGGCTACGGAGCCAACTCGATTCGGCGACAAACTTGCAACAGTGACTCGGTCCAGACTCGGATCGCGACACAAACACCCGTATCCTTTCTCTTTTCCTCTTTCGATCTTCTTTCTCTCCCTTCCTTCTACTTCCTCTCCTCAATCTCCCTTCTCAGACCCATCTTCCTGTCTTGGAAAGAGCTGAACGCACAGACTCAACCCGTAGCGAGAACGTTTGACTCGATAGCGGTTCACGAATGGAGCTCCCTCTCTCATTCGTTCTTCTTCCTTCTTCCTGTTTCTTTCTCTCTTTTTCCTCTTCTCTTTTGGCTGGAAACGTCCAGCAATGGACGTTGATTTCAGACAGACTTTGTCCGGCTCGGTGTGGACGAACGATGGAGGAGAAGGTCGGGTCTAATGGCGGATTCAAATGCAGCCCACCTTCCTTCGAAATGAGGCAGCTGGAAGGTCTAGACCTTCCATGTGATACTTGTAGGAGCAAGAAAACGAAGCTCCATTGGCATTTTTGTGGTGGGTTCGAGGTGGAAGCTTCCGGCTCGATTTTGAAACAAAACAGGAAGAACCATTGCGGCTGTTGCTTTTCTCTTGGAAACTAGGGTTTTCCTATGCATAAAAGTCTATAAATGGATGGCTGGGATTGACTGGCTTAACATCCACCGTTCAAATGCTACTGACAAAACCCAAACCGACTGCGGTTTCTCTATACCGCGGATGGGAGAATCCTAAGGTGGTTTGGAGTGGACGGTTGGGATCAGCCTAAATGGAAGGCTGAGATTGAGGGATTCCACCTACGATTGCCATGCTACCAGCAAAAGAAAGTCAGATTTCCATTTTCAGAAATGACCACACGCCTGCACCTACTTGTAGGGGAAGTTGTGTGTATGACTATGAATTCCGAAGTCTAAAACTGGGTGGGGTTTGTTCGGGGTGGATCCAGATATGAGATGAACGACTTGGATCATCCAAACACAAGGAGATGGTGGCCTTATTTGATCAGGAATGTACGTTATCCGTTTAGATTCTGGTCGCGTTCGTGTACATGTGAACGAGCCACTAGGTGAGATATAGAGTGGGTTTTGGTAGAAACTCCCGTCCTCACATGATGGACGGTCCGGATTGGTCTGATCGACCATGATGGTGGCCCACTGGCCAAGACTACGAACTTTGTCCATTCGTGTATCGCTGGACGAAAATGGTAGAAAGAGAGGGAAATCTTTCTTTTTCAAAATATCTCGGGTCAACACTCTACTGACCCAACCACTGGTAGGGTGCACCGCGGGTGCATGCGAGTTGTGTGCACAAGCTATCCAAAAGTTGGGTCCACCGTTAGGTGTCGTGAAATCTGCTCCGTTTATCTATCTTGGCCAGTTATTCTAAGGTCTTGGACCGAAGATGGGCTAGATTAAGAACTCAGGTGGGCCATACTTTTCATTTTTATGGGTCTAACTAACAATTACTAATTGTTTAACAGTCAGATCCTTTCCCGATCTGGACATCAATAGTCTGAATATCCTAGACCTCATTTTGAGTGAGAAATTGAGTGGTGCATCATTAAATTGTGCGTTCTAGGTATTGTAAAGGGCGGATGTGATGATTTAGTCCCAAATTTTTAGATGTTTTAATCTCTAATGGCCCACTGGGTGACAATTTAGATCATTACAAGATGTCCTTGACTTGTTGATCTACTTCGGGTGGATTAAATTCGTCTTGAATATGATTTGATTGTCCTCATGACTTCTTGACATGTCTTGATAGGGTTGTGAAATGCATTAATCAAATTTAAAGGTTTAATTATGCTCTAGCTAGGTAGATATGCACACTACGATGTAGATATTGGTTTACCAGCTTTCTTTATATTTTCTTATTTTATAAAGTGGTTGGTGAGTAGGATTTTTTCCTAAGTTTCAATGGACTCTTAAAATGACCTTAGACTTAACTCAATGGGAGTCGTGGACAAATATGATTTTTTTTAGAAGGATTCATGGGTAATAAGGATAGTCTCTTGTGAATTATTTGATGATAGTTTTATAGTTTTATTCTGTAACATCTCAGAAAAATTCGTACAAAGACTCGAGTACCACCTTAGGCAGAAATCACTCAGGACCAAATTCTTTAGAAATTAGACGAAATTAACTAAGTGCTAAACTAGATTAGCTATGAAATTCGCTTGAACCACTTTAAATACAAACTGCAAGACTCAAAACTTGTAGAATCCTTAACGCTACATTACCCTATAATCTAGGATCAATCTCAAAACCAAGTTGCTCGCGGGAGCACGTTGAAACTTCGTATCGTACCTGGACCGCGCGTTGAAAGTCCGATTACTGCGAAACCAAACGGTTAGGACCACCTTACTGGGCTTGGCAACCATCTCAGAAATCAACTCCTAACAGTATCCAAAAATGCACAACCTGAGCCCGGAGCGAAGTGTGTGAGAAACGCGAATATCTTTAGAAATTGAACTCAGATTTAAGTGATTTGGGCCGTTTGCTTGCGGACCAAATCTAAGGATTCAGACCGTCAGAATTCGACCCAAATACACCCTTACATCAGGAAAATTTTCCAGCACAGGTCAGTATACTTGTGGCCCTGATCGGGTGCCGACGACCGTTGAACTGAAACTGGTCGACCACGGTCGATCTACAGATTCGATCGGACTGAAAACTTAACTCGACCTAGATCCAATACCAGGGAGCTTAAGTCTGACCATACGCAGAAAAGGGGCCTCCAGAAGTGCTCCGTTGAGTTGAAACAGATGAGTTTTGGCTATAACCTGAGTATATCATGGCCCTGGGGCCATTGAGCTCACGTTTGAGCCTATATAAGGGTCTTAAACCCTCTCTCCCTTCACATACGAATTTGCAAACCCTAGAGAGAGAAGAGAGAGAAAAAAGAAGAAAAGAGAGAGAAAGAGAGAGAGAGAGAGAGTGTGTGTGAGAGATTGTTCTCGGGACCCAATCTCGCCATTCCAAGTGCTTATCCACCATTCCTGTATCACTATTCGGGCGATTCCGATCCCTTTCTTAGATAAGAAAACCTAACCCTAATCTATTTTAGGGTTTTAGATAGTGTAAGTGATGAAATAGCTAACCTAATTCATGTTATAGGTTGCCATTCTACTGTTGACAAAGACTTAATGTCTAAACTGAATTTGTTACGCGTTTACCGATGTAAGGTGCGGACTATAAATATTTAGGTTATGGTTTTCAAGACTTTCAATGCCGGTTAATGATTTATAACTGACGTGGGTGCCATTTCACATGCTAAATGCGATGCCTGATTCATTTTACGGATATATATGAACTATGTTGAATATAGTGTATTCCATGTGTTTGTCGAATTGATTGAATGCGTGTAGAATTTGAATTCGTGTTTGACATAATTATCCATCGTGGATATAGGATCGTTATGGCTAATATACGTCATGTATGTTGTAGTGTGTAGCCTAAGTATTTGTAGAAATATTTGAATGAGTATGAAATTTGTATTCGTACTTGCCATGTTTATCCATTATGGATACATGGTGGTTGCGTGCATAACAACTCCTTGGTGAAAGGAGTTGCCCTAATACATGTTGTGGTCGACATACGCCATGTATGTCGAAGTGTGTAGTCTAAGTGTTTGTAAAAATGTCTGTATGAGTAAGTATTTGGTCGATTATACTTGATATGGGTGTTGAGATAAGATTCTCAATTACCTTAACTGTGTGTATAAATCCCTCCATGCAACTTACATTATATTGTCCGTTTTACATATGAAATGCATATGTGTGAAATCATGTTTATGTTATGTTTCATGAAATGCTCAAATGGTTGATATTACATGAAGGATTAGTTTACTGCTGAGGTGCCTATTCATATATGATTCCTTGTTATGTTTAAGTGCGGTTGGGATTATGATATAGTCCAGGCAATCGGTAACAGATTCTAATCGGGTGGCTGAGGTTGTCTCGCCACTTGGGACATGTTCGATGAATCCGAGCCGTACTTTGGTTGTCGGCAGTGGTTAGGCCACACGGAGTGCTTCTCGTACCCTGGAATGGATCATTCTTTGGAAAATGATATAAGGGAGGTACCTTAGTTTCCCAATCCTGCTATATGAAAAAGGACTAATAAGAACTTGGTAATCATGCTCATGCACCGCATTGCATGTGCCTTTGGTGTTGGAGTTGAGCACCGAGGAAGTGATTGCATGCCGCGACTGTGAGATGAAGTTCGCAGAGGGAGTGCTGGCGAGGGCATGCATCATTAATACATACCATTATTGTATTAATCAGAGTACTTAGGGATGCTTGATTGTATTGCTTTATCATTACTGCTTGACTGAATTGATAACATGTTAACCTTTGCTTTATAGCTCTACTAAGTTGATCGCTCACTCCCACGTTCTAGGACGGTGTTTTAAACACCAACCAGATCCTGTTGTTGTTTCAGATGATGACGTAGTCTGCGAGGAGGAGCCAGACTTTAAGGATGATGAGGAGGCATTGTCATATATGCAGTATTCAGGCGGGTTTACATAGACCATTCTGATCGGTGGGGCTTCAGGGCTTATACTTTGTAGTGGACCACCACATTTTGACATTTTGTATTTTAAAACAATACTTGTAACTATTTGACCGGGTAATCCGTACATACTTTGGGACCTACAGTGGGTTTTATGTTCCATGTATTTCTCTCAATCTTCTGCTTGTGTAATTCGACTATCCCTGTAGTATGTTTTGCTGCTTTAACTTAATCTCATTCATGTTTTATGCACTAATACGGACAACATTTAAATCATCATTATTTATGTTGCATAAGTGATGCGTTTGAAACTCAGGAGTTGGGCTCCTGCTCGACCCCCGATTTTCAGGGCGTTACAAGTTGGTATCAAAGCATGATTTGGATTAAACTGGACCTGGGTTATGGTCACACGACGTACGCTGACGTACTTTGACTTAGGAGGGGGGCGAGAAAACGTAGAAATGATCATAGGATTCCCAGTTTCGCCGCCAGGTGAAACTGACCGTCGAAGTTGGTGCTCGTACGCATCCGTGATCATGCGCAGGGACCCCAGATCTTTTCTAGACCATCAATCGATGGGTATAGACCTAAATTCTACCCATACCACATCCAAACAACCCGAAAAGCGCAAAAATACGCGAAAAGGGACCCGAAACAACTCAAACGGAGTCGGGGGCCCAAATGACGCAAATCGGGGGGAACCAAAGTGGACCCCACACCCTTACGGCACCCCGGGAACTATCCTGTGCTATGTACAGGACAAGGGTGCACCCCCACCATCGCCTGATTCAGACGACTAGTCATACTCGTAGTCGTCTTTTAGTTTGCTTTGTTGCTTATTTCCTAGTTTCTATATTTTAGCCTTGATAGGCTTAGTAGTAGGGTAGGTTGATGGTGTGTTGTGTTTAAGGCTTTAGTAGATTTGCTCACATGCGTTCCTGTCATGATTCATATAAAACTATATCTCAGGTATGGTGACAAATTTTGTTTAATGAAATGCATGCGACTCCTTTTGCTATGAACTGTGTAAAATGCTTGAAGAATTGAGTGTTATATGCTAAATCTCATGGGTTGCACCCTATGTTGTATTTAGGGAATGCCACCTAAGAGCACGTGGACCTCCGTACGTCTCTCACTGGGCAAGTCGTTTGACGGGGCATCTCCCCTAAGCGATAGCCATACGGACCCCAGCTTGGGTCCGATTCATGACACCATGACGGATTCTTAACCGGCCACTGGCCCCGCTGCTGGGCCGACAC
Organism: Magnolia officinalis; assembly: GCA_021015155.1. Taxonomy (NCBI): domain Eukaryota; kingdom Viridiplantae; phylum Streptophyta; class Magnoliopsida; order Magnoliales; family Magnoliaceae; genus Magnolia; species Magnolia officinalis. Next base: position 84,395,041 of record JAJHSJ010000005.1, on the reverse strand, counting down.
CTATGACACCGCCTATGGTACCACAGCCGAACCGTCCGCAACAGGCTCGAGTACACGCGCTTGTAGCTGAAGCGCTTGAGACATCAGTTACAGCCCCGATGGCTTTTGAAGTCATGGCTCACGTCCAAGGTACACTCGTCTTCTTGTTGGTAGACACGGGTCCACTATGTCGATCATATCATGGGCAGCAGTCAAGCGACTGGGGTTGGGTACTGCTCCCATGAAGGGAATGGAGATCCTTACAGCTACGGGGACTTTTTCAGACGTTAGCAGAACTTATGTGGGTTGCTCGACAGACATAGGAAGCAGGACAGTACTTGTGGATCTGATCGTTACCCCACTATACCACTACGACGTTATCCTCGGTATGGATTGGCTCACCGAGATAAAGGCGGAGATTGATTGTGATACCCAGGTAGTGACAGCCTACGGACCTGAGGGCACGATTTTTACTTTTCCAGTGCAGGTCAGTTGGCCCTGTCGTGTTAGCTGCTATGCCACCTTGTTAGAGCATGTTGATGGTCCGATGTTGGGGAACACGCCAGTAGTTCAGGATTTTGAGGACGTGTTCAGAACGATACCTGGATTACCTCCCCGGTGCGAGATTGATTTTACTATCGACCTCGTGCCTGGTGTGACACCTATTTCATTACCCACGAATCGCATGCCTCCGTGTGAAATGGAGAAACTAAGGAAACAGATCGATGATCTGTTGGATGCTGGCTTCATACGACCTAGCGTGTCTCCTTGGGGAGCACCCGTGTTGTTCATGAAGAAGAAGGACAGGTCACTGCGATTGTGTATTGATTATCGCAGGTTGAACCAAGTAACGGTGAAGAACAAGTATCCTTTGCCCAGGATAGATGATCTATTTGATCAGTTGAAGGGGGCACAATACTTCTCGAAGATCGATCTACAGTCAAGGTATCATCAGTTGCGCATAAGGGATGATGACATGCAGAAGACGACCTTCAGGACCAGTTTTGGACACTATGAGTTTCTCGTGATATTGTTCGGCCTTACGAACGCACCGGCCGTGTTCATGGACCTGATGAACAGGGTGTTTCGCCCGTTTCTGTTCCGATTCGTTATCGTATTTATAGATGACATTCTGATATACTCTAAGAGTCGGGAAGAGCACGAGGAGCACCTGCAAGAAGTCTTGGGTACTCTGAAGAAGAACCAGTTGTTCGCACAGTACAAGAAGTGCGACTTTTAGAAAGAGGAAGTCAAGTTCCTGGGACATGTGGTGTCCAAGGAAGGGATATCAGTTGACCTTGCTAAGGTAGCCACGGTTCAGGACTGAGAGCAGCCCGGTTCAGTTACTGAGGTGAAGAGCTTTCTGGGTCTGGTAGGGTACTACCGTCGATTTATTAGGGACTTCTCCAAGATTGCCAGACCGTTATCTCAGTTGACACGGGGGATCTGAAGTTCGCATGGAATGAGAAGGCAGAAGCAGCTTTTTAGGAGTTGAAGGACAAGCTAACGTCCGCCCCTATGCTAGTATTGCTAGAGCAAGGGGTTATACTATATACACCATTGCATCTCATGTTGGTCTGGGTTGTGTCCTTATACAGAAGGACAGGGTGATTGCTTACGCCTCGAGACAGTTGAGGAAACACGATGAGAACTACCCTACACACGACCTAGAGTTGGCAGCCGTCATCTTTGCACTGAAGCTCTGGAGACATTACCTCTACGGAGAGGAGTTCGAGCTCTTTTATGACCACAAGAGCCTCATATACATATTCACTCAGTGGGACCTAAATATGAGGCTGCGGCGATGGATGGAAACCTTGAATGACTTCAAGTTCGAGATTTTCTACCATACAGGCAAGGCTAACCTTGTGGCTGACGTGTTGAGCCACAAGAAGACCATAGAGTTTGCGGCTCCGCTGATGGTAGCAGAATGGGGTATGGTAGAGTTCGTGCGAGACTTTGAGTAGAAGCTCACCGTGGAGGAGCCGTTCGAGAGCGTCGCGCACGTTCGTTTGCGGCCACTTATTGATGATAGGATCATTGAGGACCATAAGGACGATAGACGATTGCCTGAGCTTTGAGAGCGGGCTAGCGACGATGAGGACGCTAAGTGGAGAGTTGGTATGAATGAGGGCTTACGTTACCCTGACCACCTATGCGTCCCAAATCTTCATGACTTGAGACAGGAGGTTCTCGAGGTTGCACATAGTTCGAAATTGGCGATGAATCCTGGAAGCATGAAAATGTATCGAAATATAAAGAGATCATATTGGTGGGACAATATGAAGGCCCACATAGGAGATTATGTGTCCCGTTGTCTCACGTGCCAGCAGGTCAAGGCTGAACACCGTCGACCTCCTGGACTGCTTCAACCCATGCCCATAGTAGAATGGAAATGAGACTTCATCTCCATGGATTTCATCTCAGGGCTACCAAAGACGAGGAAAGGACATGATTCCATTTGGGTGATTGTGGACCGGTTGACGAAATCGATCTATTTCCTCCCTATTAGAGTTTCGAACTCGGCAGACGACTTGACCAGATTGTACATCAAGGAGATTGTACGTCTGCATGGAGTTCCTCTGGAGATCGTGTCGGACTGAGACACCCGATTCACATCTATCTTCTGGACTCGTAATCCAGGAAGCAATGGGTGTGAAGTTGAAGTTCAGTACCGTGTTCCACCCACAGACTGACGGGCAAACGGAACGAGTAAACCATGTGTTGGAAGATATGCTGCGAGCTTGTGTACTAGATTTCAAGGATAGTTGGGATGACTGTCTTTCTTATGCAGAGTTTGTATATAACGACAGCTTCCAGGTGAATATTGACATGGCTCCTTACGAGGCACTGTATGGGGGTCCGTGTAGGGCACCACATTGCTGGGCAGAGGTTGGCGAGAAGAGCTTGATAGGCCCAGAGTTAGTATAGGCAACTTCAGAGAAGATCGATATTATCAGACGTTGACTTCAGGTAGTACAAAGCAGACAGAAGAGCTACGCCGATATGAGGCGGCGACCACTCGAGTTTGAGGTTGGAGACCATGTGTTCATTAGAGTTTTCCCTATGAAGGGAGTCCTTCAGTTTGGCAAGAATTGGAAGCTTACGCCGTGATTCATTGGTCCATTTCAGATACTTGATCGAGTGGGTGTGGTGGCATACCATCTTGCTTTGCCCACACCACTCGTGGGCGTGCATAACGTATTCCATGTATCTATGCTGAAGAAATACGTTCCCGATCCTTCCCACATTATCAAATGGAAGCAGGTACAGCTGAGCGAAGACGCTACTTATGTATTGCGACCGACGGGTGTCCTAGACAGGAAGGAGCGGGTGTTGTGTAGTAAGGTTATCCCGTTGGTGAAGGTGTTTGGACGCATCACACGGAGGAAGAGGCTACTTGGGAGACAGAAGCCGAGGTCCGTAAGAACTACCCTCAGATTCTCGAGGAGTACGAAAAAGTACTAATTTCGAGGATGGAATTTTTCTTTAAGGGGGGGTAGATTGTAACGTTTCAGAAAAATCCGTACAAAGACCCGAGTACCACCTTAGACAGAAATCACTCAGGACCAAATCCTTTAGAAATTAGATGAAATTAACTAAGTGCTAAACTAGATTAGCTGTGAAATTTGCTTGAACCACTTTAAATATGAACTGCAAGACTTAAAACTTGTAGAATCCTTAACTCCACATTACCCTATAATCTAGTATCAATCTCAAAACCCAGTTGCTCGCGGGAGCATGTTGAAACTTCGTATCTGACTTGGACCGCGCGTCGAAAGTCCAATTACTGCGAAACCAAGTGGTTAGGACCGCCTTACTGGGCTTGACAACCATCTCAGAAATAAACTCCTAACAGTATCCAGAAACGCACAACTTGAGCCCGAAGTGAAGTGTGTGAGAAACGTGAATATCTTTAGAAATTGAACTCAGATTTAAGTGATTTGGGCCGTTCACTTGCGGGCCAAATCTAAGGATTCAGACCGTTAGAATCCAACCCAAATACACCCTCAGATCAGGAAAATTTCCCAGCACAGGTCAGTGTACTTATGGCCCTGATCGGGTGCCGCGACCGTTGAACTGAAACTGGTCCGCCACGATCGATTTACAGATCTGATAGGACCGAAAACTTAACTCGACCTAGATCCAATGCCAGGGAGCTTAAGTCCGACCGCACGCAAAAAAGGAGCCTCTAGAAGTGCTCCGTTGAGCCGAAACAGATGGGTTTTGGCTATTACCTAAGTATATCATGGCCCTGGGGCCATTGAGCTCACGTTTGAGCCTATATAAGGGTCTGAAACCCTCTTTCTCCATTCAATACGAATTTGTAAACCCTAGAGAGAGAAGAGAGAGAAAAGAGAAGGAAAGAGAGAGAAAGAGAGAGAGACAGAGAGAGTGTGTGGGAGATTGTTCTCGGGACTCAATCTCGATGTTCCACGTGCTTATCCACCATTCCTATATCGCTATTCGGGCAATTCCGATCCCGTTCTTAGGTAAGAAAACCTAGCCCTAATCTGTTTTAGGGTTTCAGATAGTGTAAGTGATGAAATAGCTAACCTAATTCATGCTATAGGTTGTCATTCTACTGTTGACAAATACTTAGTGTCTAAACTGAATTGTTATGCATTTACCGGCGTAAGGTGCAGACTATAAACGTTTAGGTTATGGTTTTCAAGACTTTCAATGCTGGTTAACGATTTATAACTGACGTGGGTGCCATTTCACATGCTAAATGCGATGCCTGATTCGCTTTACGGATATATATGAACTATGTTGAATATAGTGTATTCCATGTGTTTGTCGAATTGATTGAATGCGTGTAGAATTTGGATTCGTGTTTGACATGATTATCCATCGTGGATATAGGATCGTTGTATATGCGACAACTCCTTGACGAAAGGATTTGCCCTAATACATGTTATGGCTAATATACGTCATGTATGTTGTAGTGTGTAGCCTAAGTGTTTGTAGAAATATTTGAATGAGTATGAAATTTGTATTCGTGCTTGCCATGTTTATCCGTCGTGGATACATGGTGGTTGCGTGCGTGACAACTCCTTGGTGAAAGGAGTTGCCCTAATACATGTTGTGGTCGACATACGTCATGTATGTCGAAGTGTGTAGTCTAAGTGTTTGTAAAAATGTCTATATGACTAAGTATTTGGTAAATTATACGTGATATGGGTGTTGAGATAAGATTCTCAACTACCTTAACTGTGTATATAAATCCCTCACTGCAACTTACATTATATTGTCCGTTTTACGTATGAAATGCATATGTGTGAAATCATGTTTATGTTATGTTTCATGAAATGCTCAAATGGTTGATATTACTTGAAGGATTAGTTTATTGCTGAGGTGCCTATTCATATATGATTCCTTGTTATGTATAAGTGCGGTTGGGACTATGATATAGTCCAGGCAATCGGTAACAGATTCTAATAGGGTGGCTGAGGTTGTCTCGCCACACGAGATGTGTTCGATGAATCCGAGCCGTACTTTGGTTGTCGGCAGAGTGCTTACGCACTTCATGTCGATTAACTCGAGGTGCGCTCGTACCAGTCGAGCTCGTCAAATAACTCGATTGACCTGATGTATGTTCACCCTTTATGGACGCTACTGCCTGAACCTAAGGTACCAAACTCACCAGTGGAAACCTCGTTAACCTTGGTACCTCGATCCACTAAGACTCATAAGCCGGACATGGTGATATGGGACACCGTGGTGGAGTTGTCGGCCTACGCTGGGGTGACAAGCCCACCCGTAGTGACCAGTGAGCAACCTAAGCTCGTGAGCCAAATACGATTGTATGAGACGTTGTATTCGAGTTGTCGGCCTACGACTAGGTGACAAGCCATTCGTAGTGACCTCGAGCATACTCTAAGCCTGCATTGAGGCGACGAGCCTTTCCGTAGCAACTAGAGTATAAGCTAGGCCTGCATCGAGGTGACGAGCCCTTTGTAGTGACATAGAACCGCAACATCGTATGGGATTTACTAGGACTGATGACCCTTGAAATGGATCATTGTTTGAGAAATAATATATGGGAGGTACCTTAGTTTCCCAATCCTGCTGTATGAAAAAGGACTAATAAGAACTTGGTAATCACGCTCATGCACCGCATTGCATGTGCCTTTGGCGTTGGAGTTGAGCACTGAGGAAGTGATTGTATGCCACGAGGGCATGCATCATTAATACATACCATTCTTGCATTAATAAGAGTACTTAGGGATGCTTGATTGTATTGCTTTATCATTACTGCTTGACTGAATTGATAATATGTTAACCTTTACTTTATAACTCCACTGAGTTGATCACTTACTCCCACGTTCTGGGACGTTGTTTTGAACACCAACCAGACCCTGTTGTAGTTTCAAATAATGACGCAGTCTGTGAGGTGGAGCCAGACTTTGAGGATGATGAGGAGGCATTCTCATATATGCAGTATTTAGGTGGGTTTACATAGACCGTTCTGATCGGCGGGGCTTCAGGGCTTATACTTTGTAGTGGACCACCACGTTTTGACATTTTGTATTTTGAAATAATACTTGTAACTATTTGACCTGGCAACGCGTACATACTTTGGGACCTATAGTGGTTTTTACGTTCCATGTATTTTTCTCAGTCTTCCGCTTGCGTAATTTGACTGTCCCTGGAGTATGTTTTGCTTTTTTAACTTAATCTCATTCATGTTTTATGCACTAATACAGATAACATTTAAATCATCATTATCTATGTTGCATAAGTGATGCATTTGAACTCGGTAGTTGGGCTCCTGCTTGACCCCCGATTTTTAGGGCGTTACATATTCTGTGTTTCCCACGTGTCTAAATATTTTTCTATGATTTAAATAGTAACACCTGAGTATTAAAAGTATGGGGTGTTACAAGAGTACTTAGGGATGTTTGATTGTATTGCTTTATCATTACTGCTTGATTGAATTGATAACATGTTAACCTTTGCCTTATAGCTCACTGAGTTGATCACTCACTCCCACATTCTGGGACGGTTTTTTAAACACCAACCAGACTCTGTTGTAGTTGCAGATGATGGTGATGCTTATGTAGCGGAGCCGAACTTTTATGATGATGAGGAGTTCTCATATATGCAACTTTCAGGAGGGTCTATATAGACCATGTTCTGATCGACGGGGATTACTGGGATGCTGACTAGACGATATTACACATTTTGTATATTTTGAAATTTTACATGTAATCAATTGACCTTGTAACATGATCATACCTAGGAGACTCACAATCACTTATATGCTTTATATACTTATCACAGTCTTCTGCTTACATAATTCAATTATCTCTGGAGTATTGTAAGGCCCACCCCCACAGCACATGATATTGTCCGCTTTGCCGAAGCTCACGGCTTTAAAACGCGTCATATGGGGGAAGGGTAGCTCACAAACAGACCCGGTGCTCCCGTGGTCCCGCCCACACCTATCCCACAAGATATTGTCCAACCTAACTGACACCCATCAGAGTACGCAGCGGTGGTTTTGTTTCCCACAGGAACGCGTCATGTCTGTTAAGGGAGAAACTCAAAATATAACCACCACAACTCCAGACAACTCTTCCGATGTGGGACAAGTTACGCTACAGTCAACTGCAACAGTAGCTCGCCCAGCACAGTAGCCTGCCAGCCACACAGTAGCCTGCCAGCCGGACTTGGGGGCCCGCGCACATGTGTGCCCGCCCACATGAAACAGTGACCAGGGCGTCACATTTCATGTGGGCGGGCACACGTGGGCGGCTCTGCCCTCGGTGGGGGATAATGTGACGCCCCGGTCACTGTTTCATGTGGGCGGGCCCCCAAGTGTGGCTAGCAGGCTACTGTGTGGCTGATAGGCTACTGTGCTGGGCGAGCTACTGTTGCAGTTGACTGTAGCGTAACTTGTCCCACATCGAAAGAGTTGTCTGGAGTTGTGGTGGTTATATGTTGGGTTTCTCCCTTAACAGACATGACGCGTTCTGTGGGTGATTGGCCCTGAGCTTCCGCTGTGCAGAAACAAACCCGTGAGCCCTGAGGGGTGGAGCGGACAATATTGTTTGGGTAGGTGCTGAGTGGGCGGACCCTGTTGTGGGTGGGACCACGGGAGCACCGGGTCTGGGCGAGCTACCAGTGGTTGTGCGAGCTACCAGTATCCTTCCCCAAATGAACCGTTTTAAAGCCGTGAGCTTCGGCAAAGCGGACAATATCATGTGCTGTGGGGGTGGGCCTTACAGTATGATATGCTGTTTTGGTATAATTCCACTCATGTTTAATGCACTAATACGGACAACATTTAATCATCATTATCTATGTTGCATAAGTGATGTGTTGGAACTCGGGAGTTGGGCTCTTGCTCGACCCCCGATTTTTAGGGCGTTACAAGATGGTATCAGAGCATGATTTGGATTAAACCGGACCTGGGTTATGGTAACACGATGCACACTGATGCACTCTGATTTAGGAAGGGGACGATGGAATTTAGAGACGACATTAGGATCCCAAGGTTTCGCCGACAGGCGAGACTGAATACTGTAACTTAGTCTACAACATATCTTCGATCACGTGAATCGACCTAGGTCGCCTCTAGGCCGTCAGTTGACGGGTTTGAGTTGTTAGTTGATGAATTCCAACCCTGAAACGGATCCGAATGGCATAAATACGAGCGCGTTGGACCACAAAAATGGACGCAAACCAAGAATTTCATAGCGAAGTAATGAGATAACTAAGACCTTAGGAATGAGGATTACATAAACCGCAATGACATTCAGATGTTGGGACATTTAGATTTTTGGACCTAGAGGTGGTACTCCTAGATTTTGAAAAATCTGACAGTATAGGAAACCCAATAAATTAATAACGTGAACCCTAGGACCTCCTTAGCTGGTATGGTCATATGTGAAGTGCTCGAGCGTAGCCAAATTCAAGTTCGGGCAACTCGATTCCAATCAGACAACTTTTGACCCTAAGTGATAAAACAATTTCTTGTATTAGAAATGGTTGAAATCATTTAGCGCATGAGCGTAGGCTTTGGATTTCAACTATTGAATTATCACTACTCATAAATTAAGATTAGGCTACTGGTTATACTAAGGAATGTAAAAGACTGATTATCCTAAGATAATTGAAAGGTAGACTTAGTTAGTTGGGTTAATTAGGTTGGAGTGAGACCTCATTCCTTCGATGGATCCCCTTGATACTTATAGGCTTCTTTAAGTATCTGGCTTAGACCCACTACACAACTTTCATTTCGTATTGGCCAGACCACTTGCAACGAAACATTTATTTCTTCGCCTTTGAGAAGTGTTAAGAATATATTGCCGATAGAGACTTCTTCCTTTAAAAAAAAAAAAAACTTTTTAGGCCTAAGAAATTTCTCAAATGGGCAACATACAATTAGGAATTAGGTCCTGAGTCATAGACCATTCTGGCGTCCATATTGTGTATATGAACTTAGAAAGATAGTCTGTCCGTTAACCTATTTTGTTCAAATTCCATAGGTACTAATAATGTATAGATTATCTTACAATATTAAACTAGACACGATTAAAGAGGATAAGTCGAGACCGTAGTAAAAGACCTTCTTTGGTAGAATTAAGCATCTTGCCACAAACTCACACCCGTCCCTGGAATCAACTACAACACCCATCATTTTTAGCTCCTTTCTATGACCATAGGTACCAATGCCTTAGCACACATCATCGATGGAAGGAAGACCAATGTATTGGGAGATCGTATCCCATTTCATGTCAAGGATAAATCCTAAATTACACCTTGTTTCGACATACGGATCAGGACATAGATCCTTGAGCCTTGAGAGTGAAAATAATTTTTAAGGGGGGTAGAACATTATGAGCCCAATCTAGTTAGGTCGGCTAATGCATCCGTTTGATCAAAGTGGCGCAGTAGAAGCGTGGTGGGCCCCTGCCCCACTAGCTGATGATTAAAGGAAATTGATTTAGGTTAGACGAAAGGTTAGGTCACTAAATAGGAGTTGAACCTTTCTTAGAATGTCGATAATGAAGTTGGTAGAAGGAAAGCAATTAGGGTTCAAGTATTAAACCAATCTGTATTAAAGAATAGGCCTAACAATGGGTATGAGCTGAATTACAATAGCTGAGGTCAGTGTATCCGCAAACCAAATTATTTCGTCGGTGAAAACTATTTTCATTACGATTATTTTGTCGGTAAATGTAATTTTTCCTGACAAACCAAATAGTTCATCGGCAAAAGATCCCTTAGTGTCCTTTCCAATGACGGAGAGGCTGTTTTTACCGACGTTATGCAATATTGTTGGTAAAGGAATTTTTACCGATGAAAAAAATCGTCGGTAAAGAAGCTTTTTATCGACGAAATAGATACAATGTCGGAAAAAATGAACGGTGGACATATTATTTCAATTTGTGTGGTTGATCATGGATGTTAACTTGTAATTTTTATTTTTAGTGTATCTAATAAGTATATTTAAAAACATATGTACGGAGTGGATGGGGCTGATAGAGCACGGGTGGGCCCAAATATTTTTGAATCCTTTTACCGACGAATTGTGAAAACTATCACCGATAAAAAATTTCGTCGGTACTAATGTTATGTTTTAAGTTGAAAATATTTTTTACCCTTCCCTCTTCTTACCCTACCCCCCTCTCCCGCCCGAATGAGCGCTGCTGCCTGCCCGACGCCCCTATTCCGGTCACCCTAAATCCTAACTCGCTGCTGCCTGCCCAACGCCCGATTGTCTCCCTCTTCGTCTCTCTCGTCTCAAATCTTTCTTACATTGGTTGAATAGGTAATCTGTATATTTTTTCTCTCATCGATTTCTTGTCTTTCACTTGTTTGTTAAAAGTTTTAGAAAATGAGATTTTGTTAAAAGTTTTAGAAAAAAAAATAAGATTAAAAAAATGGACATTTTGAAGAAAAAAATGAGATTTTTTAAAAAGAAATTGATATTTATCTGTGAAAAAATAAGATTTTTTTACTGAATTACCAGGGACATCCACTAATTGAACCTCTAATAGTTTATAAAAACATTCACTTGTGAAAAAATGATAGCCCAAGTATAATGAAGTGTAATTACAAGATTAACTTGTAAAGATGAGAATGATGGATTCCATGATCGAGTCATCTTAAGGTTGATATGAACGGTCAGATATGTTCAAAATGTGCTAATTAGGATATAGAATGAAAATCAGCTCAATATGACCTTAAATGAATTAGATCCATCTAAAACGCTCTTTAAATGGGCATGATCAGTTTGTCTAGATTTAAACTAATTTTGGACAATCTGATCGGTCCAAATTAAAGAGTAAATATAACTTCAGATGTTTAAAATACTTTTCACTAAAATCTGATGTCGGATCACAAGATATGGCCCATCATATTGTTGATCAATCTTGTCTACCTAATATCTTTCGCCCAATATCTTCTCATCTGAAGCCTGATCGAGACGAGTAACTAGTCAAATCAAAGCTCTTGATTAGTATGATAGAGTGAATGGATCATATTTCTAAATCGAACACCTACCATTATAAATTTCTTATGGGCTCCTTAATTTTTATTTGTGTTTTCCCTTCATCCATGTATTTGTTAACCTATGACCTGTTCATATCTAAAACAAACATTATAGTGGACCCCATCATGATGTGTGTAGAACATCAATACCGCGCATTTGATGTGTCCCCTTTAGGTCATGGGATATCCCAAAAATCAGCCGTACACAAAACTCAAGTGGGCCATAGCATCTAAAACTATGTAAGGACATCATAAAACATATAAAGGCACTTGGTGGGGCCCACATGAGTTTTGGATGCTGCTAAAACTTGGTTTGACCCCTCATCTAAGTGGGACACATATAATGAATTGGTTGAATATGTGAATCACATCTAAGTGGGCCCAATATATGATTATGAATGTTTTAATGGGAGGGTAACCCCTCTCAACTATAGTATGTGGTGTGGCCCACCCAAGTCTTGGATTAACTTTATTTTTAAGCCCATTGCCCACCATGGAATGGTACATCATTGATGGGGCAGATCCAAAGTTCAAGTGGACCCCACCATAGAAAAGAGTGGGATAGTGATCGAAAACTTCCATGGCCCAAAGAAGTTTTTAATGGTAGGCGTACAATCCTCACCGTTTTTTGTGGTGGTCCACTCGAACTTTGAAGCAGCCTCATATTTTGGCTCATGCTCTAAAATTTTGTGGTAAAATAGATGGATGGAGTGGATAAACCCCAAGTATACACGGTGGACCCCACAAAGTTTACTTATATGCTATGCATACTTAGAGGCTGGGTACGCATGCCAGATGCTCAGCAGATTGCGTAGTAACTCACTATGCTTATGGTAATGAGTAAACTCTGTGAGGTCCTACATGATTTATGTATTTTATCCGCTCCGTCCATCCATTTTATCAGATAATTTTATCACTTGAGCCCAAAAATAAAGCATATACAATGTTCAAATGGACCACACCACAGGTAATAGTTGAATTGAACGTTTACTATTGAAAATTTCTTGCGGGCCATAAAAGTTTTGGATCAAGCTTACTTTTGTGTTTTTCCTTTATCCATTTCTGTATGATCTTATCAATAGGTTGGATGACAAATAAACATCGTTGTAAGGCCTAGCAAGGTTTGAGCGGTGGAAATCCTTATCCCCACTGTTTCCTGTGGTATGATCCACTTGATCATTGGATATGCTTCAATTTTAGGCTTAACCATTTAAATTATATGGAAAAATGGATGGAGGGCATGGATATACCACATATACATTCAAAGTGGTCCAATAAATGGAAGGACTCATACATTCAAATGGAAGGACTCATATCTGTATTCGCACATAACGTCCGTCTTTTAGGATCCCCGACGTTTCAAGACATGGACCTTGGGGATCAAGCAAAGGCACGGCAGTATGTGTTGCATAATTGTGAAGAAATAGAGTCGTACTTAGAGTAAGTCTTCTCTTGATAATTGTATCTCTATATACGATGATCTTAATGTTTCTTGCTGATGATGTGCTAATTATGTGTAGCAAACACATTGAGGAGATGAAGTCCCAATACCCGACAAATTATGATCGAATGCATCAGGATCAATTTCCAGAATGGTTCACAAAACATGTAAGATTTCACCTTGTATCTCACCACACTTAGAATTTTGTTGTATTGCACAATATTTAAACCTAATAAAATTCCTAAACAATTACATTCTGTACGTGATAATAGATGAAGACGTCGTGCACTAGCAACTCTGCGGATGCGTTTGATGCACTCTACTCACTGGTGTGTGGCCCTGATAGATGTGTATCTAAATATATAGGTTGTATTGTAAACGGGATTCGGTTCCACACTGAAGAGAGTGAGAAGTATAGGACCAAACAAAATAGTGTGGTGGTTGCAAAGAGAACGCATGAAGAGGTAGAAATTGGCTTTTATGACATTTTGACAGATATTATTAAGCTAATTTATTGTACGAGAAAGTGGGTGTACTTATTTAAATGTGATTGGTGGGACATTGAAAATAAGAAGTTGGGAATACAGACTGACGACTACTTTACGAGCATAAATTTATCTCGAAAGTGGTTTAAGGACGACTCATTTGTCATCGTCAGCCAAGCCGAATAAGTATTTTACCTCGCTGATACCAAGTTAGGCAGATCTTGGCACGTGGTGCAGAAAATAAAGCACAGGAACATATTTGACATTCCCAAACCAGACGTTGAAGATAGCGAGGACGGGAGAAATGAAACGTCTAGGGTCGAAGAAGCATATTAAGAAGACATGTCATCTGGGGATAGAGGGACTGATCCAAATGTTGATATTGATGTGGTGCAATTGGACAGAGATGATGTGCCACCTGATCATGTTGATGCCTCAATAATACATGACATTGTTAGAGATGATAGCGGTTTCATTGATGACGACGTTGCAGACGATGAAGAGGAAATACTGATCAGCGATAGTGATTGTTAAGAAGAAATAGTCCTAAGCGATAGTGAGACAGACTACGATTATTAAATGTACACATGATTTTAATGTCATTTTTTAATTCGAATAATTTGATTATTACATGTATACATGTTTTATGAGTCATGATTTATTCCTTTAATTGACTTGTTTATAATTCACATTTGCAGTTGAGTCAATTTCTAATCATGTCCTCCTTAAATCGGAGCGTAACGGAAGCACGCAGCATACTTCATCAGCTATTGCAGATGGACTTTCTGGCCCTATCTTCTTCTAGTAGGACCAAAGAGATACCCGGTTTAGTCGATGAGTGTAGGGAGGAATATATCGACGATGACTAAGATGAAAGATTATACAATCTCAAAGAAATTTCAGACCTGATGGAGGAATATAACCACGAGAAACTTCATATAGAAGATCCGATTTTCTCACTTGCACATCTTAATGGAGTCCTAAGATACTAGATTTCTCCTATTGTGACTGACATGTTGGCTGTAACAATATCGAGTACTTCACACAACTTGACATATACTTCTGCAGCGTACGATAACTTATGCAGGGAGTACTTCGGATAGTTGATCCGAAGTTGTTTCGTATTACAATAAAATACATGTATTTAATATAGAATGATAATGTGTAATGGAATTTCTAAATTTTACTAGAATGTTTACGGTTTTATTATATTCTGTTTGCATTATAATGTAATGGTCTAATCATATTTTAATTATCTCTTTAAGTATAAACACAAATTCATTCTACTATCAACACTACTTGTATAATGTTTTAGTATATTCCACTTGCACTGTAAAGTTTAATGTGTTTATTATATTGATGTTCATACACTTGTACTGACATTGTTTAAATTTATAAGTTCGTAGTTCGCACATATTCAGTCATGACACTAGGTGGGAGATCAGGTCGTTCGCACACTGAATCTACCCCTTCCACCCATGATGCGAAGGAGACAACATCGACGTCACATGTTGCATCACAGACGTCTGATCCCTCGGTTGTGCATACACCGGGCACTGCATGTAACTATAAGCATATATTTCTTTTAATGACTTCTGTTTATTTTTAGACTTACATATTTCTTTTGCAACAGCATCATCGACCAGCCGACAAGGGCGTGGAATCACGCGTGGGTTAGTTTTAGAGCGACTTATGCGTGATGGTAGGGTGACGGTAGAGTTTTCACAAGACTGCCTTAGACTTATTGGGGACAATGCCAGATTATTTACGTCGGAGGTCAGTGTCCTATGCCGATCTCTGATCCCCGCCACCACCCCTCGTTAGGCAGACGTGACAGATGATGTGCGGCAGTTCATCCGTCAACGCCTTATGGTAAATTTTAGTAAATTAAATTTTCTTTTGTAAAAGTTCATTTACGGTTAAGTTATTTTCTTAATAAGTTTATTGCCTTAATCTATTATTTACGAAACTGTAGGATAAATTTGTCTTAGATTTGAGTGTTCCATACATTTCCCATGCCGTCGATGACATGGTCAGGGAGCGGTTCAAGGAGTATCGCGGAAAGTTACACCAATGGTACAAGCGGTGCAGGACCCCCGATGAGGTCGTACTGTTCACACCGCTGCACGTGACTATAGACGACTGGCGGATACTCTGCGAGAGATTTTTGTCTAAGAATTTTTAGGTAATATTTACATATTTATGATATCTTAAGGTAACAATTAAATACACAATTAGTAACAATGTATTATAAATAATGTGTTCAGAAGAGGAGCAAAATAATTTCTGTAAACAGGAAAAAGTTACAAGTGAACCACGTAGCTGGTTCAAAGTCATTTGTACGACATGGTAAGAAATTACTGGTGATTATTTAGTTGATATTTTCTTTCCATGCATTTATATTAACTCTATTGTCTTTTCGATTATGCAGCGAGATTCCGTCACCGGCCAGGAGCCTAGACCAGTAGACCTTTACAGAGGGACTCACTGTCTGCAGGAAAGGGATATTGGGTTCACCCTAGAGCCAGCGAGAATTTAGTAAAAATCCTTACATTGTAAAATTTAATTGCATTGATTTATTAAAATGTCGTTCGTTATGAAAATTCATATGTTTTCATTACAGGTGGCGATGAACACCATACACATTCAGTCCACTCCCAATGGTAGTCAGCGGAGTGAGTCAGATATCCTGAGCGAGGTGCTTGGCACCCATTCTGGATATGTGTGTGGGCTTGGCCATGATGCAAGCTCATGACACCCGCTAGAGCTGCCTCCAGCCGATCCGTCACTGGGGAGAGAGGCCTACGTCGAGCTGATATGGCAAAGAGAGATGTTCAGCAGCTACGGGTCGTCGTCGATGACATCAAAGAGCAGCTGGAGAGGCAGAGGGAGGAGGAGCAGAGGCGTAGGGAGGAGGAGGAGCAGAGGTGGAGAGAGGAGGAGTAGAGGTGGAGAGAGGAGGAGCAGAGGCGTAGGGTGGAGGAGGAGCAGAGGCAGAGAGAGGAGGAGTAGAGACGTAGGGAGGAGGAGGAGTAGAGGCGGAGAGAGGAGGAGAGGTGATGAGAGGAGCAAGAGAGGAGGATCGAGGAGATGTGGGTGAAGCATGAGCGACGGATGCAGGAGATATTTCAGGTTCTCGCTGTACGCTTTGCCACCGATGCCCCACTACCTCCACCTTCATCTTCATGATTTTTATTTTATTTTATTTATGATTTATTTTATATACGAACGTTAAACTTATATGTATTTGTGCGTAGATGTAGATAGGATTGTTTGTGTATGGATGGATGTGGTTTGTGTTTGGATGGATGTAGTTTGTGTTTGGATGGATGTGGATGTGAATATGATGAAAATGTATTGTAACAGGTGTATATCAGAAATTTTTTCCTGAATTTTGAAAATAAATGAAACCGGGAAGAAATAGATTATTACCGACGAAATATTTCGTTGGTAATAGTAGGTCCAAAACTTATACCGATGAAATATTTCGTAAGTACAAATTAATACAAAAATTTATACCAACAATCCAAAACTTATACTCGTCAGTAATGTTCGTTTATTTCATTGGTAATAGTGGGCTTATGCCGACGAACACTGTCGTTGGTATGATTATTTTATCGACGAAGATATTCGTCGGTATAAGCTGTGTTTACCAATGAAAGATATTATTCTCTTACTAAAATTAACATATTTTGCCGACGATTTTATTCGTTGGTATTTGTTTTACCATTGCCAACGAAGTCATATTTCGTCGGGAAAAGCCTTCAGCCATGGTCTTATTGCGATGAAAGATCTCGTCGGTAATAATTAGTACGATGAAAAAAAGATAAAATAACGACGAATTATGTCGTTGGTAAAAGAGCAATTTCCTGTAGTGTGCATTCGTACTGTGTCATCCGGGTCCTTGATGTGGGATTTGTTAGTCCAGTGTTAGCCTCACATTGATTGGGGAGTTGTCGTCTGGGTCGTAAACCCGAATAAGGATTAAGGGACACAAGTAAGGAGCCGATTTGGCCGCCCTGAGCCTAGTGATTCAGTTGAGACAACGTTAAAATGAGGGTACCCTAGCTTTCCCATTATGCTAAATGAATGGAATCTAATAACTACTCAACTAACATACGCATTCATTGCATTGCATTAGATAAGACTTGCGATTTGGCATTGGGCCACCTGTGAGGAAGTGTTGGCATATGCGAAATAGGCGTTGAAGTCGCTTTGGAGGGAGTGTTGTTTGGAAAGAGCATGCATCATGTCATATCTTCATACGCACATTTAACAAGAGTATTTAGAAACTGTTTAATTTCTTGTTTATCATTACCTGCGCTGATAATATTTGTAACTTAGGACTAATGGAACCACTGAGTTAGCTACTCACTCCCACCTGGGACGGTATGTTAAAACACCAACCAGGCAATGTTATCGATGCAGGTGATATCGAGATCTCCGGTGGGAGTACTTTATGTGTTGATTTTGGGTATGTATATTGTGGCTTGTATAATCCTCATTTGGGCAAACACTATTTTTTCTATTGTATTTTGACAGTTAGCCCTATATTCATTGATTTTTATTATCTCTACCTCACTTTGGATCCGCTAATTTAAATTGCACTACTTTGATCACTCGTGTGAAATTGTAACACCCCGGTTCTCGAAACCCGAGTACATTACTCGTTTTCCAAAAACCCAAGTATTAACCTTTAAAATATCTCAAATTTCACATACATTTTTTTTCTTTATCAGATTTAACCATTCAAGCGGAATAAAAACAATTTAAGTATAAGAGGGAGTCCAAATATACATAACCAAGGTTTTTAAGTGGTTACCCAAAAACCTATACAAACCAATTGTCTTAAGTTTTATAAACATAACAGTATAAATTAAATACAAATAAAATCAAGAATGAAGAGTCGCAAGATCATCTAACTCCTCCCATTCAACATGAACACCAGCATACGCGTCATCTACGTCCTGCACACTGAGTACGGTTCGTTAGTGTCAATGGCTATCCAGTGAGGTATAACACCCAAGATTTATCACAACATCAAGATAATTAATCATAGTTATCAGAGACAATATATAACAAATATTACAAAATGATTATCATGGAAATCAGGTGAGGTTCAACAAATACGCATTCATTACATAATCATACCAAATAATCTTGTTTAAATGCATGGATGTATGCACATGCTCACAGACCTGGGGATGCACATCCAACTGGTAAAAAGTCGCCTAAGGAGAACTAGCCACCGGAAAAAATACTCAAAGGTACACCCAAGGAGAACTAGCTACCCGGAAAAGACCATATAATATAGATCGCCCAAGGAGAATTAGTCACCTGGAAAAATACACAAGGTACACCCAAGAGAACTAACCACCCGGAAAAGACCGTAATAATACATAGATCGTCCAAGGAGGATTAGTCACCTGGAAAAATACGTAAAGGTACGTCCAAGGAGAACTAACCACCCGGAAAAGACCGTAATAATACATATATCGCCCAAGAGGATTAGTCACCCGAAAAAATACGCAAAGGTACGCCCAAGGAGAACTAACCACCCGGAAAAGACCATACTATATGCCATAAAATTGCATGATTAGCCCAACCATTTTATTCCAATTTCAAACAATCATTTTAAGAAAGCTCAAAGGTCACTATGGGGGGTTTGTCACCCAGCATAGGCTGACAGCTCAGGCATAGTGTCCCATTCCACCATCCCTGGCTCATGAGACTAACAACAGGATGTTTTAAAGGTGGCCTACTCAACTAGTGGCCAATTATAGTTATACAAGTGAGACTTATCATCGAAAGGTTATTTGAAAATGGTTCCTTAAAGCCACATAGGGCAAATATCAAATCAAGCCTCATAGGGCAAACAACACATCTAAAGGAGGTAATGAAAATGGATCCTCCCAACAGTCACTTAGACAACAAACGTTCTGCAAGATGATAAGCCCAAATCAAATTTTTCATTTAATTTATTAGACAAAATGACCACTAGTTCTAGGACCTCCAATCATTCCATCAAGTGATCATGAGTGATAAATCATGTATAATATCGATATAGCACATGCATAACTAAAGCATTAATTTCAAATTAAAATAGAAGTAATTAGATCTTACAACATATTTGA
Organism: Magnolia officinalis; assembly: GCA_021015155.1. Lineage (NCBI taxonomy): Eukaryota > Viridiplantae > Streptophyta > Magnoliopsida > Magnoliales > Magnoliaceae > Magnolia > Magnolia officinalis. Next base: position 84,375,497 of record JAJHSJ010000005.1, on the reverse strand, counting down.
ATATTAAATTTAAACCTACTATATCCATCATCATAAGGAATAAAATCAATAAGAGCGATGAACCGCATTAAGCAATTAATAAAGTAAATGAACAAAGATAAGTGAGCAAGACTAATTATCAAGATGTGGAAAAGCTTGAAGGGTGATCCTCACCTTCCAAGTCGTGTTGCAATATAATATTGAAAGGACGCAACTCAAGCTTCGAATTGAATCCTAACAAGGATTCCCAACATTAATAGTTAGATAATTCAAGACTTATTCAAACTAGACTTGAATTTGGATCTAGATCATATAAGATGGAATCCAATGGGATAATTTTGGACAACTTAATTTCCTACATTAAATCAGAAGGTGAATGTCTATCACACTAAATTTTTCTCTGGTTGTAACTCAATAGGAGATTAGAGATATCCTGAACACGGTCCCACTCAGATTTCGACTAGATGAGTCTAAACATGATTCTTAGGAATTACATTCCTAAATCTAATTATAAGATCTAAAATCATTAATGTATATTAAACTCTAATTAAGTTCAAATAGAACTATTTAAGAAAATGACTCACTTAGATGTTAGATTAAGTTGTCTTATACATGACTAGGCACCAACTCGATTTAAACCGAGTCAGCCCCAACCATGCTCCATCACTGAGTCGACCAGATCTGATTAAAAATGGATTGGATGAAAACTGAGTTGACTCAATTTGGTTCTAACCCCGACGATTTAAAACTTACTAAAATGGTGATAGTCTAGCCAAAGTAGAATAGACTCGAACCTGGTTGGAAGAGTTAGAATGCATAGGAACAGCTCCCACTCAGATCTGCATCGGGCAAGGATTGAGTCGACTCGATCCTAACTCCCAAGCTACCTATCTCTCTCTCTCTCTCCCTCTCATCTTCTCTCTTCTTCTTCTTTCTTCTTCTCCCTTCTTTTTTCCTTTCTCGTTTCTCTTTTTCTCCCTACTAAAATGCCCAACAGCTAGCTGACTCAACCGAACACAACCCAACTCACCAAAATCTGGTGCGATGGATTGAGTCCGCTACGGGGCGAGTTGCTGACTCGGCAGCAGCAACCCAACACCATCTTTCTTTTCTTTCTCTTCTTCTCATCCTATTTCTTCTTTCTTTCCCTTCCCTTTTCTCTCTTCTCATAGCCAGACAATCCCAAAATGTCTGGACTTGACTCTAACACAGCCCGACTTGGCAGACTTGGCCTAGGCTCGTCCTGAACTCGGGTCGAGTCTAGGTGTGGCACGGTGGCAGCGAGTAGTAGTGCATCTACCCACTCACTCTCTCCAGCTTCTTTTCTCCTCTCTCCCTGAGTCTTGTCCCCTGGCCAGACAGAGCCCGAACTCGGCCCCGCCTCATACAACAACTCGATCGGGCCACCTGGAGCAGCAGCTTGGTGCGGCAACAGGACCTCTCTCCACCATAGTTTCTTCTCTTTTCTCTTTGCATTTTCTTTCTTCTTTTCCAAACGTGCTCTATAAGGTCTGATCAAGGCCAAACACAAGCGAAATCCACCTACGCTTGAACCATTCCTCGGTGGAGAAGAAGACCGTTGTTAATGGCGGATTCAAATGCCGACCATCTTCCTTTGAAACGGCGTCACTGGAGGGTCTAGACCTTCCATGTGATGCTGGTAGAAGTAAGAAAATGGAGCTCTAGGTTCATTTTCGTGGTGGGTTTGAAGGGAGGAAGAAACGGCTGGTTGTCCTCTCTCTCTCTTCCTTTCTTTCTATTATAGAAAACCTAGTTTTTGGAGGGCTAGGATCCTGTCAGTGGAGGGCTGAGATTATTGCAGCCAAAGCACGCGGATTGCCAGCATGGAAAGTAAGCGGAACGGAGTTTTTACAGTTTTTGGAAAGAGTCATGCGTACAACGTGATTTATGGCCGAGATTGTTCTTACACAAGTGCACGTTTTATGGCGAATCACCGTGGTTCTATTCTATTACGGGTTTTCTACAAGATGAACGGTTCAGATCATTGATATGATCTCAGATGGGAGTCACAGATCATGACTATGAACGGCGTCCGTTTGAACTCTGCTCCTGTTTGTGTGCATGTGGTCGAGCCATCACGTTATATCTTGATAGGGTTTTGGTTAGAACTCCTGCCCGGACTAGATGAATGGTTCTGATCGAAGGTATGATCTCAAATGGGGCCCACTTGATCAAGACTTACGGACACAACCCGCTCGCTGGCTATTTTAAAAGAAAAAGAAAAGAGGGAAGTGGCTTCCCATTTCGAAAAGCATCGGTTCAACACACTGTTGACCCGTTTATTGGTTTGGTGTATGGCAGGTGCGCCCTTACTGCAGTACACACACATTAAGTGTGCGGCCCACGGTCATGTCTATGGCCAATCCACCCTGTCCATTCCATTTGGAGGGCTCAATCAGAGCCTTTGGCCAAGTATCAGGCAGAATCAAAGCTCAGGTGGACCATGTTAACTGAAATAGGGCCGTTAGATGCCAATTATCGTTGATCCGACGGATGGATTGTCACAAGTCTGAAAATCGATGGTCAAAAAGTTGTTAGGGGATCATATGTACGTTTTTACTACAATTTCTCAACGTAGTATATTACTAGAAGTGTAGAGTTTCGTTACTTAGTTATAAATTATTTTATTTTATTATTATTAATTATCTGTATATTTTACATGTCGGACCCACACTTCGTGGTAGGTAACTTAAGTTTAGGATTGCTTATTATATAAATGGACCACTTCAAGGGATAGTCCAATTCACTATCCCTGACATTTAGATGATTCAAGTAATTTAAATGGTTGGATCTTTTAATTTAAGGGTGGAGATTTCTACCAACGGTCCTAAGGGTCCTAGGGTTCCTCTAGATGGGGATTCATGGTTGAACTAGTGGTCTAATGGTCTAAGTCTGATGAACACTACGATGTAGATATTGGATTACCAGTTTTCTTTATATTTTCTTATTTTGTAAAGCGGTTGGTGAGTGGAGTTCTTCTTAAGTTTCAATGGTCTCCCAGAATGATCTTAGTCTTGACTCGATGAGAGTTATAACTAATGAAATTTTCTAGGATTGTTCATGGGTATCAAAGATAGTCTCTTTGTGAATTTACTGATGATGATATCTATATTGTGTGTTCCCACCTGACTAAATAGTTCCTACGGTTAAATGGCAACACCCGAGTACGCGAAAGTACGGTGTGTTACAGAAATAAATGTGAATTTGAACGATGTCACACATGCATTTTCATTTGGCTCACACCCGGGAACTCGGGACCAGAGTCTCTGTACTCGGGTGCCGATTTTCGGGGCGTTATAGGTAACCTTCTCAAACCCATACAAATAACATGTTCCATAAGAATTAACTAAGCTAAAAGAATGAATGTATTATGTTATAAATGTAGGTTTAATTATATTAGTTTTTTAGAACAAAACCCTCACAATCTTCTGCTTGCTCTAAAACTATTCCACCTTCACTCGTACTCCCATATTATAAACATAGGCACTAAACAAATGATTATATAATGTGTTAGTTAAAGAATTTGTAATATTATTTGTTGATGCTACCAGCAGAACCTTTATAGTCTTGTCCTCCACATATTCTTAATTTATGTGATACTTTTGGTCAACATACTTCGTCTTGTCATTGTCATGGTAACATGGCTCCTTGTATTGTGCAACCTCACTTGTGTTGTCGCAATATATAGGCAATAACCTATCGACCCATTGACAACATGGATCTTTGAGGTGCACTTCTTGAGATGACCTCCTTAGACACTTCACCCATGACCACATACTCTACTTCCATAGTAGAATGTGTGATGTCACGCCCCAAACTCGGAAACCGGGCTCACGAAATTCTCGATTACTGAATCCGGTGCCGATAGCCTCCGTGGTACCCCATTCTCGGCTCCCAACGCCTATACGCCAGATTCCGATTTTGAGATCCTACAAGGAGGATTTTCCTGTGTACATTTATCTCGTAAGAAGCATAACCACAAGTTTACCTAAATCACAAAGACAACAACAACATCACATATCCACTAATATAAACATTTGAATACATTGCGGAAAGGGAAATACATATATCGAAAATCAAGCTCCAGAAGACCGCTGCACGCTCCAATCTCAATGCTGCTGCAACTTAACATCACCTGCATGCATTTATCGTGCATAAGCTTATAGAAAGCTTAGAGGGTGGTATAAGTGTGTGCACAAGGTAAGTGTTAAGTATTCAATACAATGCCATGATCATACAATATCAGAAATACTGGCAAGATCATGAATCATACGATATCGGAGTAAGCGGAAATACTGCAAGTCTATAAATCATTCAATATCAGAATATGCAATGCATATTATAATGAGGCAAATATCATATACTGAGGATGCAATGCAATAAGCAAATCCTGCTAAGTCCGTCTAGGCCATATAAGTGTAGAAACATGGTAGCCCAAAATGCTAAATGCTGCGGATGTAATGCAATATGTGATGCGAATGAAATGACCAAGCTGGAGTGTGAGGTCGGGATGATAGTACGTAGTATTACAGGCTATGGGGTCCATCACAAGAGACTTCTATCCAAACCAGTCTCATACCTAAATTTGGATAGCCAGAAACAATGTAGTAGACTCCTGATCTCAGTTTAGTCACGCCCCAACCGAAATCCTTGCCATTACGAAGGTACACAACAATTAGTTGCACACCACCAACCCGAGTGGATAGTGAATGAATGAATAAATATGTAACTCCTACTAAATAAGTCCACATATCAGTACGGTTCCTCTATGGAAAATCACGGGGGTCTAGTACACTCCAAACCAGATTGCCGCCACATCGCGCGCAATAAGGTGAGTGAAAGAGACCTCACTATCCGCCTGCCAATATCGGGCCCGGCTCATCGATAGCGGACCCATTCCTCGAGCTGGTCAAACTCAGTCTAGCTTTGCCCCCTCCTCTCGGGCAGGTAAGGCCGCACCCCTTTCCAACCGATCACGACACAGTGGGAGACGCGCCCTAACGGTATACGACCCTCATGTGCTCATGCATCCACTCGGTCTAGATGTTGGAGTAACCTCTGGAACCAAGAGGGTTTAGGGAATTTCACTCAGGGATATCTATAGCACCCTATATCGAACAAATTTTTGGTGTCCCATCTGACCATCCACGATATGCCTGTGGAGGCTACGGCTCTGATGTCGGTAGGGCGTACTGTAATCATAATCACACAATGCAAGATGCATGAGTCACATAGTCCAATCATTCATCAATCCAGCGCATACCGTGCGCTCATGTGGGGTAACTCCACCTATTAGGGAGTCCTATGAACAACCTGCCCTATGGCATATGCAATGGCCAACCATATCTCATAACAAACATGCAGATGATACGTATGGGCACGTATCGTGATGCTATGCTGTCACATACTCATAATCGGTATCGATAACCGACATCGATAATCGGCCTATTAAAGGGCCTAAGGGAAGGTCGGACATTTAACCATCATTGCCCATTAATGTGGTCATTTAACCAACATTGCTCCCAAGGAGTAGCCTATATAGAGCCAAACATATAGTGGGCCCATAGCCTCACATAAGGGCCTAATATACATCACAATGGGCCTCGCTCAAGGGCCACATATACATCACATCAGGCCTCATCAATGGCTACAATTACATCAGAACGGGGCCCCATACAATCACAATGGGCCACCTACAATCTCAATAGGCCTTACACAAGGGTCTTATACATCAAGTGGGTCGCATCACATGGGTCTTAAACACATCACTATAGGTCGCACACACGGGTCTAATACACATCACTATGGGCTGCTCATATGAGCCTAATACACATCACTATGGGTCGCATCACATGGGCCTAACACTCATCACTATGGGCCTAACACACACCACTATAGGCCGCTCACATGGGCCTAATATACATCACTATGGGCCGCATCACATGGGCCTAACACCTAACACACACCACTATGGGCCGCATCACATGGGCTTAATACACATCACTATGGGCTGCATCACATGGGCCTAATACACATCACTATGGGCCGCTCACATGGGCCTAATACACATCACTATGGGCCGCAACACATGGGCCTAACACCTAACACACACCACTATGGGTCGCATCACATGGGCCTAATACACATCACTATAGGCCGTTCACATGGGCCTAATACACATCACTATGAGCCGCATCACATGGGCCTAATACGCATCACTATGGGCCGCTCACATGGGCCTAATACACATTGTTATGGGCCGCATCACATGGGCCTAATACCTAACACACACCACTATGGGCTGCATCACATGGGCCTAATACACATCACTATGGACCGCTCACATGGGCCTAATACACATCACTATGGGCCGCATCACATGGGCCTAACACCTAACACACACCACTATGGGCCGCATCACATGGGCCCAACACTTATCATTATGGGCCACATCATATGGGCTTAACACACACCACTATGGGGCCGCATCACGTGGGCCTAATACCCATCACTATGGGCCGCATCACATGGGCATAACACTCATCACTATGGGCCACATCACATGGGCCTAACACACACCACTATGGGCCGCATCACGTGGGCCTAATACACATCACTATGGGCTGCATCACATGGACCTCGAATACATCATAATGGGCCTCACTCATGGGCCTCATATACACAACAGGTGGGCCCTGCACTTGGGTCTCAAATACCTAATATGTGGGCCCTACACATGGGTCTCATATGCATCAAATGGGCCATGTATCTGGGCCTCGAATACATCAAATGGGCCACGCGTCATGGGCCTAATATATATCACAATGGGCCTTGCCCATAGGCCACAAATACATCACAATGGGCCTTGCCATGGGCCTCGGATTCAAGCAGGTGGGCCCATCATATGGGCCTTAAATATAAGGCAGGTGGGCCCTATCACATGGGCCTCAAATACAAGGCAAATGGGCCTTATCACATGGGCCTCAAATATACATCATGATGGGCCTCATGGATGGGCCGCACTAATGGGCCTCAAGTGGGCTTGGACCCCATAAAAAAATCATTTCAATAGTTATAAGTGTAACATGTGTATCACTATACACTATCATTCCATAGGGCACATGGCCCACTAATGATGATCAACACTGTCCAAACATTGTCCAGGTAAATTAGCACCATCCAAACATTTCTCATGTAAATCAGCACCATCCAAACATTGTCTATGTAACTCAGCACCATCCAAACATTATCCACATGAATCAGCATCGTCCAGCCATTGGACAACATCATCCAAACATTGTGCAACACCGTCCAGACAGTCTGGACGGTGTCGAATATCACATATATCATGATGGGCTACACCACCATCCAAGTATGGACGGTGTGGATGGAGTTCACACAGCAGCTGGGTCCCACATGCTGCTGACGTCAATACAATAGCTATAGCGCTGCTGTATGAAGCAGCGGATGCTGCTTCAAACAACGCAGGTGGGTCCCACGTGGGGCCCACCAATTTATAATATAATATTTATTATTATTATTATTATTATTTACAAGTCAGCGTCTAGACCTGTGGTCTTCCTAATCTGGACGGACGGTGTGGATTATCCACATAGGGTCCATGTGATGGACGACAGGGATGTAAGACATGTACATCAAGGTGGGTAATCTGGACGGTGGGCTGATCCGAAGCATACATCATGGCGGTCACAGCAACGTCCAGATGGACGGTGCAGATAAATACATCACAGTGAGCTCCAACCAAATGGATGGGGCGGCGTGGATCAAAGGGACCCATAGAACTTGCTGCTTGTCAAAACAACATCATTAAGGTGGGGTCCACACGTGGCCAAACTGATGGATGGCTGGACAAATACATGCATCAGGTGGAGCCACGTCCAGGCAGCTGGATCGCCTGGATACAACACATTCATGGGCCCCACGTCCGTGCAATGAACGACATGGATATACATCACTGTGGGTCCAGCACCATCCATAGGTTGCTGGACGGTGTGGATCTAACACACACTTCTGGTGGGTCCCTCATTCAGCACCGTCCATCAAGGTGGACCATTGCATAAGGAAAAAGAGAGAGAGAGAGAGAGAGAGAGAGAGAGAGAGAGAGAGAGAGAGAGAGAGAGAGAGATTGGGTGGAGGAGAGGCCCCGCCACTATGGGCCCCTCAATACAGAGCATACATCAAGATGAGTCCCACCATAAGTGGGCCCTCAAATCATCAAATCCAAACAAAATCACCCACTTTTAATTATGGACTTCTCCTCCCATCAACGCATTCTAGAGCTTCAATGGATGAGATTCAACGGTCGAGATGAAGCTTGGATGGTGGAGATGGGAGGTAGGAAGGTGGGCCACACTAGCTTCTCCTCTCTCCCATGGAAATGTTGGACGTCGTTGGGTTGCTTAGGAAAAAATGAGAGAGAGATGAGAGAGAGAGGGATGAGTGATGGATGGGGTAAGTGATGGGTGTACTTGGTTATAAGAGAAAGTTGACTTTGGGGTTGCTTGGGGATGGGGTGTGAGGTGATGTGTACTTGACATGAGATGTGATTGATGGGATTGATTTGAAAGCTCTCTCTTGAGTTTTACAACTACGCGGTATTTTTCCTTCAAACTGAACGCCGGCCCACATCTCCTGGCCTAGGTATCGCCTCAACGCGTAATATGCGGCGTCGGAACCGCGGCGACGGCGCAGTCGCAAGGATATAAGTCTCGGGTCGAGCCAACTCTGGAATACGGGATATGACTCAGGGTCACGCGCAAATGCCGATTACAGATCGCGAGTCGCTGGAATTCGACCGGGAGGACCGCGGAAGCCTATGGAACGGTACGGTTTAGGATACAGGCCTGACATGTGATGCACTTTTATTGGTACTATATCAACTGTCTACAACACTCACTACCAACTTGTTAAACACTTAACATCATGTTCTCCTTGAAAGTCTCCATCGGTGTATTCGATTATGGATTGATGCTTAACATCGCAATCTGCTCGAAAGTCTACATCGATGTATTCGATTATGGATTGATGCTCATGCCGATAAACCAAGAAAAATCCTTTATTCTTGAAAGACAGTTTTTGAAAAAGGATTTCCAGGCGGCTTTTTTATCAAAATCGGCAAAAACCAACCATTAGAGCATAAATTAATTTGATTGGGTTTTGCTTGGCATTTTAGCTTCTAGTTTGGCAAATTGGAGGTGAAATGGGGTTTACAAAGTACATCCAAACACAAACAATTGTTTGGATTAAAAAGGAAGTGGATTGGCTGGTGTACCACACATCAGCTATATAGCTGGTGTAGATACGTGTCATGCGAAGACGAGAGCCGACGCTCCTTGAGGTCCGAGTTGTATGGACGGTTCAAATGAGATCAAAGTTACATGGCCCCACAATGATGTATTTATTATATCCATACCGTTCATCCATTTTTCAAGATCATTTTAGAGCATTAGATAAAAAATGAATCATATCAAAGGTCAAATGGACCACACTAAAATAGCAGCGAGGATAATGATTTTCACCGTTAAAAAATTCGTAGGGCCCGCCATAACATTTATTTTGCATCCAATCTGTTAATAAGGTTAAAAATACATGGATGAAGAGTAAAAACAAATTTCATATTGATCGGAAACTTCTGTGACCCCCAAAAGGGTTTTAATGGTAGACGTTCAATCCACCACTGTTTTTTTTTTTTTTTTTTTTTTTTCACAGTGTGGTCCACTTGATCTTTAGATCTATCTTTTTTTTTTTTTTTTTTTTTTTTTTTTGGCTCAAGCCTTAAGACAAGCTCGCCAAATGGATGGACCATTTGAATATAACACATACCTCGTGATTTGGCCCACATAACTTGCTGACGTCAATACACCAGCTATATAGCTGGTGTCTCGTACACCAGCCAATCTGCTTCCAATTAAAAAGAGCACTTACACTTTAAATCCCTTAAAAATAAACATTCATTCATGAGGGACAGTCCTAAAAGCCATTCTAATATCCAAAACATAGGTGGGCCACACTACAGGTAACAATGTAAAATCATGTCTAAAACCTTAAATTCATGTGGGATCGCCTGCATGAATCTTGAAATTTCCTGATGTTGGGGCATCATAGGAACCTTTATTGGTAGGACTCCCCATATCGACTGGTCCTATTGTAGCCCACCTGAGTTTTGATTAAGCCTGATTTTTGGGCCATGGTCCAAACACAAGCAGTACCTAATGGACGGATTGAATCTTTACACGAGTGTTTTCAAAGTATATACCCTTCCGACTAGGCCTACATTTTCCTTGCACCGGTTGACTCAGCCAAGCAGCAATATTAACCAATTGGCACCCGTCCAACTCGCTAGGACCAACGTTTTGTGGGGCCACTATGATGTGCATCTAAAATCCATTACGTTCATAAGTGGGGTCCACATGTTTGGCCCCTTTCTTAAAAAAAACCAGACCAAAATAGAGCTCATGTGGACCACAACATAGGAAACAACACGGTAGGACGTCCGGCCATAGAAATATAGCCAACCCCAATAGTCGGACAAAAAAAAAAAAAAAAAGCTTAGTTTTTGGTTCATGATACATCTAAACTACAACCCATAATTTAGATGGTTTAGCTTAATTTACTTGGTCTTAGTTAGGATAATTAAAAAATAAGCTTGGTTCAGGTAAACATGGACATTTGTATTCGTTGGGAGCTGTGGAAGCAAACATCGAGCAAAATCATATATAAACAAAAGATAAAATCAACCACGAAGAACATATGATTTTATGTAGAAAAAATTCTTGTAGGAAAATATCATGGCACAAAGTGATAAGAAATCCATTATGAAAACGAATTACAAGAGATAGAATCGACTTACAGTTGCAAAAAATCAATCTCAAAACCCTAACTTTCCTTTAGAATAAGTTATCGTTCACTTAAGATTCCCCTAATCCTACATTACACACACATATATAGTGCTACATTTGGAATAGGAAATAAATCGCATAATTATGCAAAAATGCACGCGTCATCAATCTAACCATCATTCGATTGATATCGATCAAATAATTCTTGATCGATTGAGCCTCGATGTTTGATCAATCGAGCATGTTCAAAAGTGTCTAGATATATATATATATATATATATATATATATATATATATATATATATATATATATATATATATATATATATATATATATTTGAATTTTCTTGATCAATCAAACCTATATTATCTATCGATCGAAACTACCAAAAACTGTCCATCGAACAAACTTATATATTCAGAGTATTATCGATTGATCGAAACTACCACAAACTATCTAGCGAGCAAACTCATATACTCAGAGTATTATTTGATCGATCAAACTAGACTGTCGACTGATTTAGCATAAATTGAAGACACTGATTTCAACAGTATTTCTCCTTATTTGTCTATTTGCTGGCCACAAAAATTAAAAAGGTTACGATTGTCCTATGGATGAAATTTCGGAGAATGATCCATATTAGACACAACAGATCAATGTTCTGAATCATTCAGTGATGGGCCCCACATTTTAAAATTGAAAAAGCATTCGTGTTGTTGGGGGCTATTGCCCAGAACGTTAGGATCTAGCCTCCCAAAAACACCAGAATTATGGGATAATAAAGTAATGAAATAAATCAAAACACAAACCACACGGCATGAGAGATTTTTATGTGAAAAACCCTCAAAGAGGTAAAAAACCACGGGACCTAGTCCAAAGCAACAATCTACTATGAAGTAGAACGTTACAACCGATCACAAGCATACACCGCTTGGATCAAACCTTCTTCATCCACGCAGGAGCGACTAGACAATAAGAGAATAAAAGAAGAACGGAGAGATCTCACCGATCACGAGGACGTAGAAGCATTAAGATGTCGAGTGCATAGTAGATCACGTTTACGAGCATAATCTCTCTTTCACAAGCTTCCTCTCTCTCTCTCTCTCTCTCTCACACACACACACACACACACACTCACCTTTAATAGCCCTAAACCCTTTAGCAAACCCTTGCAAAGCTTTAAGAAACTCTTTTGCATACCCTAGAATAGCCTAGGGACCCATATTTATAGTTTAGAAAACTCCTTTTCGTACCTCTGTGAAAACCGCCTCAAATTTACACAGTTCGCACAAAATCTAGACACGAATCTGCGTAACTTCGACTGGTCGAGCACCTCCCTCGACTGGTCGAGCACCACAGAGTCCTAAACCAATTTGCTCACTGGACTTTGAGTTGAGCACCACTCGACCGGTCGAGTGAGCTCGTTCTCTCCTCTTTCTGAAAAGAAAAAATCCATCAAATCTCTCCCTTTCTGACTCAGGAGGAATTCACCTTCTTCAAACCAGCCTGGTTTCTACAAACCTCAAACTTGCTCTTGAGCAAAGCCTTGGTCATCATGTCTGACCCATTATCATCCGTGTGGACCTTCTCAAGCCGTAACACCTTCTGTTCCAAAGTATCCCTGATCCAGTGATACCGAATCTCTATGTGCTTCAACTTGGAGTGCTGACTTGGATTCTTACTCAAGTGTATAGCACTTTGACTATCGCAATAGACCACGTGCTGCTCCTGCTTCAGGTTAAGTTCCTGTAGGAACCTCTTCATCCAAAGCATCTCTTTACAAGCTTCTATGACCGCAATGTACTCAGCCTCTGTCGTTGACAATGCTACGACCTTCTGTAGCTTGCTCTGCCAAGAGACCGCTCCCCTGCAAACGTAAACATGAATCTCGATGTAGACTTCCTAGAGTCTATGTCACCTGCCATATCTGCATCTGTGTAGCCCTTTAACACAGGTTTTTCGTCACCATATCATAGGCTCAACATGGATGAGCCTTTTAGATACCGCAGTATCCATTTCACCGCTACCCAATGTTCTTTGCTAGGATTGGCAAGATACTGGCTGACAACACCAACCGCATATGCTATGTCTGGGCGCGTACACACCATAACATACATCAAAGTTCCTACTGTTGATGCGTAGGGTATCTTTTGCATCTCATCCACCTCTGCCTTCGTCTTGGGACACTGTCTGTCGCTCAATTTGAATTGACCATCTAGTGGAGTACTGACCGGCTTTGTTGCATTTATATTGATCCGCTCTAGGACTTTCTCAATATACCGCTCTTGTGACAGCCAAAGCTTCCTACTGCTTCTGTCACGGGTTATCTCTATTCCTAGGATCTGCTTAGTTGGGCCCAAGTCTTTCATCGCGAACGACTTGCCCAACTCCTGTTTCAGCCTATCAATCTTCTTGATGTCTTTTCCCATGATGAGCATATCTTCTTGATGTCTTTTCCCATGATGAGCATATCTTCTTAATGTCTTTTTCCATGATGAGCATATCATCAATGTATAACAACAGAACTAAGAATTCACCATCTGACAACTTGCACGTGAACACACAGTGGTCCGACTCCGTTCTGTCATACCCATGCCTTAACATGAATGAGTTGAACTTCTTGTACCATTGCCTTGGAGCTTGTTTCAGGCGATACAAGCTCTTCCTCACCTACACATCATATGCTTTTTGTCCTTGACTTCGAACCCCTTTGGTTGGTGCATGTAGATCTATTCTTTCAGGTCACCATGGAGAAAGGCGGTTTTAACATCTATTCACACCCCAAGTATAGGGTTGCGATGTAGTAATAATCTCGGTAAGACCGAGGTCGAATCCATAGGGACTGAACCTTGTACGTAATTTGAAAATAACTAGAATTTAGAACTAGAATAAGATGTAATCTAAATCAGGAAAATGTAGGAGAATAATGGTGAACTTATTGAACTAAAACTTATAAATTTAAAGGTGGGAAACTAGGGTGCCAATGATCCACTTGTAGAGATCAAGGAGATCTACGCTTGATTTATGAACTCAACTAGACTTTGAGTCCCATCTTCATCCAGTTGGAAGATATATCACTAAAACTTAATATGAACTTCATTTGATTTAGTTTTCAAAGAGATGAAAGGTATAAGAATTAGAGATGATTCCATCAAAAAACCATGCCCATGAGACAAGGTAAACAACATAATTAAACCAACCCACAACCAATCAAAAAGATGTATGAATGTTAGGAAGGATTCCATCATCCAACCATGTCCAAGGGGCAATGGTGAACAACAAGGCTTCCTAACTTCACAATCAAATAATGGAAAGGGAATACTTAAAGCCATCACAGATTTATTGTAATTTAAGTCACAACAAACCATTAAAAACTAAAGGCATTCCTTATAATCAAACTAGAATCAACATCAATTCAAAAGCATGAATTCAAGCCGTATAATCCTTCCCATCACGCCACAAGCTTCACCTCTTAGCCCTAATTAAGAGGTTTAGCCTGACATGATTAGGCTAAATTTCATAAGCATCATAAAATAGTAAAAGAAGAAAACAAATATGAACTTTCTCTCTCTTTCTCTCTTTCTTGTGCAGACGTTCCAAGGATCGGACCCCCTCTCACATTTTCTCTCTTTCTTATAGGAGCAATGCAGGGATGCGGTGGAGATGTCGGTTGCAAGGAACCGACATTGCTTACGCACAAGAGGCAGTGGAACGTTGTTGCTCTGTTTTTACACAAGAGGTGCTTACGTTCGACCCGCGTTTGGCGCGGATTGGCCAACCGCTTTGGAGATCTAATTTCTTGGTTGTGGTTATATTCTACCTTGCACAGGGTTGGACGATCTAGATCGTCTGTTCGATCACAGCTATGGATGTACAACGACCCAGATCATTCGGGTCTCACGGATGCTGTCATTGCGTAATATATGTGAAAAAGCTAATTTTACATTAACTGTGGGGCCCACATGCCTTGGTTTTTGAAGAATCAGCGCCGTCCAATGAATTCCCCTTGAAAAACCAGTAAGGAATGGACGATTTTGGATTGGATTCGGTGTGGCCCACGGATTTTCCATTCTCCCGTCCATCCTGCGTTTGAACGAGCTCTTCCTGTGTGCGCGTGCATTAATGCAGATGGTCACCATGGTTATGGTCGACGCCCCCCCCCCCCCCTGGATGCATTGATCGGTTCGGATCATCAACCTGGATGATGATGGTGGCCCATTGACGTTCAACTGCAACTCCCTGTTCGAGCCTTCGCAGCAGAGGAAACGGTTTTGGAAGAAACGTCGGTCAGCACATGCTGACCGACTTTTATTTATTTAGTGCACGGCAAGCGTGCACACTCCATGTGCACTCTAGCATTGGTGTAGGCCCCATGGTGATGTTGTGATAAATCCACACTATCCATTTGTTTTGTCACATCATTTAAGGGTTTGAAACTGAATTTGAAGCATATCCAGATGTCAGGATGGCCCTAAATCAGGATTTTAGGGCTGATCTGTCTGTTGGGCCATTTCTACAAGGGTCCAATCGCTGAAATTTGACATGTACGGCTAATTTATAGTCCTTAGGCCAGATATAAAGTTTCGAGCGAAACGGAAGGTGGGCACCCTGTGATCTTGCAATCTAGACGAATTTCAGGCCTATTTAGTGTGAACTACTTGATTTTCTTGAATATCGGGCGTGTAAATTCTTCGATCTCAGTCCCCTGGAGTCCGTCCCTTTCCTTGGTGACTTCAAAGCGTCAAATCCATGCTTTTAGTACCCTTTTTCAGTCCATGCTCGAAAATACACCTTGCATCACAAACACAATTAAAATAGGGCGTTAAACGGTATCATACTCGTAAAATCGGATAATAACTGGGGTCTAATATGCAATATTTGACCCTCAACAACATCTAACTGCTCTATCTCCATATTTATGCTAGCCGCCAACCCAAGCAACACCCGTATGGATGTCATCTTCACCACTGGTGAGAATATCTCCTCGAAGTCTATACCTTTCCTCTGACCGAACCCTTTCACTACAAGTCTGGCCTTGAACCTCGTTTGTGAATTCTTCTGCTCAATCTTCTTTCTGAACACCCACTTGTTGCTCAGAGCTTTCTTGCCCTTAGGCAATTTCACCATATCATAGGTGTGGTTCTTATGCAAGGATTCCATCTCCTCTTGCATAGCTTCAACCACTCCCCCTTATGCTCGTCGGTTAGGGCCTCAGAATAATCTTCTGGCTCTCCCCCATCAGTGAGCATAATGTACTCATGCAGCGAATACCTCTTGGACGGCTGTCTGTCCCTAGATGACCTCCTCACCTGTGGCTTAACAGGTGGATCAGGTGGGAGCTGCTCCCTCGGTCCATCTTTTGTAGGAACTCCCTTGTCCTCTGCACCTTGTTGTACTCCCCCGTCATCAGGCACCACGGGAGGAATAATCGGATCCATATCCTCTAGCTCTCCTAAACTAGGCTACGTCTTTTCTAGCTTACAAATGTCTTCAATACATTGGTCTTCAAAGAAAATCACATCTCTGCTCCTGACGAGTTTCTTCTCAGTCGGATCCCATAATCTGTAGCCGAACTTTTCATCACCATACCCAAGAACAGACATTACCTGATCTTCATATCGAGCTTGGACCTCTCGTCCTTTGGTACGTGAACGGATGCCCTGCATCCAAACACCCTGAGATGACTGTACGATGGATCTTATCCAGTCCATACCTTCTCGGGTACTCCATTCAATGGGGCTGATGGAGACCTGTTTATCAAATACACTGTCGTGTGCATTACTTCTCCCCAGAACGTCTTGGGCAACTTCGCATGGGATAACATGCATTTGATTCTGTTTACAATGGTGCGATTCATTTGCTCAACCACACCATTATGCTGGGGGGTCTTAGGAACCGTCTGTTCATGCCGTATACCCATGGACTTTCAATACTCATGAAAGTCACCGATGTATTCACCACCATTGTCAGTGCGAATGCACTTCAATGATCTACCTCTCTCTCTCTCTCTCTCTCTCTCTCTCTCTCTCTCTCTCTCCCATAGCATGAAATAATTTAAACACACCAAAGACCTTGTCATTGGATTTCAAAGCATAAACCCAAACCCTCCTAGATGCATCATCTATAAAAGTCACAAAATACAATGCCCCACCCAAGGTATTTTTTCCTCATAGGATCACAAACATCAGAATAAACCAAATCTAATGCATGCACTTTATTAACATGAGAAACAGATTTAACAAATGAAACTCTATGTTGTTTCCCCAATAAATAATCAATACAGGTTTTGAGAGGTATACCTGTCACGTCTGGAAGGAGCCGCTTCTTCGCTAGTAGCTGAAGCCCTTTTTCACTCATGAGGCCTAGACGCCTATGCCACATGTCAGTATCTGAATCTTCTGTTGCATTCAACCCACCCTTGCACACACTGACACTTGTCTTGTAAAGGGCTCAACACTTCTTTCCTCTGGCCACGATCAATGAACCCTTGATGAGCTTCCAGCACCCACCAACAAATCGACTTTCATAGCCATCATCATCCAACCTTCCCGTCGACATCAAGTTGAGCCGAAGGTCTGGAATGTGCCTCACATCCCTGAGAACCAATGTGCAGCCCACATCGGTCTTTACACAAATATCACCGACCCCTACGATCTTCGATACGCCAAAATTTTCCATCTTCACGGTCCCATAGTCACATGACTTGTAGCTTATAAAGAAGTCTCTGCGTGGAGTCGCATAAAACGAGGCTCCCGAGTCTATCACCCAGTCGGTGTCCTGACTCATAGCCGTGAGACAAACATTATGATCTGCTGAAAGAATAACTACAACGTCGCCATCTGAAGCGACCGCAGTGGAGTCTGATTCATCTTCCTTCTCCTTTCCTTTTCCCTTCTTGTCGTTCTTCTTATTACGACATTCATGCTTGTAGTGGCCCTTCTTGCCATAATTTCAGCATTCAACATCCTTTCTGGTACTCGACTTGCCTCTTGATTTATCCCGAGCCTTCCCGCCCTTTCTGTTCTTTTCTCTCCCCCATTCTTGTGTCACAAGGGCCTCTTGCTTAGTAGACCCCTGAGACTACTTCCTTGTCTCCTCATTGAAGAGACAGCTAGTTACCTGTTCCATGGACACCTTTTCGTCTGGCGCGGAGTTACTTAGAGACACCACCAATGTCTCCCAACTATCAGGCAATGAGCTATGAAAAAGTAAAGCCTGTAATTCATCATCCAGGACCATCTTCATAGTGGAGAGCTAGTTCAATATATTGCTGACTTCATTTATGTGCTCAGCCACAGAACCGCCATCTTTGAACTTGAGATTCACAAGTCGTATTATCAGAAAAATCTTATTGTCGGTTGCTTCCTCTCATATAATCCTTGCAATTTCAGCCATAGGCTAGCGGTTGAGGTCTCCGTAAACACATGGTGGAATACGGAATCGTCCAACCATTGTCTAATAAACCCCACCACCTTTTGGTCCAATTTCTTCTAATTATCATTTGTCATATCCTTTGTTTTTGCTGATATGCCTAAGATTGGAGCATACAAGTCCTTGCAATAAAGCAAGTCTTCCATCTTAGCCTTCCATATGGTCCAGTTAGAACCATTGAGACTAATCATCCTTGATGAGCCACCTTCCATAATTCAAATCAATCCCACTCCGTTTAATAAACTAATAGCTCTGATACCACTTTGTTGGGGGCCGTTACACAAAACCTTAGGACCTAGCCTCCTAAAAACACCAGAATAATGGGATAATAAAGCAATGAAATAAATCAAAACACAAACCACACGACATAAGAGATTTTTATGTGGAAAACCCTCAAAGAGGTAAAAAAACCACGGGACCTAGTCCAGAGCAACAATCCACTATGAAGTAGAACGTTACAACCGATCACAAGCACACACTGCTTGGATCAAAACTTCTTCACTCACGCAGGAGGGGATAAACAATAAGAGAATAAAAGAAAAACGGAGAGATCTCATTGATCATGAGGACGTAGAAGTGCTGAGATGTCGAGTGCACAGTAGATCACCTCTACGAGTAGAATCTCCCTTCCACAAGCTCCTCTTTCTCTCACACACACCTTTGATAGCCCTAAACCTTTTAGGAAACTCTTGCAAAGCTTTGAAAAACTCTCATGCATACCTTAGAACAGTCCTAGGGACCCATATTTATAGTTTAGGAAACTCCTTTCCGCACATCTGTAAAAACTGCCTCAAATTTACGCAGTCCGCACAAAATCCGGACATGAATCTGCGAAATCTCAACTGGTCGAGTAGAGTCCTCGACCGGTTGAGTGACACTCGACCGGTCGAGCACCTCCCTCGATTGGTCGAGCACCACGGAGTCCCAAACCAATTTGCTCGTTGGACTTTGAGTCAAGCACCACTCGACTGGTCGAGTGAGCTCGTTCTCTCCTCTTTCTGAGGAGGAAACACCCATCACGTGTATCGGCCAACAAATGTAACAGTTTCAATAGAAACCGACACGTGCACCAAAACCAGTTTCTAACTTCTGTCTAATGCAGTGAGGCCCACTTGGTGATTGCTTCCAGCCAGAATACCACGTGTGGTGGAGATTGGGTTGGACAGAATCCGGCGTCCCATCAAGCCACACATCTTCTGCATTTCAAATTCACATGGGACCCACCTAATGCATGGCTGTGATGCCCTGCACATGCAAACATGTGCTATAATACTATCTGCAACTTTTAAGTAGTGGGGCCCACCCACAAATTCAAACAAATGCATCTGCAGTCTGCATATTACTTACTATGCTTTTCAAGAGTATTAAGACAAGAGGAAAAGGTCCGATAATGTGATCACAGGTCTACGAGTGGCGGTGAGCGAGGTGGTCCATCCCGGATGGTCTGACCCATTAGACCATGGTCTGGGTCCCTAAAGTTAGCTTGAGCCTTCTGCCAAGGCTTGGAATCTAGACCCTGTCTGGGCCATGCTGGGTCCAGTCAATCATGAATTACCTACTTTGAAGGCCCATCCAACATTAAGTGGGCCGCTATTCTAAAAAAAGAATGGATGGATTAAAGACACTTGTGACTATGATCATGTTTCGATGATCAAAACGACTTACAAATGAAACACGTTGTGGATGGAGAGGATACCACCCGACTTCTTAGATTAAAGTATTTCAAACCTTTGATTATTTCACTATTTTTCTTATAGAGTTCACTTGACTGTAAGGCCAGTTTTAGTCTGGCCAGATTAGAGCCCGCCTAGTCCCACAGATGGAAAGGCATGATGATTCGAGACACCTAGTGGCCCCTCAAATATGGAGGAAGCGGATTGGCT
Organism: Magnolia officinalis; assembly: GCA_021015155.1. Classification (NCBI taxonomy): domain Eukaryota; kingdom Viridiplantae; phylum Streptophyta; class Magnoliopsida; order Magnoliales; family Magnoliaceae; genus Magnolia; species Magnolia officinalis. The sequence continues at coordinate 84,355,323 of JAJHSJ010000005.1, read as the reverse complement.
AGTGTACCACACATCACCAACCTAGCTGGTGTGTTGATGTTAGCAAGTTCTGTGGGTTCCATCATGAGGTATGTGTTATATCCAAACCGTCCATCAATTTGGCGTGCTCCTCTTAAGGCTTGAGCCGAAAAATAAGACAAATCTAAAGATCAAGTGGACCACACTGCAAAAGGCCGTGGGGGATTGAACGTCTACAACTGAAACCCTTTTGGGGTCACAGAAGTTTTGGATCAATATGATATTTTTTTTCCTCTTCATCCAGGTCTTTGTGACCTTATGAATAGGTTGGATGGAAAATAAATGTTATGGTGGGCCCTACGAATGTTTTAAGCTGCTATTTGTGGTGTGGCCCAGTTGAGCTTTCAATATGATTTATCTTTTGATTCATGCTCTAAAATGATCTCGAAAAATAGATGAACGGTATGGATATAATAAATACATCATTTTGGGGGCCGTCAGCGCTCGCCTTGGCACGACACGTACCCATACCAGCTATATCGCTGGTAGGGGTGTACATCGAGTCGAACTGGCCTCAGCTCGACTCGGTTCGGTGACCAGCTGACCTTAGCTCGAACTCGGCTTGGCTCGGTCCTCGAGTCTGATTGGCTAGCTCGGCTCAGTTCGGTCAACAGCTCAGGCAAGTTCGAGCCGAGTTCACCATTGCAGCATTTTCACAAACACTTGGACTGCACCTTCAAAATCTCACTGAATTTGATACAACAACAATGGTTGTATAGGTATTTTATCAAACACCTTCTAAGCAACATAAAAATCCAGAAGAAAATGGTGTTGGTTTCATATACATACCTTGACACCAGCCACACTTCTTTTAGTCATTTCATCAAACACTAGATGAGCAACATCAATATCAAAGTAACCAAGTTACCGAATTGGTTCGATCCGAGTTCGAATCAAGTTGGGTTTGATCCGAGTCGAGTTGAGCCGGCACCAACTCAACTCGGCTCGAACTCATTTTCAAGCTCAAAAAATCAGCTTGACTCAGCTTGAACTCAGCTTCGAACCGAGTTGAATCGAGCTTTTTCGAGTCGAGTCGAGTCGATCAAGCTAACTGAGCTAGCTTGGTTTGTGTACACCTCTAATAGCTGGTGTGTGGTACATCGAATCGCTTCCATCCACTTCCCTCCATGGACAGGCCCCATTTTGATGGGCCATCATACAAAATTACAAACATAGAATATCATGGACACAATTAAGCATTCAATGCAATCATTGCAAGTTGTTCCATCCACGGTGGGCGACACTGGGTATAATAGAGATTGGAAGGAATTTTCACCTACTTGACCAGGCTATCAAGTGTTGTCGTGATCTGACCATAGCCAGATTTATTGGAACCAGGGTCTACTGGGTCCGTCCATGTACCATATTTGAGTTCTCAGAGCCGGATAGAGCTGGGTCCACCGTACCCGCAATGTGGGTGGGAAAATGATTGTAGGGCCCACCTTGATATATATTGCATATCTACGCTGTCCATATGTTTTGAGAGCTTATTTTAGGACATGGTCCGAAAATGTAGTACATACAAATTTCAAGTGGACCACACTATAGGAAACAATGTGCATTGAACACCCATCATTAAAAACTTTCTAAGGTCCACAGTGATGTTTATTGAGCATCCAACCTGTTAATAAGGTCACACAGTCCTTGATGAAAGGAAGAAAAAACAAATATCAGCTTGACCCAAAACTTTTGTGGCCAACGAAGTTTTATAATTGTCAATAACCACTGTTTCTTGTAGTGTGGTCCACCTGAAATTTTCAATTGCTTCATTTTTGGATCCAGGCCCTAAAATAAGCTAGCAAAACAAATGGACGGAGTGGATACGCAATGCATACATGGAGGTAGGCCCTATGGTCAGGGTCCCACCCACACCAATAGGATCAGAGCAAAGTCACACTCGGGTCCAGGTATCAACGGATCTCATGACCCGGGGCCGGCTTCAGGCTGGTTTTGGTACGGGTGCTATGTAAAGGGTCGTGTTTGGGAAATGTCACGCGGAATATGTAACCTACCATTGTCCAAATTCAAGATTTTCAGCCCAAGTACAGTCATTTAACGGTGGACAAAATGCCACGTGGCTTTGGGATAATGTTCTATGGATGAAAAAAAAGGAAAGAAATTTTGAAACCCATATATGGAAACGTCTTTTGCTTGGGTTTGAAATTTTTTATTTTTTATTTATCATTGAAAAGATTTAGCATGCATTGGGATTCACGATTGTTGCAACCAACTCGTAGGAAATGATTAAATAAAGAAAGTTGTTGTAATTACTTATTTAAGTACTCCATTTTATTTAAGTAGTCCATTTTCAGTGAGACTTTAAAAAAAAAAAATTGGTGCGCCAACTTAATGTTTGTGAGAAATCCATCCTATCCATCCTTTTTATTCAAGCATTTCAGGACATGAGCTAGAAAATATGCATATCCAAAACTCAAGTGAGCTAGACTAGGGGAAATAGTGAGGATTGAAGTCTCACCATTGAAACATTCAAGAGGCCACATAAGTTTTGCATCAGGCTAATATATTCATGTTTTCTGTTTATCTCATATTCAATGACCTTATGAATTGTTCGGATGGTACATAAACATCAAGGTGGACCAAGGATGGTTTCAACAGTAGGCATTTTCCTTTCAGCTTTTACCCACTTGAGTTTTGGATCCACTCCAGCTCTTGGCGCATGTCCTAACGTGTGCTAATAAAATGGCTGAATGGGGTGTTTTTCTCACAAAAATCACGGTGCCCCTCCCTAGTTTACAATTGTAGAAACTTTATGTTTATAGAACACTTTTAATTTGGTGCAGTACTGTTCGGTTGCTCGAGGAATTCTTAGGTTGACTGAGGCACATTGTGATGTTCTTGGTTGACTAAGATCTATTTAGGTTGACCGAGAGACTTTGTTGATGTCTTGATCAACTGAAGGTACGATCGAGCGAAATGCATAAGTGCAATTTTTTGTTTCTAATTTTGTATGGGGGATAAACCAAGTTCATACAGGATCATGATTACTTCGACAGAAAGCATGAACATGTTAGAGCTTATGGGAGAGACTCGAGAGGGTTTTGAAGGGAGTTTGGTTATAGAGATGAGCGTTTTGAATCTGTAAGTTATTCCATCTCTTGTAACTTTCTGATTATAGTGAATTGTTCGTCGCTTGGTGCCATGATTTTTTTTCCATGTAAAATTTGTGCGTTCTCTATGGTTGTATGATTTTTTATTTTTATTTTCCTATTTTATTATGTGACTTTGTCTAATGTTGCTTATGCGCTGGACAAATCGTGTTAGCGCTTCTTGCGTCCTTAATAAGTGGTATCAGAGAGAACGTTGGGTTTTCAGATATAATTTGAGATATGAAATTGATGGGATTAAATATAAAGTTCAAGATAGAGAAGTTTTCGGGGGAAAATAATTTTGAATTATGAAGGATGAAGATAAAAACCCTCTTAATTTAGCAGGGGATATTGTAACGTCTCGAAAAAATCCGTACAAAGACCCGAGTACCACCTTAGGCAGAAATCACTCAGGACTAAATCCTTTAGAAATTAGACTAAATTAAATAGTCCTAAACTAGATTAGTTGTGAAATCCGCTTGAACCACTTTAAATACGAACTGCAAGACCCAGAACTTGCAGAATCATTAACGTTACATTACCCTGAAATCTAGGATCAATCTCATTACCCAGTTGCTCTCAGGAGCACATTGAAACTTCATATCGGACCTGGACCGCACGTCAAAAGTCTGATGACCACGAAACTAAACGCTTATGACCGCTTTACTAGGCTTGACAACCATCTCAAAAATCAAGTCTTAATGATACCCAGAAACGCACAACTTGAGCTCGGAGCGAAGTGTGTGAGAAACGCGAATATCTTTAGAAATTGAACTGAGATTTAAGTGATTTGGACCGTTCGCTTGCAGGCCAAATCTAAGCTTTCAGACCATCAGAATTTGACCCAATTACACCCTCGGATCAGGAGGAAAATTTCCAACACATGTCAGCATACTTGTGGCCCTAATCGAGTGCCGGTGACCGTTGTACTGAAACTGGTCCGCCACGGTTGATCTATAAATCCGATCGGGCCGAAAACTTAACTCGACCTACATCCCATGCCAGGGAGCTTAAGTCTGACCGCACGCAGAAAAGGGGCCTCCAGAAGTGCTCTGTTGGATCGAAACAACCCCCATTTGGCTGTAACCTAAGTATACCATGGCCCTGGGGCCATTTCGGTAAGTTCTGGACATATATAAGGGCCTTAAACCCTCTCTCTCCCTTCACATATGATTTTGCAAACCCTAGAGAGAGAAGAGAGAGAAAAGAGAAGGAAAGAAAGAGAGAGAAAGGGAGAGTGTGGGAGATTGTTCTTGGGACTCAATCTCGCCGTTCCACATGCTTATCCACCATTCTTGTATCGTTATTCGGGCGATTCCGATCCCGCTCTTAGATCAGAAAACTTAACCCTAATCTGTTTTAGGGTTTCAGATAGTAAGTGATGAAATAACTAACATAATTCATGCTATAGGTTGTCATTCTACCGTTAACAAAGACTTAGTGTCTAAATTGAATTCGTTACGCGTTTACCGGTGAAATGTGCGGACTATAAACGTATAGGTAATGGTTTTCAAGGCTTTCAATGTCGGTAAATGATTTATTACTAATGTGGGTGCTATTTCACATACCAAATGCGTTGTTTGTTTCGCGATACAGATATACATGAACTATGTTGAATATATTATATTTCAAGTGTTGGTAGAAATGATCGTATACGTATGAAATTTGAAATTGTGTTTGCCATGATAAATTGCCGCGAATATATGCTAGTTGTATGTGTAACAACTCCTTGGCGAAAGGATTCGCCCTAATACATGTTATGCCAACATATGTCGTATATGTTATAATGTGTAGCCCTAGGTGTTTGTGAAAATGTCTGAATGAGTATAAAATTTGTATTCGTGCTCGCTATGACTAACTTTCGAGGGTATATGATTGTCATGTAGGCGACGACTCCTTGACAAAAGGATTTGCCCTAATTCATATTATAACCAACATACGTCATGTATGTTGGAATGCGTAGACTAAGTGTTTGTAAAAATGCCTGAATGAACTAGTAGTTAGTAATTTATACTTTGTATGAGTGTTGAAATATGATTCTCAACTACCTTAACTATGTGTATGATTTCCTCCACGTATTTTATATTATAGTGTCTGTTTAGTTATGGAATGCATATGTGTGAATTCATGTTTTTGTAATCCATAAAATGCTCAAATGCTTGTATGATTGGAATTATTGATCCATTACTGCTATGATTATTTCATATGATTTTTTGTTATAATTGAATGTGGTTGGGGCTATTATATAGTCCAGAAAATCGGCAACGGACCTCGAATTGGTGGTTGAGGTTGTCTCGCCACACAAGACATGGTTGATGAATACGAGCCGTACTTGGGATGTCGACAGTGGTTAGGCCACACGGAGTGCTTACGCACTTCATGTTGATCAACTCAACGTGCGCGTGCTAGTCGAGCTCGTCAAGTAACCCGATTGGCCCGATGTATGTTCACCATGTTTGGACGCTACTGCTTGAACCTAGGATACCAAACTCACTAGTGGAAACCCCGTTAACCTGGGTACCTCGATCTGCTAAGACTCATGAGCTGGACATGGTGGTATGGGACACCGTGGTCAAGTTGTCGGCCTACGTCAGGGAGACGAGTCCACCCGTAGTGACAAGTGAGTAACATAAGCTCGTGAGCCGAATATGGTGGTATGGGATGCTGTATTCGAGATGTCAGCCTACACTGATCAGGTGACGAGCCCTTTATAGTGACCTCGAGCATACTCTGAGACTTCGATGAGGCGACGAGCCTTTCAGTAGCAACTAGAGTATAAACTAGGCCTGCGCAGATCAGGTGACGAGCCCTTTGCAGTGACCTAGAACCGCAACTTCGTATGAGATTTACTAGGACTGACGACCCTAGAATGGATCATTATTTGGGTATTGATATAAGGGAGGTACCTTAGTTTCTCAATCCTGCTGTATGAAAAGGACTAATAAGAACTTGGTAATCACGCTCATGCACCGCATTGCATGTGCCGTTTAACATTGAGTAGAGAGCACTGAGGAAGTAACTGACATGCGCGACCATTAGATGAAGATCGCAGAGGGAGTGCAGGCGAGGGCATGCATCATTTATACATACCATTCCTACATTAATCAGAGTACTTAGGGATGTTTAATTGTATTGTTTTATCATTACTGCTTGACTGAATTGATAACACGTTAACCTTTACTTTATTATTCCACTGAGTTGATCACTCACTCCCACATTCTGGGCCAGTGTTTTAAACACCAACCAGACTCTATCTTAGTTGCAGATGAAGACCTGACTGATGAAGCGGAGCCAGATTTCGCAGACGATGAGGATGTTTTTTCATATATGCAGTATTCAGGCGGGTTTATATAGACCGTTCTGATCGACGGGGCTTCAGGGTTATACTTGTAGTGGACTATCATATTTTTTTTGACATTTTGTATTTTGAAACAATACTTGTAATTATTGACCTGGCAACGCATACATACTTTGGGGACCTATACTGGTTTATAAAGTTATACATATTTGTTTCGGTCTTCCGCTTGCGTATTACAACTGTCCCTGGATTATGTTTTGTTGATTTGGCTTAATATCATTCATGTTTTATGCACTAATACAGACAACATACAATCATCATTAAATATATTGCATAAGTGATGTGCTGGAAATCGGGAGTTGGGTTTCTACTCGACCCCCGATTTTCAGGGCGTTACAGATATAACATGCATCCCTTGGCAAACTGAAACGTCCTGAATCGATGAACGAAGATGATTATGATGAATTTGATCAGAGGGCAATTAACGCAATTCATTTGTGCTTGGGTGATGAAGTTATTTATAATGCCATTAATGATATGACTACCGTGGGCCTTTGGGCAAAGTTGGAGAGCATCTACATGACGAAATCGCTCTCCAATCATCTATATCTAATGAGATAGTTGTACTATTTGAAAATGGTGAAGGGATTGGATCTCTCTGAGCATATCAATGCCTTTAACAAAATGATTCGCAAACTGACAAGTGTGGAGGTGAAGATTGATGAAAAAGACAAAGCGCTAATTTTATTAACATCTCTTCTGGATTTCTATGAGTATCTGGTAGGTACTCTGCGCCATGGTAGGGATGCCTTCAAACATGATACCGTTATCCTATCCCTTCAGTCAAAGTTGTTGAGAATGAATAACAATGGGGAATGTACTTCTACAGGTGCACTGGTTAATAGGGAAAGAGCGTCCGAGCAAGAGAAGGGGAAGTCACGATTGAGGTCTAAGTCGAAGGACAAAGGGATGTTGAAGTATTGAAATTATAGCAGGATAAGACATATGAAAAATGACTATACAAATTCTAAAACCTAGAAGGATGAGAAATTAGATGATTCATCGAAAGACGCCAATTCAACGGAATCCAGTGAAGGCACGAGTGATTGTGACATATTATCTGTGTTAAAGGTCAAACACTTGTGTAAAGAGAATTTTGAATACGGGGGCATCATACCACATGTGTCATTATTAAAGTTGGTTCACCACATACAATGAGTATGATGTGGCTGATTCTTATGGGCAATGATCATGCTGCGAGATGATAAGAATTTGTTCGATTTGTCAGATTTTCTATTATCGTATTTCTTCCATACTTTCTTTACAGAGATATTGTACAAATATATAGGGAGATTAACAACCCTATTCTTGGCTATACATAGATATTGTACAATCACGAATATAATCTTTCTGATTTTCTCTTAATCGACAACTCATTGATTGATTTGACAACTCACGCCAACACTCCCCTTTAAGTGGAAGCATCCAAATCTTCAATGCGCAACTTGTTTAGTGAGTTGTAGAAATCCTTGCTTGATACGGCCTTTGTAAGAATATCCGCCAGTTGGTCTTCAGACTTCACGAATGGAAAACGAATTATTTTAGCTTTGAGATTTTCTTTGATAAAGTGTCTGTCAATCTCCACGTGTTTGGTACGATCATGCTGGATCGGATTGTGAGCAATGGCGATAGCTGCTTTGTTATCACAAAAGAAGTTTATCTCGGATGTAGGAGCAAACCCAATTTTAGTTAGAAGTCTTTTAAGCCACAGGAGTTCACAAAGTCCTTTAGCCATTCCACGGAACTCTGCTTCAGCACTTGATAATGCCACTACTTTTTGCTTCTTACTTCTCCATGTAACAAGATTCTCTCCAACAAACATGAAGTATCCAGAGGTGGATCTTCTATTTATGGTATTCCCTGCCCAATCTGCGTCTATATAACCATTAATTCTGAGATGGTTATTTTTTGAAAACATAAGCCCTTTTTCCGGAGAGGATTTTAAGTATCGTAAAATCCAGATCAACTTCTCCATATGATCTGTACTAGGTTGATGCATGAATTGACTTACAACACTCACTACGTAGGCAATATCTGGACGAGTATGGGAGAGGTAAATAAGTTTACCAACTAATCTTTGGTACCTTCCTTTGTCCATTGGCATTTGGCTTGGATATTCTCTGAGCTTGTGGTTCTGAATGATTGGAGTGTCTGCTAGCTTACAATCCAACATTCCAACCTTACATAGTAAGTCTAATATATATTTTTGCTGAGAAAGAAATATACATCGCCTTGATCTAGTAACCTCTATTCTCAGGAAATTATTTGAGTCATCCTAGATTTTTCATCTCGAACTCGGTCGCCAATTGTTTCTGAAGCTTAGTGATTTCCTCCTTATCATTTCCTGTGATGATCATATCATCGACATATACAATTAAAGCTGTTACCTTGCCCCGTTGGTGCTTCAGAAATAATGTATGATCTAAATTACTTTGGTGGAAGTCATACTTCTTCATTGCCAGAATGAACCTCCCAAATCATGCTCGAGGTGATTGTTTTAATCCATACAGTGTTCACTGTAATTTGCACACAACTTCAGCTTTTGAAAATGTTGTGTAGCCTGGAGGAGTATCCATGTAGACTTCCTCTTCAAGATCACCATGGAGAAATACGTTCTTTACCTCAAACTGGTACAATGGCCAGTCTAAGTTGGCTACGAGAGATAATAGGACCCTGACAGTATTTAACTTGGCTACCGGCGAAAAAGTTTCTTAATAATATATGCCATATGTTTGAGTGTATCCCTTTGCGACTAGCATTGCCTTGTATCGTTCTAAAGATCCATCTGCCTTGTGTGATCTGCATTGTGTTTAACAGAGAAGACTCATTTGCACCAAACTGTTTTTTTTCCCTTTGGGCAATGTAACTAAGGTCCATGTTTGATTCTTTAGTAGTGCTCCCATTTCTTCCTCTATTGCATGTGTCCACTTGGGATCAGCTAAAGCTTCCTGAACTGTAGTAGGAATATGACATGCGGACAGCTCGTGTGAGAATCTCTTGAGAGGTTCAGGTAGCTTTTCGGTGGAAACATAGTTGACAATTGGATACCTCGACTTTCTTTCTTCAATGTCTGGAGAGTATCTGTTTTGTGGCTTGCCACGGTTATGCCTGAAAGGTAAGGTATACCCAGCAGACGTATCTATGTTATTCATAAATGAGGGTGTAGTGAAATTGCTTACCTCAGGAATATTCTCAGGAGATGAGTCTACAGGCATTGAGAGATGGGGGGATTCAGGTTCTTCTCCTGATGACGTGAGCTCAGTTGCCGAAGGCCCTCTAGATTCAGAGGATATGTCAGGCCTTGAAGATGTATTTGTCGATTCCTCGCCAATTATTGGTGTGTCATTCCGATCTTCAAGCCAGTTAAAACTCAGTCAATTCAACTCTTCATCTAGTGTCTCCCCCTGAAGAGAAGAAGTGGATGCCGAAGAAGGTTAGAACGGTTCGGATTCCAGAAAGGTGACATCCATAGTCACGTAGGTACGCTTGGTAGCAGGATCATAGCAGCGGTAGCCTCTTTGATGCATAGCATAGCCCAAGAAGAGGCACCAAAGGGCACATGGGTCAAGTTTGGTACGTTAGTTCTTAGGGAGGTGCATATACGCCACATACCCAAATATGCGAGAAGGGAGCATTAGAGCCGTAAGTAGAGAGATCGAGGCTAACAGAGACTGTAATGGGCTCTTAAAATTTAATATTTTGGAAGGAAGACGATTGATTAAATGTACGGCAGTAGTAATAGCATTAGGCCAATGTCGTGTGTGACTATGAGTGCCTAGAAGGAGAGCCCGGGCAGTCTCAAGAATATGCCGATTTTTTCATTTAGCAACTCCATTTTGTTGAGGAGTATGAGGACATGAGGTCTCGTGAATAAGACCATATTGTTGAAAATAAGAATGAAAGTGGTGATTAACATATTCACCACCATTGTCAGAGCGGAGAATCCGAATGTGAGCGAAAAACTAGGTCTGAACCATAAATGACATGACTGAAAGATACGAAACACTTCATCCTTATGTTTCATCAAATATAGTCAGGTCATCCGGGTGCAATCATCACCAAATATCACAAACCACTATACACCAGATATAGTAGATAAAGAAGAGGGTCTCCATACATTAGAATGAATTAAAGCAAAAGGTGTATCACTTTTATTTATACTTAATGGATAAATAGCACGATGACTTTTGATTAAAATATAAATATCACAGTGAAATTTAGAAGTCTCCACATTAGAGAATAAATCAGGAAATAAATGCCGTAAATACCGAAATGACGGATGTCCCAAACGACGATGCCAAAGCCAAATCTGTCGAGCTTCGGAACCAAGTGTAGAAGACGTGATGCGCACGACCCAAACTGAAATCTTCCATGTAGTATAATCCCTCCCTCTTAGTACCACGTCCAATTAGCTCCTTGGTGAGAATATCCTAAATAAGATAAAAATCGAAAAATATTAGCACCACACAATTTAAATCTGTCGTAACTTGGCAAGCAGATAATAGTTTGTGAGATAAAGAGGGAACAAGCAGAATGTTGGGTAAATGAAGAGAGGGTGATAGGGTTACAGATCCGGCTCCAGTGACAAGTGAGGTCACTCTATTAGCATTCGCAATGCCGGTGCGCCTTGGAGGTGAGTGACGGGAGAAATCTGTGGGATCAAACGTCATATGATCCGTAGCCCCAGAGTCGAGGAGCCAATCACTACTGTCCACATCATGACGACGACTAAGCAAGGCATGACAGATATTACCTAGATCCGCAGGAGAGAAGTCCGATTTAGGTGAGGCAATGGGTGGGATGAGAGAGAGAGAGATAAGGTTCGACTGCTGCCACAACAGCCTTTCCCGAGCCTTTAGCCGTACCGTCTCATTTTTTTCTTTCTTGAAGCTCGTGCCACCAATCTGGGTACCCATGCAACTGGAAGTAGTTTTCACGTGTATGCTTCGTATTGCCACAATGAGAGCATTTAACACCATCGGATGAGGTACAGGCTTTAGAGGAAGATTTCCTAGTATGTTGAGAAGCCGATCCAGACAGTCCAAGCTTTAGGCCTTTCGAAGCAAGCACCGCCCCTGGAGGTGGTTCGTGGTCACCAGCATTCATTACCACCTGGCGAAGAGCCTCCCTGCGGACATGGGCATACGCTTGCTCCATGGTGGGAAACGGGTGCATCTGCAACACGTCGCTGCGACTATTGTCCAACCTGTCATCAAGACCATCCAAGAATACATAGACCCGATCTTCTTAGAGAAGATTATTATAACATTCAATATCGGCAGGGCACTCCATCGGATTGGGACGTCAAAAATCAATCTCATGCCAGAGGCCTTGCAAATCGGTGTAGTATTTTTTCAAGGAGCCACCCGCTTGGCGGAGATGCGAGACGCGTCGCCGGAGATCATAGACTTGAAAGGTATCGCCACCATCAAAATAGGTGGTAGCAACTGAATCCCAAACCATTTTGGCCGTGGAAAATCGAATGAAATTGCCGATTAACGCTGGATTCATGGAGTTAATCAACCATCCTTTGACAATGACGTTGTCAGTACACCATTTACGGAAGGATAGATCGGTCGGAGATGACGGAGGTAACTCGCCATTGATGTAGCCCAACTTGTCTTTGTCGGAGATATACATTTCGACAACTTGGGACCATAAAGCATAGTTGGAACCATCCAACTTGATGCTGATCGGGATAGCCGCGAGTTCAGAAAGCACGGTCGAGGCCTGAGCTTTGGATAGAGCTTCGGCCATTTTTATGGTGAATATTTCAGAGAGAAGCGTATTATGGTCAATGGAAGAGTCACCGGACTTCGTAGGGGTTTCGATGTCTCCCATATGTGAAGGTGGCAGCAGAAGGAGGCTATGAACAAGGGCTAGACATAAATCAAGAGCCAGAAATCGACTAGCTCTGATACCATGTCAGATTTTTTATTATCGTATTTCTTTCATACTTTCTTTACAGAGATATTATACAAATATATAGGGAGATTAGCAACCGTATTCTTGGCTATACATAGATATTGTACAATCACGAATATAATCTTTCTGACACTTGGTTCCAAGGCTCGATTTCAGTTTGGGTCCATGTAGAAAATCTGACACAATTTGTATCAGAATATATATGGGGTTACATTATGACAGCGAAAGCACGATTAATTTGGCAGAGAACTCAATGTACCATTTTCAGACTAAACACGGTGATGTTCATCATCAATTTATCTGGCAAATGCTAGAGGAAGGCAGTGTTACTCTTAAGAAGATTCTTACCAATGAAAATTTGACGAATATGCTTACGAAAATAGTTCTTGTAGAGAAGTTCAGGTTTTGCTCGACAAAGAAGGAATGAAGATAGAGTGTGCACAAGAAGCGATGATGATAGTGCTACTATAAAAGAGAGTAAAGATCATGATACCAACTTAAAATAGTGGAGTTGGAAGATTAAAGCTACGATGGAGATTGTTGATAGAGTGACTTTAATATGGTGCAGTGCTATTCGGTCGACCGAGAGACTTTTTTGATGTCTCATTCGACCAAAAGTGCAACTGAGCAGAATGCGTACGTGTAGTTTTTTGTTTCTAATTCTATACGAGAGTGATATAAAATGGGTTAATATGGGATTAGGGTTATTTTGAAAGAAAGCACAAATGTGTTAGAGCTGAGTTTTAAAGGGAGTTCATTTATTGAGATGAGGGTTTTGAATCGTAAGGTGTTCCATCTCTTGTAATTTTCTGATTATAGTAATTGTTCGTCGCTTGGTGTCGTGTTTTTTTTTTTCCATATAAAATTATTGTGTTCCTTAATTTTTTTTTTCCTTTCCCTATTACATTGTGTTATTCTGTTTGAGGTTGCTTCCGCATTAGACAGGTCATGTTAGCGCTTGTCGCATCCCCAACACTTTTGTAGTTGGGGTCACTCGCAATCCACATTCAGAGTCGGGTGTTATCTTTTTAACCATGGTTCGTTACGAAAAAACACTCGCATGTGATCAATGTGAGCAAGACTAAAACACAAAGAAAAAGGCCAGACCAAAATAAGAAACAAGAGACACAGGGATTTATGTGATTTAACAATATGCCTACTCTATGGGCAATAATACAAAGCTTTCTTTTTTATTAGAAACAAGATAAATAAAATATAAGACTTACCTCTTTCCTACTTATACAAGGAATTCTACATTAAGAAATATCTCAAAAGATGAAATAATTCCCATATGTATAAACAACACCATTAGAGAGAGCATAATGAAAATGCTAGAAGATTTATGATTCACCAACCGTATGAGAGGAGAGTGAGAAGGGAGGGACGTCTCCTGATAAGAGATGTCATTAACCTCCACCGCCTCAATAGGTTCTTTCAACCCAGAATGCAAGGAGGATTTCACAATTCATTGGCACTAATTTATGGTTGTAGAAAATTTTCAATTTTAATAACTCATTTGGTTGTAATATTTTTGGTACTTTTGTTTTTGATAAGTTATTTTTCCGTTATTCTTAGTGTTTGTTTAAACAAACTTATAGTTAACTCGAGAGTCTAATACACTTGTAAAAAAAAGTAAGTAAAATTTAAAACTAATGTGAGTTTTGAGAGAAACATGTAACAAAATCATCATAATAGTCAAATGTAAGTGATGTTGCCATACAGTCACAAGAGTAAATTAATAATCATTACCGATTTGAAAAACCAGATTTGGAAAACCAAACAGGCCGTAAGAAAGAAAGTGCAAATTCAACCATAGTTAAACATGTGGGTGGTAATTTTGTTCTCATTCTATAGATTGTGGTGACTTTCATTCTTTCATTCATTTATTCTTTTCTTCATTTTTTCAATGCTCCATTCAAGTGGTAATGTAGATGTCTGGCAGTTCATAAATGCCTAAGACATCCAACCTATCCAAAATGGCCCACCATGAAAAGCACATGATGCAAAAAATCATACTGATTAATTAAAGATAACTATAAATATTCAGTGGTCCACACGGCTGTTATTAGACTTTTCAAACTTTCTATCTTCATTCTCAAATATAGTAATAAAGGTGATTAGGACAATAATAGGTTATAAACCGGAAGCTAGGGTTTTCCTTATTCGCGAGGGTGAACAGAGAAGTAAAGGACATTTTTTAAAGTGACATCTAATAAGCAAAGATACCATTTTAGGGAATTCGACATTTACCACTTTTCCTTTGTGCTCTATACCAAATATCTTCCTATTTAGTATTCCTAGTTAGGTTGTATTCTTTTTCATATGTAGTCATAAAATACCATGTAATTAACTTCCATCCAAGTCGATCATTAAAGGAATTTTTAACTGCAGAAGTTGGCTATTGATCATATGATATAATATTTTTATTCTTGACTTTATAAAGAGAATGTTTTATGACCATCGACTTCACATGATGATGCCCCAAGTTGCCACGAGGTTTGGCTAGGATGACATATTATGTGGGTTTATATTGTACCGGCCATGGTAGAGAATAATTTTGTCTATTCCTTGAAAAATCATGTATCGGCAGCACATGGTAGCACATGGTATTCTTTGTATTTTCGTGTAAAGGGTTGTTAGGGAGAGTGTAATCAATGGTAAGTAAGGTGAAACGGTAGTAATTTGTGTGTTTAGGAGAGTGTATTTGATGTGAATTATAATCCAATTCACATCAATTACTCCAAAAACCTCCTTTTGAAATCACGATAAAATCATGTAACTTCATTTCATATGAATTATGATTACCGTTGATTACCATTGATTTGTAAGTCACAATCTTCTCTCTCTTAAATATAGGTTGCCAAAAACATTCACATGAATTTTGATTATAAGCGGTCAAATACAATAGGTGATTCTAATTTACATGGATTACATGGTAATCGCCAAAGCATATCACATACACGCTCCCGAACAATCTCAAGTGCAAGTCCCTCAAACACATGTGATGTGTAAAAGGTTAATATATCATACATCAATCTACAAAGATGTTCTATCATTGATTCTAGACCCTGCAAACCAAAATTCAGGCAAATCCACAACTCATGTGGGCCATGACAGAAGGAACAATGGAGATTGGGTGCCAACTGTAGTTTTTTGTGTGGGGCCAAAATGATGTATATCTTTCATCAAATCAGTTCAACAGGTGTGACTCACCTGGGATGGTAAGAACCATGGTTATTGGGTCCACTGATTGACCTTTTTTTTTTTTTTTTCCATATAAACAATCTTCGCAGTCCATTTTATAGGCTATTGATTAGATGGTTAGAATAATCAAATGGTACAAGTCCAAGAAATGCATGGCAGACGTAATGGACAGTTGAGATCGATTGATCAATCAAATGAAAATCGATACAATATATATAGTTTCCATGTAAAAAATAAATAAAAATCCAAAACCTCAAACGTCCATTTTTTTTTTTTTTTTTCCAAACCCTTACATACCAATGTTGTTATCATTATTATTGTTATACAAAGCATACCTTCAAATCCCAATAAAAATTAAGAAAAACAAACACAAACCATACAAAATCACACAAATCTTTGAAAAGGCTTCCTCCCAACCCCAACAGGCAAAGAAATGGTGGAATCCACACTCAAATTCCCTATAGATTGCAAGGACTTATGGTTCCCTGACATCCTTTGAGAAGTAGAGTCCTTCCCTGTGAACAGTGCCCCAATGCTATGGGAGAGAGGGAAGGACAGCCTCTTCTTTGACACGTGCTCGGCGGGCCCCGCCGACCGCTCTTTAGGAATGCTGTGGGCCCTCACTTTCGCCTTAGCGGACACCGTCGGCACCATGTAATTTGGGACCGAGAACGATGGGCAGCTCGTGAGGCTTTCATCATCCCTCAGTAGAGCTGCACCAAGTGAGTGTCCATCCATACTAGTTCTAGGCTTCATGGGCTTTGAGTGGGCTGGGCTATTGTTCTGCGGCGTTTTAACAGTTACGATCGGTATGTGCTTCGCTTTCATCATGGGTGATGATTTTCCTGACCTTGGCGTCGCCGCATCGAAGCCTTCGATGCCGAATTTCGGTTGCCTGTAGTTGTGGGCCTTGATCCGGGCATTGGGCTCTGGGCTGGGCTTGGATGGTGTAACGCTGTTTTTGAAACGTGCAGTCGGGTCCTCTGATGTATGAGAAGGGAGCTGTCGTTCTAGCCAGTTCCACCACCAAGGGAACCCGCCGGACCGGATCTCCATCAGGGCGGTGTGCGCCGATTTCGGTGTGCCCTTCCATAGCTAATGTCACAAAAATTGAAGCATGTTATGGTACCCAAGACATGCACAAAGGTGCACTACTGATTACGAGCATGGTTCCATACATGATATTGAGAGCTATAAATATGATATCCATCTGGTTGCACAGGTGCTGAATGTACAGATGATATTCTTGTGAGCAAGGGTGGGATCATGGGCTGCACTTGGCCTTACCAGGGCCTCGTGTTATAATCCGGTCAGGTCCGGTTTTTTTCACTAATGGAATGAGTTCTTGGAAGTGGGCAGTGCAAAGCTTGAGTAAAGATGATAGTCTTGTGGGCCAGGGTGGGATCACCCTAATAGCTCATAGGTTGGGCTTGTGAGCATTGGCCCAGCCCAGTCCAGGCCAACCCATGAGATTCATGGACTGGGTCTACACCCGGCGTGGGCAAAACTAGAGTCGGCAATAACATTTCGTTTGGATGCATGTAAAGTCCTTAAGTTGTAAAGGGATTACAGGTAATCTGATTACGGGGGGCTGTTTGGATGCATGTATTTGCTTGTAAAGGCTTTACAAGCTGTAAATAGATTATAACTTTTAGCTGTAATATGTAATATGAAACCGTAAAAAAAAAAAACACTTTCATATTATTGGTAAAATCTTTACAGCTAAAAAGACATTATAGGTGTTAGAATACAATGGTTAATATATACTCATGATATATGGGGCCCACCATAATGTGTATGGTACATCCAATCTATTAATCATGTACTTCACTTAATGCTTTCCTATGACCTTAAAAAAATAGCTCATCCATTATCAAATGGACCACACGACGGAAGGATGAGATGTCCACCATTAAAAACTTTAAAATTGCATTTGAGGTCCACTTTGATGGGTGGAAGATATCTAATCTGTTTAGTGCGTGCATGCTTTAATGTTCTCTTACGGCCCTAAAACAAATCAAATCTTATGCGATTTGCGGATTTTGGAAAGTTCACTGCCCAAGCTCTATAGTATGAATTCCTACTTTATTCATTAAACAGATTACTACTTAAAAGTCAAACGGAATAGCATGTAAATTAATTACACCTAAAACTCTTTTTGGGTGTAATGTGTTTACAACTTAAAAAATTACAGGCATCCAAACGGCCCCTAAATGGTCTTATTTCCTTTTTTCTTTTTGCCCATTCCTTAGATAAATAAGCATCCGGCCCACCATCTTTCACACCCACCCTTTAGAATTTCCAAATCCCACCCTTCCAAATTAAACTCAGTAATCATTAGGCAGTTTCATGACTCTTACTTTTTCCTTGGACTTGAAGTAATTAACTACTTCCCAGGGTCCGAGTCCATGTCCGGGTCAATTTTTGGATGCTCCATATTGAATGAATTTCAAAGGTCCCAAACCTGACCCGGCCCACTTAATAATCAGCTCAAAACTTTTGGACCCAACAGGGTTTTAAGACCAAGGTTTGAAATGGGTGTGTTATGTAACTTGTCTTTCACCGGTAATTGCCCTACGTCGGGCTATTTCGGGACAATACGGGCTATTTTGGGCTGATACGCACCAGTATCATTCCCAGGCGATACCGGTATATATTGCTCGATCGAGATGTACTTGTTTCGGACGATGCATTAAACCTTGTTTAAGACTCGCCTGACGTAGCTCAATGAGTCAACTCAAACTCTATTAGACCAGATTCAATTCGATACCCCGAGTCACCCCTCGACTTGGATAAGTCCAAACTCAGGACCGAGTGAGTCAGTCCGAGTTACCAAGTCTTTTAACAATGACTACATAGACCCAAAATTTGAACAATATTCATGTGCAAGTGGAATTTTTCGCGAGTCTTGGTGAAATCTGGCCGAGTCGACTCAGGTGAACAGAGTAGAGTTTTTCCGAGTTTTTAAACTGTGAGTGAGATGTACCTGGTGGGAATATGCATATGCCAAGGCCCTTTCTCTCTTGATCACAGCCTCTACCTTCCTTTGCATCCTTGCTTCTATTTCCTCTTTTGTGAGCACGCTATCATCCCAATCTTCATGCTGTTCTGTTTCAGACTGCAATAATACATGCACGTAAAAATGAGTTTATACATACCTTGGACAAGTGGCAAACTAGGTCCATGATCTGGACGGTTCAACATGTGGGTCCCACCATGGATTAGTTAATTAGAAAAGTGATTGATGGATTGGACAATCCTAGCCACTGGATCGGGACAGACAAACAGACGGTAGATAAGAAAACGCATTAGGCAATGTCCCGGAGGAAAGTACTGTTGTATATGCGTTTTCTGATTGTACAGGCAGGGACCATGCTTTCCAAACCGTTGATATGATGGGCCCATGATGCAAAAAAATGCCCGTGTGAAAAAATCTAGCCATTCAAATAGGTGGTCCTACAAATAAACGATTAAAGAAAGAAAATACAGCTAGGTTCACACTCAACTAATAAAAGGAGGGCCAAATATTGTATAGCTGGGATCTTCCAATCTGCGGAATTTTTCTTTCATGAGCCATTTCAGGAGGGGCCCACCATGTAAAAATGATCACATAACCATGGCCCACTTGCACAAACTATAGGCACAAGAGTACCCATGACCATTTGAATGAGTCCGAGTCAACTCGGATGAGCTGCATCCAACTTGGACAAGCCGTCAATCGATGATAGTCCGCAACGGTCATAATTAAAATGAAAAAAGAAGAGGGGTCCACCAAAATGAAAGGTCCTAGATTTGGACCATTTCAGCACCCAATTTAGGCATGGTTTTGGACTCACTGGCTAAGTCCTGACTTGTCCAGGAGAGTTGAGTCGTGACTCACCTGAGTCAGGGTAAATTGTCCAATACTAGAGTTGTACACCGAGTTGAGCTTAGCTAGCTTGAACTCAGCTCGGCTCAGTCCTCGAGCCCAATTGGCCAACTCAGCTTGGCTTAGTCAGCAGCTTCGGCCAACTCGAGCTGAGTTTGAGCCGAGCTTGAGCTCGATCTTTCGAGTCTAGTTCGAGATTACGAGCTGAGTTTGAGTTTAGATTTTAAGGTTTTTAATGTATATAATATATAATTTATTTAAAATATTTATATTTAAAGTGAAAGCGATCCGAGTTGAATCGATTCAAACCAAGTCAAGTTCGAACTCAAAAAATTAGCTTGACTCGGCTCGAACTCAATTTTGAGCCAAGTCGAATCGAGCTTTTCCCAATCGAGTAGAACAAGTTAACCGAGCTAACTCGGTTCGTGTACAGCTCTATCTGGTACAGACCCAATCTTAGTCAACTCAGATGAGTCTCAGTATGACTCGGAAATGGGTGCACCATGGCTAGGGGTGCAATTGGGTTTAAGTTAGAGAAGCTTACAAGGTGAGTCATGGTGCCTTTGCCTAAGCTGCTCTCTAAATCCTTGTCAATCCGGTGTAGATTTTGTCGTTGGAGAGATTGGATTTCCATCATTTGAATCCTCCTACAATGGATTTGTGATTGAACTCTAACAAGCAATTGCATACATCTCATTGCATGCATGGTTTGGCGTTTCACGTTCTGTCCACGTACCACTCCTTGAAGTCTCACTAGCCCCTTTAATGCTCTAAAGCTCCTTCTTGCCTGTATAAAAACAATTATTTAAAAAACAAAATCCAATTTTCTGATCATCCAAACGGCCAAAGACAATTGGAAAAATAAATAAATAAATAAATAATCTAAGTATGTGTTTGGATGCCATTACAAGTGTGTTTTAATGCATTTTTCTCTGAATTCAAGCATAAGGTTATGGCCTTTTAAAGTGTCCAATAGGCCTGAAATTTCAGTAGAATAGGTTTAACATTATTTTTCAAAGAAAAAATAGAGAAATTGTGTTATATAAACCCTAATTCATTTTAGAGTAATACATATTTTATCGCAAGAAAGAGAAAGATATCATTATATTGAAAGGTAGTTTTTTTTTTTTTTTCCTCTCTCTTTTGTCTGTGCATGGTGGATTAGTGTGAATTCATGGATGTACTTTTTTTTCTTTGTTCTTTCAATTGTAGTGTTGTGTGTACCATCGAGAAGGGATCTTTTCTTCCAACAACAGGAAAATTCCAGTCTCCACATATATAATGAGAAACAAAAATGATAGGTGTACTTGCACCGTTGAAGTCAAGCCTGCCCTATCGATAGCCCTACTTAATGGTCTTAAGGATTCTTACGATTAAAATGTTTTTTTTTTTTTTTTTTTTTTAATGGATGTGATTAAAACTTCTCTAATTGCTAACAATGAAAGAATAAATGGCCATTTGGAACTTTCATCTATAAAATTGATTTTTGGAAAATCATCCAAAAACACAAGAATCATTTAAAAAAACAAATATTATTAGTGATTGATTACCTTTAATATTTGGATGACATTGATCGCTCCTTCCAAATTTGACACCGTGGAAT